>OX403623.1:5964786-6500567 GCA_948107755.1 Campoletis raptor | reverse complement strand
TGCAGATGCACTCATTGGGATAAGCTCTGAAGTTAGTACACAGCTGTTATTTTTTTTTTTAGTAATGAACAACATTTTTCAATAACATTATTCCATTGGATTGGACTTGGATTGTAATTTTACATTTCAATAGGTGATTAGTAATCATGATTTTTTTTTTTATTGAAAAATATCTTTATTTTCAGGTTGGCGAATGTCTTCAAAGCAGTATATTGACCTTCGATATGACAGTTTGCGATGCGTAAATATTGAAATATTCAAGTGTAGAATATTCGTTGCTTCCAATTGTCGAGCAGAAAGCATCCTCAGCATCATTAATTTTCTTCTTGTTTTTTTTTCACATGATCCCCGGTAATGGATTTGATCTCACGTCCGTCTATTTTTAGTTTCCTTCTGATATTGATCCAGTGCAAAAGCAAAGTATTGTTATAGTAATTTCCAATATGATGTTGAAACATCAAAAATCTCGTACTTGAAAAAAATTAATTTTCTTCTAAATTATTATTAAATGTTAATGGTGGTTAATTAAAAAGTATTGTTACAATCATACTAAAGTTTGCGCTGTTGTGTTAGAACATTTTTTCTTGTTGTTCTTTATCGGAAGTATCAAAATTCCATTCGTACGTTGTAAAAATATTTAAAACTAAACAAAATATTTACAAAAATACTAACCGAGACGTTGCATCAGAATGCAACGAAACGTCCATTTCTAAATTCTCAGCATCCGTAGAGAATACAAAGTTCGAGGAGAACCTTATATTTTTTTTATTCCTGAAAGTTGTTTGGTAAAATTACGTAGAAATGTAAGCATATATTTAATAAAAATGAGAACGACGCTCTAACTTCTAATATTAGATCATTTGTTATGCTCGTCCAGAGAAATAAATAAATTTTGGCGAAATCTTGTCGGCATTATTATGTATTTTGTATTTTGTATTTTTTCCTGTAAAACCTGTTTTATCGACGCAGTAATTAACATGTTATAAATCGATCCGGGAGCACACAAAATGGTTGAACAGTACTCTGCAAACAAAATGGTCATACAGCACCAGTACGATGTAAGCATTACGTACAGGTTGTACTGGTGCTGTGTAATTGTAACACGCTGTCGTGGCAGTACGGTGTGTTCTCGCGGTACCAGTATGTATGTTGGACTTTATATTATAACGCAAATAAATGTAGGGACATCCTAACTATGTCAGTTCATACTGTTTTATTACAGTACGTCTCTCGCACGGATAACGTGCTTGATCTTTGGCTTGGTTAATACGTTGCACTGCCGTGGTACTGCTACGATACCTCTACATTATCGACGGCGCAAAGTTCGATCTGACATTTCCGATTACCCGCGAGTTAGCCCCCCAAGTCAACTAAACTGTATGTTTTGAATATAAATCATTGGTGGTTTATGGTGGCGCAATGAGATTGTTTTGTGATGAAGCAATTTTGTTCAAAAAATAATCTTTTTAATTTAGCTCCTGATTTAGCCCCCGCAAGCAAATAAATCAACTATTTTTCTACGAATCTCGTGGGGATCGACGTTAATATTATTCGGAAAAAAGTTTAATTGATATATTCTTCACCGACAAGCGATTACGCGTCGATTAAACCCCTGGTAAACCTTGCCCGCATAAAATTTGAATTTTTTTGTGCTAACTTTATGGTGAATTTTGAGGGTACAACACTAGTCATATACATGAAATTTTGGTTCAATTTTCATGCTGGCTATTTCATGTTATTGAAATGATTTATTTACTCACCGTTTGATGTCTTCTTCCACCTCTCACGGACTCGTCATCCAGTTGTCACGTGCGGCAAAACTCCTCGAATGTTGCATAGTTGAGATGCATTGCACAAAACCTTCACTAAATCATGTTTCACTCGTTTCCTTCTATTGAATGCAGTTGGCTTCCATGATAAGGATCGTTCGATATTTATCAATGCCAATCCCGCACAAATGATTTAATCAATATCTCATCCATTATTTATTTATTCACGCTCCTTTGGCTAATGAACACTTGAATTTATCACTATCCGCACTATAAACTCTGACTTCGAAAATTTTCACACCTAACATTTGTGTTTAATCACAAAAATGATTTTGAACTCAAAACGAAATATCCAAAAAAATGTAGATCTACGATTTTTATTTTTAACGAAAGTGTTATATTATCGATTAGTTCTATTAAGACTCGATTTAGCATCTAGAGAAATGTCTACGTTGACAAACAAACTTTTGCGCGGTTGAAAGAATTTCGAAGTTGAATGGCAAAACGATTAAAATTGAATAGTTTTTTGTTCGAGCTGAAAATCTTTTCATGGTGAAAAAAATTAATTTCATACAAAATTGAATGAATGTACAAGACCAATACTAAGTGACAGACAGTGTAACGACAGCTCTAACACATCTTCGTGGAGACTCGAGCATGCTCACGATAGTGCCACGCGTGCGTGCGTGCTTGCCTTTTTCAATGTTAAGCATAAGCAAGTTTCAAGAACCGTATATTGCTAAACATCGATGCAAGCGTACTTGTGTCGCGTTGCGCGGTGGGACAACAACCTCGACGACGACAGAGGTGGTCAGGTTGTGCCTGGACGTTGCATTGCTTACTTTCGGCTGCGACGGGCGAACCCAGACTTGCTACTGTACGCACGGGGCGCGCGAGCATTTGCGCGAATCTCAAAGTTGTGTTAGAAGGGTCACTAGACTGTCTGTCACATAACTATCGGCCTATCCATTCGTTCGCGAAATTGAAACAATATTCATAATGTACGGACGAATCAATAATTCATTTGTTTGTTTGTCAACGCGATTATTTCTTGAATCGTATTTCTTCGTAAATAAAATTTTTAATCTGACAACTTAGAAAAAAAATTTAATCACTATTACGAATTATTTGTTTGATTTATGAAAATAAAATTGTGATTCCTTTTCTTCTATTTCATTTAATAAAATTATTCATTGTTTACTAGTATTGTTTCATTTTTATTAGATTAAAAAAAATCAATAATAGAAAAGATCCTAGGGTTGTATAGTTATTTTTATTCGTTGAGGATTAAGAAGAATTCCACTACTTGTACCAGAGGATATGAAGCGTCGTACCGTTAAATTCACCGACCGACGCTTAGCCCGCACCGCCCGCACTCTCCCTGTATCGCCGGTCGGCGCCCGATTCGTACTGATAGCATTATCACTCTCTCCCGCTCACCCGACCGTCACGCGCCCGCCCCACCAGTTGCGCTTCCCTGCTTCTCCTCTCGCGGCGCGCCGGCACGGCGAACGTTCCCCCACTATGCAGCACGCTCAACCGTAGTAAGCACACGGGACTCACGAGAGCGTGTAGAACGTAAACAAACCAAGCGCCACACAAGTGTACTTCGAATAACTCTGATTTATTTCAATATAACGAAAAATAAATTCAACAAATAATCATGTTTGTTTTATCAGTCCGCAAACACACTCGCTAGTAGAATTATTTCGAATTACCTCTGTAGGATTTTGAAAGAGAGTTTGAAAGAGGGCGCTATTATCAGCACTGCAAGTTCACCCCACGTGGTCGCATCCATCCAAAATCACATGAAAGACAAAGCTTCATTAATTAATCATTCGATATTGCCGGATAAACACAGTGGCGGTTCCGGTTCGCGAAAACAAATACATTCGCGACATACCCGAATCCACGTATCACAAAATACAACTTTTGACAACAATAAGTAGATTATACATTTTTGGAATCATTCTTTTTCGATATCGGCATAATTGTATCGAGAAAACTGGATAGAAATTGGATGGCAAGGTTATGTTGAATAACATCTAAATCTTCAAAGTTGAAGATTTCCATTAATTAACATATTGTTCGAGTTTGTAACTGCGATTAAACAAAAAAAGGGCTCTGTATTTTCGTACAATGAGGCACGAAACAGGATTAATAAACGTCAGTGAGAGCAGTGATGAGTCCGAGGACGAAAGTGAATTTAATTCCGATTCTGACTCTGATTCTGACGAGCAAGACACAAATACAGCCAGTGAGTAATTTTACAGACAATTCTATTCCATAGTTTCATTTGCGTAAAATACAGTTTACAATAAAATTAAGCATAATCATTTTCATCTTCGAAGATGGCAGTGGAGAGAATGCCAATTTGGAAGGAATGGACGAAGATGAAGATCCAGTTGTTAAAGCCATCATGCGCTCTAAAGAACTTCACAGAGATCATCCACCTTCCATTACGGTTGAAGATTATGTGGTTGATGTTTGTTTTCATCCAACGCGTGATGTAATTGCTCTGGCTAGCATCACAGGCGATGTACTCACGTTAGTATTTTCGTTAATCAAAAATAAAATGAACCGATACATAAACAACCAAAATAATTCATAATTCATTCAATTTGCTTTTTGGTAAATATTGCGATTTGACAATCAATTTGTATGTCTTTCAAAGGTATAAATACAGCAACGAAGAGTCCACGCTCGTTTCTACAATGGAGTTACACACAAAAGCCTGCCGTGATATAGAATTCAGTGAAAATGGAGAAACACTCTTTTCTGTATCCAAAGATAAGTGTATAATACTTACGGATGTAGAAACTGAAAAAATGAGGAGGGTGTACGAAGATGCCCATGAGTAAGTGATTTTCATTGAATCTTCTGTTTTAATTTTTACTTGAAATTATATAATTTGTAAATATAATTCTGTGTTTCAGGAATCCCATTTATACGACAACGGTATTGAGTGAAAACACATTTGCAACCGGTGACGATGAGGGGGTTGTGAAATGTAATAAAAATTTGTTTTTATTTTCAATAATTCTGCACTTTGATTTTTGACTATAAATTTTTATCTTGGCATTTATGAGATTTTGAATTTTAATTTATGTTCTTATTAACTATGTTAGTTTGGGACATCCGGAGGGCCGGAAACGATCCTGTTTTTTCAATGAAAGAAATGGAAGATTACGTCAGTACCATGATCACGAATAGTGAAAACAAATATCTCGTCTGTGCGAGTGGCGACGGTTCACTAACGACGATTAATTTATCGGCAAGAAAGTTGCATGTGCAGTCTGAAGAATACGAGGAAGAACTAACGTGTTTAGGCCTTTTCAAGACAGAAACAAAGTTACTCGCTGGTACGAGCAAAGGAAAAATGTACATTTTCAATTGGGGCGAATTTGGACTACATTCAGACGAATCACCAAGTTTAACAAAAAAAGCTACAAACTGTATGGTTCCGATCACTGAACACGTTGTTGTCACTGGTGGCGAAGACGGAATACTCAGGTAATTTTATATTTCTTTTGACATTGCGAATGTTACTATTTTTCAATATTAAAGAGAGACCTCAGTCCGGATTTAGTTTTTTTATTTCAAGTACGATTTTAATTTCAGAGCCACGAGCATTTTTCCTCACAAACATCTTGGAGTAGTGGGCCAGCACAATTTTTCTATAGAATCCCTGGACATATCGAATGATGGAACTCTGATAGCATCTTCGTCTCACAACAATGACGTTAAATTCTGGAACGTCAAATATTTCGAAACTTTGAACATGGACGGTCGGGTAAAAGGTGGAAAACGGAAACAAATGAAGCACAATCTACCGAGCAGCAAAATTGACAATGCTTCTGATTTCTTTGCAGACTTGTAAATAAAATAATACGTTCAAAAAATTGAAGGGAAAGTGGAAGAACAAAAATAAACTATGATCCATTTTCTTAAACTGTTCGATTTTGTTCGTTAATAATTTGTCATGAGGGTAAATAAATAGAAAACCTATACAGTCGATTTACACAGAAAAATTTCATTTTTGTTGATGTGAAAGAATAAGAAACGCAGAATCTGTACTTCATTACGTATATTTACTTGCTGATACAAATGCCGACGTGGTATATTAATATGAAAAGTGTTACTTATGTCCTTTGCTCTCTCGATTAGTCGGCCTTGGATAATATTTACAAAAAAATGAACGATACCAATTTAATTAATTATTCTTGCATCTCAAAGTGAATAAGATGCGCATTCATTCATGTATTTGATTGAAAAAATCAAGCGATTCAAATTTCATGCAAAGTTAGTTGATAAACTGACTGTGACATCAAACCCTGAAATTTTTGTTCGATCGTGTAGAGCAACAATTTTGAGATTCTTGAATATAAAAATCTGTCAAATTAATCGCAAGAGCCACTTGACTTTCTTTCTTTTTGTTGCATTTTTTTGTAGTTTTCTTACAAAAGCCAGAGTCGCGAGTTCATGGATAATTCTCGGATCTCTTATTGCTTTCGGTCTTTAATAAATACTGTCGTAAAGTTATCGTACTCGATAACATTTTTTCTTTGCCTCTTCGTGATTAATCTCTATTCGTGTTATGTCTGTAAACCGGCGATACGAAAATTATCCATAACTATACTATTGAAATAATGATTTGTTTGTATAAATTAAATTACACATTGTTTGGTGTATCGTCAATCGAAAATTTTTCTCAAATCTTCGAACATTAATCTTAAACTATTTTGTGGCTTGTAACATAATAAAATTAATGTTTCATAGGAAGAAACGAAAAATGAGTACGAGCCAGAAGTATAACTTCAGTTTTTTGGAATGATTTAATTCGGATCATTCAAAACTTTTACTCAAGCCATAAGTACGAGGAAATGACCTCGTGGTGCTTCACTAAGAAAAATATATGTGCTCGTGCTCGTCGAAAAACGGAATTAAACTAATGATATTCGACCGGTAATTGTCTTTACATGGAAAGTATCATCGATATGATATACGGCAAAAAATACTATAAAAGCGCCCCAAAATGACGAGTTTAAATCAGCGATACATAAAATAAAGAACTGTACGATAAATGGTAAGCGATTTTTTGTTTTTTATGCTCACTCTTTGATAAAGAAAAAACTCTTTGCGAAGGCGTTGTAAAAAAAAAAAAATTCAAAGAAAAAACGTATTCGTATCTTATTGATGATTCATTTGGCGAAGGTATTCGGGCGCGTGATAGTGTTGTGGCTGGGAATGCGCGAGTGACGGATGAATTGGCGGTGGAAAACAACGCACGTGCTCCACGCTCGTTGCGTCACTGTCACCGCTCTTCAGATATTTATTCAGCACAGCAAATATCTGCGAGTTCAATACTTGGAAGCGTCTTATGCGGTCGACCATTCTTTTCAAGTGCTAGAAAAAATAAACAAAAAAACATTTAAAGTTCGATTATTCTTCGTCGGTAGGGAAATTCTTAATTTTCGTAATATAATTATTACTCACGATCCCTTTCACATTCTCATCTTTCCCGTCGACTCGTTGGACTCTCAAAATGTGATAACAAAAATCAAGAGCTTCGAATCTTCTTTGCTGGCCAAGCAGAACGACCATTGCACAACCTGCCCAATGCAGACCCTCACCGAATAATTCTCTGTTGAAAAATACAGAAAAATATTTAATTAAACTGACTAAAGCTTTTCACTTTGGTTGAATCATTGCTAAATTTTGTCAATGGTTCCATGCCAAGTTTACTGCACTAATTGAACCGAGGGAACCGCGTCAGCTGATCGTTTGTATTGCACAATATCTAGAAAAATATTTATACCGACGAATGTGCGAAACCTGGGATTTCAAAGGATAAATACATGACGCATTGATCTCTCTACAAAAATGGGAATAATTCTTTCAAAAATTCTCGATGAATATGAATATGACCCTGCTAAATTTTGGATTTATCAGTTAATGCTGATTGATTTCGCAAAATCGTCGTTATTATTTGAGTTAATAAGAGAAGCCGCAGTGAAAGTCAATACGTAGTTGTTGTGTGTAGTGCAATGAACTGTTAATAAATCTATTGTGAAATTTTCAAACAAATTTCCGATCAGTGATAAAACATAAAAAATTTATTTATTTGAATTTGAATATTTTTCGGAGGCAAGTTCAACTTTTAGGAAGATTAGAATTATTGAGTTGAGTTTATTCCGAACCTAGAGCCGTCTCCAGATCGTCACTTATAAAACTTTCAACTTAAATAAAAATATTTTGTCGCTTATTATAGTAGCGAGTATGTGGAGTTCTAAGTGATTTGTTATACATACTCGACTGTAAATTCGGTATCTCCTACTGGAATGCAATAGACGAATTGCAAAGCACTCCAAAGCCTGTGAAATTCTGTGCACTCGTCAATGTTCATGACACCGTTTGCCGGTGGTGGACCGACCCAAATCGGATCGTCGAGGAAACTTCGTAATCTGCTAAGTACAACTTCGAAAATCGATAATCCACAACACAATCGTTCACGTGTTAACAGATCTCCTTCCCTGGCAATCATCGCTTGCTGAAGGAAAAAGTAAGTACGATTTTATTATTAAAATTAACAATAGTTATCATTAAAAACAAAACGAATTTGTAACCGATGGACATTACCTTAGCTGTTCCAAGTTTGTCTACGTTCGGAACGATTTGAAGAGCCGCGTACTTGGCTTCTAATCTTTTCTGCTTAGTTTCAGGTTTCTCACCCTCTGTTGTGACAGAAAATGTAATGTGAGAGGAGAATCTAATCAAATTATGACGTAGAATTGAACATGTTTATTCTCAAATGAAAATACTTTAACGCCTTTGAGTTTAAAAAGAAATCCGATATTGACAAAAGAGTTGAAATTTTCATCAATTTCGATCCGCCACAAGAAAACGAGTAATTATCTTTCAGTTTTTTTTCAAGTTAATAACTTTTTTGAGTAAACCAATTCAGTTATAAAATTAATTATGAAACGCAATGATTCCTTTAACGATATGTTAAATATGTATGTATTATTATAATGTAAACAATATGTATGTGTGTCTGTTTTTTTTAATATCAAAAAGATAATAGTTTCAGTTCCAAGAGTATCTTCTTTCAAACATGAAAGATTTATACGAATCAATGAATTAGGAAATGTAATGAGGTGAATTTGTTAAGAATCGATTTTTATATAGTCATACCTTTGCAGTGTGGTCTTGGAAGAATATTTTGGAAGGGTGCTGCGTGCATGAGATCGCAAACTTCTTCCTGCGAGAGTGCCTGTTCCATCAGTAAACAGAATAATATGGTGTTTCCAAATTCGCGAAAGTTGTGAAACAGTTCTGTCTTTGCATCGGGATATTGTACGATATCGTTGAGTTGAGCATGATAATAACCCAGAACACCAGGCGAGCCATAATCATATCGAGGCAATTTGCAAACTTTTGGCATGGCTTCCATAAGAGTTTTTGTAAATTGTAGTAAACTTCCTTGTATCAATGATTTGACAATTTTCAAAAGTTCTTCCATTACGACAGCGATTCCTTGGTAGCCGAGAAGTTTACACATTGTACGAAAATGATGTGGACCAACGAAACCCGTGTACTGTCCGTATTGCGTGCTGTAAGACAAATTCAGTTGTTTGCTTCCCCAAAGATAGTGATGCGACATTTGTGGCGGTTTGTCACGTTGCACTGGCTGCACGAATTGTAACCCTCGGCATTTGACGAATCTGCCATGAGAAAAAGAAAATCATTAAATTACTTGAATGTCAAGTACATTAATTTTTCATGAAGAAAAAATCATTTCCTTCCCAACTGTTATGAACATCGAAATGGTAATTTTTTCATAAACTCAATACACTTCAAAGAATTCCACAAATTTTTTTCACATTTTTTGTGCGGTTGGTTTTGGTTAAAAACATAAAGAATTAATTTCAAATTTTAAAAGTCTCGTTCGGATTTTTAATCGGCAAATTCGAAAACCTCATAGATATCAGATTTCAAGTAAATTGCTCGTATAAAACAATGTCTGATTAAATCAATGGTTAAGTCAAAGTTTTTGATCATCGATAGTGAACTTTTTATAGTTTATTGCAATTACCTGTTTGTCGCAGCATTGTAGCAATAATTTGGCAAAAAATCGTAATTGAGCTCCCAAAAGACATGAAGTGTAATGCGACCATAAGGTGCGAGAACATTGTGATTAGCTTCTCGGAACATTGCGTCATATTCATCGAGAGCTAACCATTTGCTCAATAATTTGTGGGTGAGTCGATTGACTTGCAGCAATCCATCAAGTTCCTATGAATAATAAGCAATAAATCAATTAGATCAGTGAATAAGTAAATGACGAAGTATTCTGCAAGGAAAATACATAAAAATGCATCATATAAATTGTTCCTTACCACAACACCAGTTATATCGCCAGATTCGAATTTGCTTATCGCCAAATCCAATGATTTTTGCATATCCGCATTTATTCGTTGAGTGATGAGTTTATTGAGGTCGATACTTCTTCCCAAAAGTTGTACGTGCCTTTGTTTGAGCAACGTTTCGTATCTGTTGGCACGAGGATAAGGCAACAAATATGCGCCGAGAGCAACACATTCGACGCGAAATCGTTTGTCCAATAATATACTCGCTGCCAGCTGTTTGTAATGGGCGAATATTTGCTCGCTCAGTTTATAGACGAATTGATCGAAACACAAATTAACTTCAGCTTCAACTTCGTCGTATAAAAATTGTTTGCGGAATATTGTAAGAGCATAGAGAGCACTGTCGTTGTAGAGGTCGAGAGGGTAGAGAACGTATCTGAAAAATTGAGTGTTTCAATCAAATTTTTAGTCCCTTCATGTACTTATTCTTCAAAGTCATGTTTCGTGTCGATTAAGAAAGTTATGCTTACTCCATCATCGACGGTTCTTTGCTTCGCAGTATGTGGTCCGTAAGTATCCAGGGCATCGACATCTCGATAGGAAACTGGAACAACCAATTTAGCAATTAGTGATTTGCTAATGATCAGAAAAATGATTACAACCAGGCGTTAGTAGGAAATAGGAGGAACGATGTGAGGATTTACGTTTGGCAATTGTTTTCTCGTCTTGGATAAGTGCGTTGGATTCGGGACGAAGTATGGATTATTTCCCAAGCTGGCAAAGGCTACAAAACAAAAATCGATTGAGATGTGGATTTTTTTCTTTTATCCCATTCCCTCTACGAATTCAAAGAAAGAAAACAAAAATTATCTCCTATATGTAGACACACACATTTCCATTAAACGTTCGACAAGAAGTGCAACCAAAAGCATTACAGGAGAAGAGACAAAAACACTTGGCCAAAGATGGAAAACTATTTTGCATTTTTTCCCCAAAACTATACCCAAACGTGCAATGATTTTCGAATTTGACTATTTATTTCAACTCATGATTCGCACTCGCCAAAATAAACATTGAATCGACGAAAACAACCAATTGCAAACATCATTTTCTGCAATATTCTTTGTGTTTAATTTTGATACTCGAATTATTGTTCAAAATGAGTTTATGATTCAGTTTTTAATTGAGTGCCCGTCGTGAAACCAAGTCGAAATTCGCTGTGAATAAAATAATAATAAAATAAAAATAAAACGTATAAATTGTCGCGTTAGCGCTACAAAACACAACACACAGTGATAATCGGCCAAGAATAGAGCCTTTTGATGAAATTAGCCAGGTCGTTGTACCTGAATGCGTTTTTCCATGGTGATCAAGTCGCTGCACTCCTCGTTGTGCTGGTGGCGCACTTGGCATTTCTAGTCATGAAATCAATATACATAATATGTGCTAAACTTGCGCGGAATGTTAAGGCTATCAATGTTTTTGTAAACTGCGTTAAATTTTACCATCGTTTGCATATTAATTGTTTCGGGAAGTAATAAGGTCGAGAGGTAATTATGAAAATAATGCTCACCTGTATTTTCCGGCCCATTGTCATTTCCAAGTAAAATTCGCGATACCAAAGTTGCGAAAGATCACAACAATTCTGCAGCGATTCTGTTCAAATCATAAAATTAAATTATTATTTTGAAAAATCATAGATAACTGTGTTTTTCACGTTTTGAGAAATTCAAAGCAATTTCCCACTGAGGCAAATCGAAAAATTACACGTACCACTAAAATTCAACAGGTAACCCCAGTAAAAGCTCGTTTTATGAAACTGATCGATTTGAACGAGGTATTGGCCATCAATATCTTTCCGTAAAGTACGTTTCCCTCCGCTTTTATCGGCTATGAGTGATTCCAACATTGTTCGTACCATATAAAGTTGCGTCGAGGACGGTCCTACAAAAAAAAAAAAGAATAGAATTAATAATTCAACTTAAAATTGGTTGAAAAAAAGATTAACGTTGCGTTTGGGGATATTTCGTAATGCAAATAACTCACCGACGTTTCTTCTTGGTACTTTTATCCCGAAACCATTATCTGGATCTTTTTTTCCTTTAAGCGCAGGATCGCTCAGTGGCTCAACACCAAAATGCCAATCCGCACAAGTTTCTCTTACAGACACTATGATGCTGTCATCAAAAGAGAAGAATTATGAATAAAGACTTTCTTGATCAATGGAATAGGGAAACAACTGGAGAATCATAATTGCATACCTTCTGATCAAGTCTTTCTTGTTTTTGATTGCTTTTCTCAAGGGTTCACGAAGAATAAGTTGCACGAAGTCTTGCAGTTCGGCATAAATATTCCGGCGAATAGCATCGATGAAAACAGTCTCTATTCGAGCCATTAGAACTTGAAGACCTTTTATCATCGCGATCACTTCAATCAGCGCGAATTTCTCCTCGTCTGTGTAATTGTAACGAGTCGCCTGAGGAAAAAATCGTCAAATTTTTTGTGATTTAACCCATGGGAAAAAAAATGAATACTTGGGAGTAATTTTATTGATGATTTATCTTTACCCTCTCGTATTCCTCCGCTTCTTGGGGACACTCTTTGTTCATATGGTGATCGGTAGGATGAAGGAGTTTCCAACTATAAAGTTCCGTGACTACGCTCGTCCATTGTGACAGTAATTGCAATCCCCTTAACGCCAATTCTGCTGTTTCACGATTTTCCGTGTCGCTGCCGCATTCCTTATAAGTTGTGCTAACTTCGTTGCTATACCGGGCCAATTCGCTTATATATTTAACATGATCTTCTCGTATCTGTGGCAAATGGACCATGAGATCTGCCTGTGGGCTCATACTGTTTGACGAGGCGGACAAGGGCCATCGCGAAGCCTCAAAATGTTTTGATCTTTTGATATAATTAAACGGTGCTATTTGCATATCACCAAAAAGAGGCACAACTTCGAGATTCTTGAAAATTCGATCGATCCTATCCAATTTCAATTTTTTTTTCTGATCGAGTTTGTTTATATTGCACAATTCACTGTCCATGAGGAACAAACCGAAACCCATTACTTTTACGAGCATGTGCTTCTCGTTCGGTGTCAAATACATTTTTGTCTCAAACATATGCACGCATATGTTTACCACGTCAGCCAAAAGTTCCTCGTAACCGTTTATTTTTTCGAGATTCTCCTTTACCGTGTCACGAATTTTGTTTTGAGTTGCCAAAAACATTGAAAGGTTTTGTGACTCTTGGAGAGTTTGGGAGTCTGACATAACTTTCAAAAATTGAGCAGCTCTGAAATTCAATCAGGAAATAATTATTATTGTAAGTGCTCTCTCTACGTGAAAATGTTTATTTTTGTTTTTCTGATTTCTTGATCAATATTACCTTCTGTATGTGGAATAATCATTTTTCACACTGGACTTCATATTCTTCAGTTCATCCAGAACCGCGAACATGTTTATGAATTTACCGAGTGTCAGGAGATACGCTTCAGAAACGAAATCCTTCCTTTTCTCATGATGACAAAGGCGCTTAACTTCCGCGGAAAAACGTTCAATAGCTTTTCTCTGTGAACGAATTATATTTCATAGAATTATTTCTTTTTAATCTTCGTTATAATATGACGTATGTATATCGCGAAACGTTACCTGGAAATACATAAAGTTGAGTAACTTGTTTACTTCCGGTGCCAATACTTCGACGGTTTTCTCGTAAATTTCAACTCTATTCGGCTGCTCGTTGGATTTTGGTTGTGGTATTGCACGTGAACAGCATCTCCAAGTGTATAGCATAACAGCATGTTCTAAGCCTTCTTCTAATAACTCATTCTGTAAATAAAATCTTTGTTAAAAACAAAAACTATCTCTCGATTCGCGAAATTTTACAGCTCGAGGTATTCAAAAACATTTTCGAATTTAACTTTAATTCAAATTGCAAATTTCTCATAAAACTGTATTTCATTAAATTATATAAATCGACAAGAAAACATTTTAATTTCAAATGAAAGACTCTGTATGAAATTTCAGAATATCGGTTAAAACTATGCAAACTTTTAAAAGTATAACGAAAACATGCAAAAATGTTAAGATTCATTTAGCAAAACGTCAAATAGTAAAAAACTGTAAAAACTGTAATGACAGAACAATTTTTCAATGAAATTTTTGTAAAATGGGCAAACAATAATCATCATTATGACGATGATCTGGAAAAGTTGTTTAAAAAAATATATCGTGATAAGCATTTACCAAGCTGGCATGAACCGTTGCTTCTTCGATGTATTTGGCAATGCCCGTAACAAAGCCGTTCCTATCTTCAAAATTAGTATCAAAGTTTGCCTGATATACAACCGAGCAGGGTTGTGCTTCGATGCAAGGTTGTTCATCGGGTAATGTAAATTCATCCAGAACATCAACGTTGGACAGAGCATCCCCCAATGTTACTTTGTCCGCCGTCATAATTACGCCGTTTTGGAATCCTCTAGGAACGGAAGAAATAGTATTTCAACATTTTATAACATGAGTCGTTCTAATCGCACAAGATACGCAAGAATTTTTAGAAAAAAACTAGAATTAGAAGAATCAGAAACCAAGAATTAGAAGAATTCAACTGCTCCCCGTGAGAGATGCATGCAAAACTATGGAACCTTCGATCCGGAAACCAAAGCAGTGAATCTGCTAAAAATTTGGCCAATAATTACATAGTGATATTTCGAATTTGAGGTTTGGAATTTTTTTTTGGAAAAACGCTTTGAGAAAACAAGTAGCTTAATCCCAAAACAAAATAACGACAGAAAAATCATTGAAATGACGAATAGAGGATTGTCGTGCGCTGTTCTTTTAACATTCGAAATTCAAACATTGCAGGCAATGGTACGTTTTTTTTTTACGGCAGATTTTTGATAGATGTATATTGTAAAAATAATTATCAGGGCAACGATTTTAATTTCTCATCTGGATGAAAAATGTATTATTATTTGAATTTCGTTGTTGACGGCAGTAACGTAGGTTATGTTTACAGTCACTTCTCTCTAAAACCGGAAGAGAACTTGAAGCGTATCTCGAAATAACATTTTTATAATGAGGTCGTTCTATTGTGCACAAAGAGTCATTCACATACCTTGCTGCAACGTTTCTGACACGAAATAGCAATTGTACGTCGGTCACAAATGACCGCAAAATACGAAGGAAAACACTTCGCTGACGAAGCTCGGAAACTCCACACCCTTTGGAAATGTCAAATTATCTCTCTCTCTGTGTCTCTGTTTCGAATATGGCTGATGGGTGCGCGATGGATGTAAACTCTCCGGCTCACACCACTCTTTTTTTTCTCACTCGCTCTCACTACTATGCTTTCATACGCAATGCAACGATTGCCGATAGAGTGATGGCCCCATGCTGATTGTTGACCACCCGCAATGATGTATCGCTACATCAGTCACAGGTCCAATTTCTCACATCGTATGTAGCTATAATTTTTTTAAACTTCAACGTCTTTACAAACATTTGTTCATGAAAAAATGTAAAAGGTTATAAAAAATAAGCCCAGTAAGCGAATCGCACGAAACCCACAGAGATAAAAAAATTGACGTCGATCAAAACACCTCCATTACGTATTGCCTCAAATGTTTTTCTAATACGGAGACACTGTGTAGCGACAACAAATTCAAATGCGATCATTGCAGCAGTTATCAAGAGGCGCAGGTATAGAAAAATTGTAGAAATAAAAAAGTAAACAAGCAATCTCACTGCTACTTTGATGAATTAATTGTTTTTTTTTTCTTTTCCAGAAACGAATGAGGTTGAAAAAATTGCCAATGATACTCGCCCTGCATTTGAAAAGGTTCAAATACGTCGAACAGTGCAACAGGCACATCAAAGTATCGCACAGAGTGGTCTTTCCTCTCGAACTTTGGCTCTTCAATACGGTAAAAACTCGATATAACTATTCAATTTTTGTTACAAACTTTAAATCGATTTTCCTTCATACAGAGCGACGATGCCGTTAATCCCGATCGCCTTTATGACCTCGTCGCGGTTGTAATACATTGCGGAAGTGGGCGAAAAAATGAGAGAATGGGAAAAAGAGAGAGAAAAGAAAAACAAATGCTGATGTGAATTTTTCATTTTTTCCTCTTGCGAATGATCTGTTATGCCAGTGAATTTTAGGAGCACGAAATTTGTTAGTGTTTCACCCACCTGCATGTTTTTTTTTTTTTTTTTCATTCTAGACACATTCCCGTCCAAAAGCGCGATTCGGGTTGAAATTTTGGACAATCCTCTGTGAAATAAAAATCTTACGAAACAAGATTTTACCTAATTGATGATGAATTGATAATTTTTTTCTGGCCTATCTAAATTATGATGAATTTCGTTTTTTCTTTTCAAAGATTATTTATATGCTGTTTATTAAATTTTGGTAATAATGGTTGAAATATTTCAAATACTTTTAATTAATAATGTTTATGAACTTTTACTGTTTTCGTGTATTTTTTTTTTTTTTTTCTTATTTTTTGTTCCTGGCGATATTTTCAATCACGATTTACCGAATTTTCGATCGAATCGAATAGGTTGGAAAGAATATTAATAATCTTCGAAATTTTCCGGAAATTCAACAGCTTCGCCATGCGAACTTATAGAAATGTAAATCAACGGATTCGTATTGCTCCTATTTAATTTAATTGTAATTAAAACCCCAAAACACTAGTCCATTTTGTGCAACAATTGCAACAGCCGAGTTTTTTTTTTTTTTTTTTTAATTATTATTATTATTCCGTGTGTACGATATGTCCTCTGTGCTGTTTCAGCGATGTGAAAAGAGTAAAGCCGCAGATTAATGTTGGAGGCACTATCAGATTCTATTCGAATTGTAAAAAAAATAAATATATACGACTGAATAATGATAAAATAAAATATTGTTACAAAGCAACGATTTTTACAAAGATTTTTTTTTTTTTTGCAACCAATTTCCAAATTTCGACCGCTGTTCATTCCTTTCTTTTTTTTTCATGAATTCAAATTTCTAATATTCAATTCGATCTCTTGAACTTTTTTCGAGTTTGGAAATAGTACTCTTATGAAAATATACATTTCCAAACGTAAGAGTTCATGGAGAAAAAATTGAAGTTTCAAATTCTTCCGAGAAATGTGCAGATCGCAATCTTGTCGAATCAAAATTCTAATTCTTCATAAATTATCGAGAAAAATTCCAAATATTAAAGTAACGAAAAAAAAAGCTTTTTCGTCATGATTCCAGGACCTTTGGTACTTATTCATAAACATATTCAATGTTATTGGTTGCGACCATCTCGAATATATATCTTTTGAACTATGAGAATACTTTTTTCTTATTGCTCTAACAGATAGAAAAAATATTCTAGAAGAATTTTAATTTGAAGGTCGATCTAAATATTACAATTTTGTTAATTAATTGGTCATTTGAGCCTGTTTTCGTTTGTCTTTAAGAAATAAGAAGAAGAAGAAAAGGTATTATAGAATATGATGCTTATTAAGTTCACTTAGGAAAGGGAGGCAGTGGCATAGTGGTAACGCGCCCGGCTCACATCCGGTGAGCCCGGGTTCGATCCCAGCCGACACCAATGGATTTTGTCTAAGTGTCTAAATAAAACTGTTCTCTCTCATGGTTCGGAATCCATATAAATATGTAGGTCCAGGTGGAATTGGATATGGAATTTTACATGAAAAAACCCGATAAGGGTTTTTACATGTAAAATTCCATATCCATCTAAGTTCACTTGAACAATGAATTCGTATGGGGTTGGAGCAAGCAGAGTCTGGGTTTCACGTCCTGAGACAATGTGTGCTTGGCTCGGTTGAGCCGGTTGTCTTTTCAGTTGTACTTGGACGTTCTTGTCCTTGGCTTCTTTCCTGAGCCTTTCGTTTTCTTTGACTCGCTTAAGGAAATCTTCACGACATTTGGAGTGTGTCAAATGTTCTATCCTTATGTTTATCCGCTTAGCGATGATACTTCCGCGGACTCGTTTGTTTACAATGACTCCGAGAGCGTGTGGAGTCACGTTGAATACGCGTCCGGTCTTGCCGTGATAAACTTTACAGGGCATTCCCTTCTGGACTGCTCCGTTACCCTTGATGTCGACAATGTCACCGACTTTGTACACTTTCATGTACGTCGATAACGGAGTCGTACCATGTTTGCGGAATTTCCGCGAGAACAAGGCTCTGGTTCCTCTGCGATAACCCTTCGAATTCTTCATTTTGATGACTTTGACTGAAATTTACAAAAAAATAAACCACATTGTTAAGTTTTCATTTTATCCAATTTAGGAATAAAGAAAAGTTGCTAAGAAAACTTTTTTTTTTCAACTATCGGAGCAATTGGATCAACCATTCCTTAGAAATGTGGATTCGGAGAAACTGTGCCATTTGTTTTATTACGAAAAAAGTACAACGCATCTGCAGCAAAATGTTGTCACGAAGAATCAACTTTTTGAAAAACTTGTCGAAGAAAAATTTCGAAAACCGTTCGACCTGTTAACTCTAAAACCTTCAAGACTATTTTGTACACAATTATCTATTGTGGGTAGTGAGAAAGTTGTTATTCAACACTTTTAGTTTTTTGCTCATCACAGAAAATAAAAAAAATTATTTTATATGGAAAAATCATTATGTAAGTTTAAATACAAAATTAACTTTTTTTTATTACATTCAATCCATGGTACAGTTGCGGTATTTACTGTTTTAAATAACATATTTTTATTACTCAGTTTCATTCCTTCCCATCGTTTCTCCGTTACTGTGAGATATAAATATCTCAAACTTCTCAACATAGATATTATTTTACAGTATTTCGTGACTTTTGGCAAATTCTTGATTATTATTAAATGTAAGAATGAAATTATGCCATGAGAATTCACAGTTTATTTGTAATCCAAGTACGAACACATATTGCTCGCGGTTGTAATACATTGCGGAAGTGGGCCTAATCGCGGTCATTACATTTCCATTGTCAAAAGTCACGGATTTTGGCTTCTCTTTGATGATGACGCAGTTGACGTAAGAAAAAATTCATAATATAAATTATATGTTTAATGTTTATATTTTTGGCGTCCAAAAATGCCTTTTTTTCCTTATTAAAAATACGTTATTTTCCAATATTCATAACGATTCTCACTTCATTGAATTCCGAGTAAAAATCTTTAAATTGCACACAATATTCATTGCAATGAATCGTTTTGATTCTGTATATTTTGAATGAGTTTTTTTTCTTTCCTTAGCATTAGTTTTTTTCATAATTGCTCATTTTTTTCGTCCAATAACAGAAAATCGATGCATCAAACATCGCAGATATCTACGGACTAACGTCGGACATTCACAAAACCTCAGAAACCGGATACATTCTGTTTTATCAATCAAGGGATTGCAGTTAGGGTTTCATATTTTTATTATTATTATTTATCAAGCCTGATCGAAAAACTAGGAAAAAGTATACCTCGATACGTGAACGGATTTATACTTTAGCGATAAACGAAAAAATGAGAGAATGGGAAAAAGAGAGAGAAAAGAAAAACAAATGCTGATGTGAATTTTTCATTTTTTCCTCTTGCGAATGATCTGTTATGCCAGTGAATTTTAGGAGCACGAAATTTGTTAGTGTTTCACCCACCTGCATGTTTTTTTTTTTTTTTTTCATTCTAGACACATTCCCGTCCAAAAGCGCGATTCGGGTTGAAATTTTGGACAATCCTCTGTGAAATAAAAATCTTACGAAACAAGATTTTATCTAATTGATGATGAATTGATAATTTTTTTCTGGCCTATCTAAATTATGATGAATTTCGTTTTTTCTTTTCAAAGATTATTTATATGCTGTTTATTAAATTTTGGTAATAATGGTTGAAATATTTCAAATACTTTTAATTAATAATGTTTATGAACTTTTACTGTTTTCGTGTATTTTTTTTTTTTTTTCTTATTTTTTGTTCCTGGCGATATTTTCAATCACGATTTACCGAATTTTCGATCGAATCGAATAGGTTGGAAAGAATATTAATAATCTTCGAAATTTTCCGGAAATTCAACAGCTTCGCCATGCGAACTTATAGAAATGTAAATCAACGGATTCGTATTGCTCCTATTTGATTTAATTGTAATTAAAACCCCAAAACACTAGTCCATTTTGTGCAACAATTGCAACAGCCGAGTTTTTTTTTTTTTTTTTTAATTATTATTATTATTCCGTGTGTACGATATGTCCTCTGTGCTGTTTCAGCGATGTGAAAAGAGTAAAGCCGCAGATTAATGTTGGAGGCACTATCAGATTCTATTCGAATTGTAAAAAAAATAAATATATACGACTGAATAATGATAAAATAAAATATTGTTACAAAGCAACGATTTTTACAAAGATTTTTTTTTTTTTTGCAACCAATTTCCAAATTTCGACCGCTGTTCATTCCTTTCTTTTTTTTTCATGAATTCAAATTTCTAATATTCAATTCGATCTCTTGAACTTTTTTCGAGTTTGGAAATAGTACTCTTATGAAAATATACATTTCCAAACGTAAGAGTTCATGGAGAAAAAATTGAAGTTTCAAATTCTTCCGAGAAATGTCCAGATCGCAATCTTGTCGAATCAAAATTCTAATTCTTCATAAATTATCGAGAAAAATTCCAAATATTAAAGTAACGAAAAAAAAAGCTTTTTCGTCATGATTCCAGGACCTTTGGTACTTATTCATAAACATATTCAATGTTATTGGTTGCGACCATCTCGAATATATATCTTTTGAACTATGAGAATACTTTTTTCTTATTGCTCTAACAGATAGAAAAAATATTCTAGAAGAATTTTAATTTGAAGGTCGATCTAAATATTACAATTTTGTTAATTAATTGGTCATTTGAGCCTGTTTTCGTTTGTCTTTAAGAAATAAGAAGAAGAAGAAAAGGTATTATAGAATATGATGCTTATTAAGTTCACTTAAGAAAGGGAGGCAGTGGCATAGTGGTAACGCGCCCGGCTCACATCCGGTGAGCCCGGGTTCGATCCCAGCCGACACCAATGGATTTTGTCTAAGTGTCTAAATAAAACTGTTCTCTCTCATGGTTCGGAATCCATGTAAATATGTAGGTCCAGGTGGAATTGGATATGGAATTTTACATGAAAAAACCCGATAAGGGTTTTTACATGTAAAATTCCATATCCATCTAAGTTCACTTGAACAATGAATTCGTATGGGGTTGGAGCAAGCAGAGTCTGGGTTTCACGTCCTGAGACAATGTGTGCTTGGCTCGGTTGAGCCGGTTGTCTTTTCAGTTGTACTTGGACGTTCTTGTCCTTGGCTTCTTTCCTGAGCCTTTCGTTTTCTTTGACTCGCTTAAGGAAATCTTCACGACATTTGGAGTGTGTCAAATGTTCTATCCTTATGTTTATCCGCTTAGCGATGATACTTCCGCGGACTCGTTTGTTTACAATGACTCCGAGAGCGTGTGGAGTCACGTTGAATACGCGTCCGGTCTTGCCGTGATAAACTTTACAGGGCATTCCCTTCTGGACTGCTCCGTTACCCTTGATGTCGACAATGTCACCGACTTTGTACACTTTCATGTACGTCGATAACGGAGTCGTACCATGTTTGCGGAATTTCCGCGAGAACAAGGCTCTGGTTCCTCTGCGATAACCCTTCGAATTCTTCATTTTGATGACTTAGACTGAAATTTACAAAAAAATAAACCACATTGTTAAGTTTTCATTTTATCCAATTTAGGAATAAAGAAAAGTTGCTAAGAAAACTTTTTTTTTTCAACTATCGGAGCAATTGGATCAACCATTCCTTAGAAATGTGGATTCGGAGAAACTGTGCCATTTGTTTTATTACGAAAAAAGTACAACGCATCTGCAGCAAAATGTTGTCACGAAGAATCAACTTTTTGAAAAACTTGTCGAAGAAAAATTTCGAAAACCGTTCGACCTGTTAACTCTAAAACCTTCAAGACTATTTTGTACACAATTATCTATTGTGGGTAGTGAGAAAGTTGTTATTCAACACTTTTAGTTTTTTGCTCATCACAGAAAATAAAAAAAATTATTTTATATGGAAAAATCATTATGTAAGTTTAAATACAAAATTAACTTTTTTTTATTACATTCAATCCATGGTACAGTTGCGGTATTTACTGTTTTAAATAACATATTTTTATTACTCAGTTTCATTCCTTCCCATCGTTTCTCCGTTACTGTGAGATATAAATATCTCAAACTTCTCAACATAGATATTATTTTACAGTATTTCGTGACTTTTGGCAAATTCTTGATTATTATTAAATGTAAGAATGAAATTATGCCATGAGAATTCACAGTTTATTTGTAATCCAAGTACGAACACATATTGCTCGCGGTTGTAATACATTGCGGAAGTGGGCCTAATCGCGGTCATTACATTTCCATTGTCAAAAGTCACGGATTTTGGCTTCTCTTTGATGATGACGCAGTTGACGTAAGAAAAAATTCATAATATAAATTATATGTTTAATGTTTATATTTTTGGCGTCCAAAAATGCCTTTTTTTCCTTATTAAAAATACGTTATTTTCCAATATTCATAACGATTCTCACTTCATTGAATTCCGAGTAAAAATCTTTAAATTGCACACAATATTCATTGCAATGAATCGTTTTGATTCTGTATATTTTGAATGAGTTTTTTTTCTTTCCTTAGCATTAGTTTTTTTCATAATTGCTCATTTTTTTCGTCCAATAACAGAAAATCGATGCATCAAACATCGCAGACATCTACGGACTAACGTCGGACATTCACAAAACCTCAGAAACCGGATACATTCTGTTTTATCAATCAAGGGATTGCAGTTAGGGTTTCATATTTTTATTATTATTATTTATCAAGCCTGATCGAAAAACTAGGAAAAAGTATACCTCGATACGTGAACGGATTTATACTTTAGCGATAAACGAAAAAATGAGAGAATGGGAAAAAGAGAGAGAAAAGAAAAACAAATGCTGATGTGAATTTTTCATTTTTTCCTCTTGCGAATGATCTGTTATGCCAGTGAATTTTAGGAGCACGAAATTTGTTAGTGTTTCACCCACCTGCATGTTTTTTTTTTTTTTTTTTCATTCTAGACACATTCCCGTCCAAAAGCGCGATTCGGGTTGAAATTTTGGACAATCCTCTGTGAAATAAAAATCTTACGAAACAAGATTTTACCTAATTGATGATGAATTGATAATTTTTTTCTGGCCTATCTAAATTATTATGAATTTCGTTTTTTCTTTTCAAAGATTATTTATATGCTGTTTATTAAATTTTGGTAATAATGGTTGAAATATTTCAAATACTTTTAATTAATAATGTTTATGAACTTTTACTGTTTTCGTGTATTTTTTTTTTTTTTTTTTTTTCTTATTTTTTGTTCCTGGCGATATTTTCAATCACGATTTACCGAATTTTCGATCGAATCGAATAGGTTGGAAAGAATATTAATAATCTTCGAAATTTTCCGGAAATTCAACAGCTTCGCCATGCGAACTTATAGAAATGTAAATCAACGGATTCGTATTGCTCCTATTTAATTTAATTGTAATTAAAACCCCAAAACACTAGTCCATTTTGTGCAACAATTGCAACAGCCGAGTTTTTTTTTTTTTTTTTTTTTTATTATTATTATTATTCCGTGTGTACGATATGTCCTCTGTGCTGTTTCAGCCATGTGAAAAGAGTAAAGCCGCAGATTAATGTTGGAGGCACTATCAGATTCTATTCGAATTGTAAAAAAAAATAAATATATACGACTGAATAATGATAAAATAAAATATTGTTACAAAGCAACGATTTTTACAAAGATTTTTTTTTTTTTTGCAACCAATTTCCAAATTTCGACCGCTGTTCATTCCTTTCTTTTTTTTTTTCATGAATTCAAATTTCTAATATTCAATTCGATCTCTTGAACTTTTTTCGAGTTTGGAAATAGTACTCTTATGAAAATATACATTTCTAAACGTAAGAGTTCATGGAGAAAAAATTGAAGTTTCAAATTTTTGCCGAGAAATGTGCAGATCGCAATCTTGTCGAATCAAAATTCTAATTCTTCATAAATTATCGAGAAAAATTTCAAACATTAAATTAACGAAAAAGAAAGCTTTTTCGTCACGATTCCAGGACCTTTGGTACTTATTTATAAACATATTCAATGTTATTGGTTGCGACCATCTCGAATATATATCTTTCGAACTATGAGAATACTTTTTTTTATTGCTTTAACAGATAGAAAAAATATTCAAGAAGAATTTTAATTTGAAGGTCGATCTAAATACTACTATTTGGTTAATTAATTGGTCATTTAAGCCTGTTTTTGTTTGTCTTTAAGAAATAAGAAGACTGAAGAAAAGGTATTATAGAATATGATGTTTATTAAGTTCACTTAAGCAATGAATTCATATGGGATTGGAGCCAGCAGAGTGGGGGCTTCACGTCCTGAGACAATGTGTGCTTGGCTCGGTTGAGCCGGTTGTCTTTTCAATTGTACTTGGACGTTCTTGTCCTTGGCTTCCTTTCTGAGCCTTTCGTTTTCTTTGACTCGCTTAAGAAAATCTTCACGACATTTTGAGTGTGTCAAATGTTCTATCCTTATGTTTATCCGCTTGGCGATGATCCTTCCGCGGACTCGTTTGTTTACAATGACTCCAAGAGCGTGTGGAGTCACGTTGAATACGCGTCCGGTCTTGCCATGATAAACTTTGTAGGGCATTCCCTTCTGGACTGCTCCGTTACCCTTGATGTCGACGATGTCACCGACTTTGTACACTTTCATGTACGTCGATAACGGAATCGTACCATGTTTGCGGAATTTCCGCGAGAACAAGTCTCTGGTTCCTCTGCGATAACCCTTCGAATTCGTCATTTTGATGACTTAGACTGAAATTTACAAAAAAATAAACCACATTGTTAAGTTTTCATTCTATCCAATTTAGGAATAAAGAAAAGTTTGTTTAAATTTGAAAAGTTTGTTTGTTTAAATGGAAATTTGTTTAAATTTGCAATTAGGCAGAAAGCTGAAACATTTAGTCACCTGTCAAACTTTAGATTTTCTTTTTTTATAGTAAATAGTTCCAAGAAGTAATGAACATATTTATGAAAGAACACAATCTTTGACAGATAATTAGATTATTTGATTCTCATTATATGAAACAAGTTCATGGATGTGCCTCGAATATAAATAAGTGGATAGGGCTGGATGTTCTCTTCTATTGAAGATTTTTTAAAAAACTTTGCATTCACCAATTCCGTACATGTTTTTGTAAACAGGTTCAACATTTTGTTAAAGAAATTCCAAGTTATCAAAATTTCAAAGTCAATGAAGATTTCATTAACGCCGGAAAATGGAAAAAAAAAACCGAAAAGTTTTTTTCAAAGAATTTACTCTACTTTCATTGTTACGCATCAATATTGACAACGTTTTCAAAAAAGTTCAACGTTTCCAGATTATGTGCAAACTGGCGAGTAGTGAGCTGTTTGCCGAATAAAATTATTGGCACAAATGTGAAATTCATCTCAAATGCAATTGCGATACAAGTTGTTCATCTGTAATTTGGTCTCTCGTTCATGTATGAATTACCGATTCAATTTTTTATTTTTATGGACAAAAGCGATAAGCTGCGTTCAGTTAGTTGTTTTTTATTCTTTCGTATGCATGGTTTTTTGACTATATAATATTTATGAAGCAAGATAGCAAGATAAAGTCTTCCGCGGTTTTCAGAAGTTTCTGTCGTAATTGTCAAAATTTGAAAACTAGACAAATAGAATTAATCAAAAAATTTCAAATCGTTGCAAGGATATATCATCTTCGTTATGGAGCCCCGGGTTCACGGGCAACAGTGAGGTTATGTTTTTTCCAAAATATTGCCAACGGAATTCCTTGGCAATTAATTCGATTCAACAACAAAAAATGATAGAAATTTTCTTTTTTTTAAGACACGGGTCTTACGCAAACTTGTAGGAGTGAAAAAAGAAATGTTCGTCTAAATTAATAGTCAAAAATGCACGTGTTGAAAAGCTCCAGGGTGCGTCACAATATGTACACGTTTACAAAAATTCATGAGAAAGCATTCAGTACGGAAATAATAATCGTGTTTTTGGGAGCTTTTCGAGTGAATTATGTTTACAATTTGTATTTGTGCGAGGAAACACTTTAATTTTGGATAAAAATATGTAAGTACCTTGCTCCGATGATCGACGTGAAAGAAAGAAGGTAGATGCAGCTTCAGTGGCTTGGGTTTATTCTTTTCGCATCCGGATCCGGTACAATCGATCTTGCGCGACTATCGATCTTACCACTTTTCTATTTAATTTTTGCCAACCACCGCGGCAGCAGCATGCAATTCCCCGTAAAGAGAGGGTGGTCTGACGAGTAAAAATAACTAGAAAACGGGTCCCTGAACGAATTGGCGGGAAATTTGAATTTTCAATGAAGACTCGCAACCGTTTCGTAATTTAGAGAAAAATCGAACTGTTTCTAATTGAATAATAAAAACAGATAATAATTGAACTTTTTAAAGTCTATGTTTTTAAAAAGTGGAATTTTTGGACCAGGTACAAGAAAGACTTTCATTGTCCCCGATAAATTCATTTTAAAATCTTCAATTTTCATTGCATTCTTCTTAATTATTTTTTAGTACATTAAATTACAAACTCCATTAAATATTATCAATTTTTCCCACAGTCAATAACTGCATGGGACGATTAATTCCTCTTGCTTTCTATATATAAAGAATGGCAACCCGTTAGAAAAATTCCCCTTTATCCGCTCACTTCGTCTCTACATTGTGTAACGAATACTCGACGAGTAATACTTTCAAGACAATAATAATTGTTGCGATATAGCTCGGAGCTAAAAACTAGTTGAAATTTTCGTAGCATGATGGATGCGCAGTACTTTAGATGATATTGCCTCAAAAAAATAAGCAACTTCGAATCGAAACGATAAATAACGACGAGTTCCACTATATATGGCGGAGCGGATAGTTCGCTTTGATCAGCTGTTTGTGGCAAACGCGCATGCGCAATATCGCGCAGCAATTAGCGTGAAGTCAGCTGTTGAATGTTTTTTGTGTAATTCTATAGATATAATAAGGGTTAAGGGGAAGCCTAAAGATAGATTTTTCCAAAAATGTTGGTAAACGTTCACGAGATATTTCAAGGTATATTATTGACCTCGGAAACTCGATGCCTTAACTGTGAGACTGTGTCCAGCAAGGACGAGGATTTTTTCGACCTCCAGGTTGACGTCGATCAAAACACCTCCATTACGTATTGCCTCAAATGTTTTTCTAATACGGAGACACTGTGTAGCGACAACAAATTCAAATGCGATCATTGCATTATGTTTTTTCCAAAATATTGCCAACGGAATTCCTTGGCAATTAATTCGATTCAACAACAAAAAATGATAGAAATTTTCTTTTTTTTAAGACACGGGTCTTACGCAAACTTGTAGGAGTGAAAAAAGAAATGTTCGTCTAAATTAATAGTCAAAAATGCACGTGGTGAAAAGCTCCAGAATTACAGAATCTAATTCAAATGAATTTCAACACGCGTTATAAAATATTTGAATGAATTATTCATTGAACGGAGTTCAAATAAAAGAAATTGATATCTTTTTGAACGTTTCCTACTGTTTTATCGAAATAAGATTTTATCCATTCGACGGATACTCATGTAAATTTTCATATTTATCTTCCAAAATTATTTCAAGATGATTATTCCAAACCAAATGATCGCTTATTTGCTTATTGCAATATTATTTTTATAATATTTTCCTCAAATTGAGTTTTTATTAAAAATCTATTCAAAAAAATAAGCGAATGGGTTTCACGTGCATTATTTTTACGCGACAAATTCCTCACTTCTTATGAATCGTATATTTTTTATATTTATATGATTTTTCTTCGTTTTCAAGTTTCTACGTATACCCTTCTGCGAATCCACACGAATTCGAAGCGTTCATGTTTTAGAAGCGTAAAAGTAGTTTGAAATACCCCATGCGTGGCTTACCGTATATTTTGGAAAATTTCAAAAAATATATCTTCGTGCATCGAAACATATTGTCAACATCGTGTGCTGCGCATTCACAGTACACTTTGTGAGGTTAAAATCGAGAGAAATTATAATTGAGAATGATGGATCGGATTTATTCGTGGATCTGGAAGGGAGGATTGTCGATTTTAATTTCTTCACGCTCTGCCCCATGATATACTTTGATGGACAGTTGTCTCGTAAAAATCATGTACCGGCGAGTGAGTGAGACAGATTTTAATAGAGATCGGTGGATGTCAGGATGGATGGGATCGTGTTTCACCCAGTCCCATCAGTCTTAGCGCAGATCGCAACCTGCGAGGGCAAACCTGTACCTTTAAATATTCACCGATCTTTCGCTCGATTTATCGCAAAAGCTGTTTTCTTTCATTTTCATTCGAACATTTTCACATGAAATATCCATTAAAAAAAAAATTGAATAATTCCAGTAAAATCATACGATTATGTTCGTTTAATAGAAATATAAACAGCGATCAAAACTTATATTACCGATCTCCAGTCACCAGAGGCTTTTCAAATAAATACCGCACCCTAAATTGACACTAATTTTCAAAATTCTTATAAAATTCGTCCTTATCAGAAAAATCGCTTCTTCTACGATTTTTACTTGTCTATTTCGACGTAATTTTCAATCGTAAGTAAATCATTCGAAATGAAAACCTGGAAACAATTGAACTGGTGGTCCCGATTCTTCATCGGCAGTTTCGTTCTCTTTTTTCATCTTGGAAACGTTCGACTAGGTACGCAAAGGTATATTACAATATTATCACATGTTATTGGGGGAAAATTCTTCGTTTAATGATGTGAAAAAAAAAAAAATACCATATTGTTCACACGACGAGAATTAAAAGTGAAAAAATATTGAAAGGATACAAACGAGCGACAATATTGAATTTTGGGTAATTTTCATAATGCAAAATGTATGAAAGAAATGTTCTGTGTATAAAAGAAATTTTGTTTTTATTTTCATGAAAATTCATATTTTGTGAAGCAAATTTTCTGTTTTAATTCTCTTCGTGTAGTATTCCATTGAATAAATTTCTAAATAATTAATAATCATGCTTTAATGATCGTAGTTAAAGCTGAAAATTCTGATACTACTGTGGGAATAGAGGAGGACAAAAAAGAATCCACAACTGATGTCACTCGACAGCATCATTGTTGCGCGAGACACGAAAGGATGATTGACGTTGGTGAAGGTCAGGCAAACATTTTATTATCGGATTATTTTCTATCGTTCTAAAAATAATAATTACAATTTAGCCTAAAGGTTCAGGAGATATATGGGCCTTGAGATGTTAGGTTTTATGTAAAATATTCAAAATTGCAAAAGCTAGATCGATATAGCTGGTGATTATTGATCAACAAATTTTTTTAACTCGAACAACAATTTCTGGATTCGATCCTAGAACTCATGATCAGAATCCACTTCCACCTGACAGTTGAATTTCGAAAAATGAGGGTTTTATGAATTTTCTTTATTCTTTCATTTTTCAATGAGTTTATTGTTGCCTCCAATCTCATAAAATTTAATTTTTCGCATATCATTTCATTCGGTATAAAAAAAACGAAGTGATTAATGTATTGATAAGTCTCTTTATGTCTGTGAAGATGACGTTACGGCCAGAAATACAAAAATGGGCTACGAGTTCTAGGACTAAGAATGTATTTTAGGAATTACTCGATATCCTGATTTTGATTCCAATTATAAATGTAGTCCTTGAAATATCAGATGAAAAAAGTTAACATAACTCATGAGAATAAAGAAATTCGAACAAAAACTTGTTCCGGTGAATGTTTCAGAGCACAGAACTTAGTGTCAATGTCAATGTTCAAGAATTAAATGGTCGAGATATCGAGAAATGGAAAGTGTCTTTTGATATCTGTTTAAAAGCAAATCTTAAACTGTTTTTGACTTCGATTTGTGAAATATTTTTAAAAATGTTGATAACTAACACCATAAATTCATAAAGCAAACCCATGGCCATGGGATTTTTATTTTATTCAATCAAATCAATTGGCGAACGTATAGAGGATACGAGTATGCCTCGCATCCGGTTAACGACGTCGCCCTTTGCGTGTACGCTTAATTGACAATCGGTCGGACTGTGAGTGGGTCGACCGATAACGACAATGCATGTGACGAGAGGGTGAACTATTGAGTCATAAAAAATAGCCACACTGTTAGACACGTTTGACATTTTTAAAAATGTTCCTGAAACTTCAGATCCGTTGTAACGAAATTAATCGTTGAAAGTCGAAGCTGATGCAATTAATTTGATTTTCCTTTACTCAAAAAAATTAAAACTGGATTAAAACGTTTAAAAAATTCCACAAAAGCGTTGCAACGACTTATCATATCTTGATAACGTTTTGAAAAAAAATTAACACATGCGAAATATTGTGGATTCATTTAATGGTTGGAAAAAAATGTCATTTTCAATATTTTTTATAAATAGCTTCTACAAATTATTATCAAATTTGAATATTTACAGTTTTTTCCCCATCGTTAGCAAATTCTTGTTTTTCAGTCTAATTGAAATACTATCGAAAACTCAAAAATCGACCATCAAATCTATAAAAAATGAACGATGGAAAGTTTGTAAAGAGTGGTGCAAAATATGTCGTCTCTGTAATAAACGTGCTTTGCAAAAATATCTTCGCCCACGCATCACCCAATCGCCCACACTAAATCGACGAAAATACCGACCATACGAGCTTTTTCATTCCCCCACAGTGTTCAGTCTCCCCTCGATATGGCGATACGGCTTATTATTCTTTTTTTTTTTTATCACGAAACATGTCCCTCCACCTCCACTATCACCTCGATCTAATTTAGTGCAACCAGAGTATTTTCTGTTTTATTATTTTTTGTCGCTGTTTTCACGACGAAAAATTGATTGTTAATCTTTTAGATCGCAAACCGATTACTTGTTACGATCATTTTTTGGTGGCCAATGATTTGCAATTTTTCTCGAACGATTTAGGAATATCCAGAGAAGTCATTCGGATCGATGCCGGTCACTGTCGCAGGCTCTGCCCAAGACACGTTTCCGACGATCCTGGTGATGCAAGTCGACCAGCAGTTCAGGTAAATATTTCATTCTTAGTTTATTCTCAAGGTACCAATCTCGAAAAAGCGTTTCTGTACAGATTTTATTTATTTATTTTGAGAACACATTCAAGGCACTATTATGAAACTACGTGGAAAATTTCAAAGGGATTTACAGTTTTGGAAACAGTAGAAAAATTCACATCCCAGAAATTACGTTCATTATCTTCATCTATTTCGATTTCGACACTTTTTTTTCACTTTCTTTATTGTTTGAAAAAAAAAAGTTTCATTCAAATTGAAGGCGAAATTTTGTTATCGAAAACCCCATATGCACCTGCTCGTATTGCTTTTTTCGATGGTGTGTATGAACGAGAGTAAAAAAGGAAGGGTTTGGGTTCGATAGTTAGGGGAGCAAATCTGTGTAACGTACGAGGGCAAATTGACCAATGGGCGATGGTGGACTGCGGATCGGTTGGTGCGGAACAAGGGCGTCTCTCGTTATGGTTGCAACTCAAAGTTTATAATCTTTTATAGTTTTATTTATAACTCTCGTTTCATGAAAAACGTCATAGAGCTCTGGTACGACGACTTTAATGGTTTTGAGATCCGATAATATTGAGCTTTGGTATCCGAATGAATTGCGACAGTTGGTCGGTATGAGTGTTTGCAGAAACGAACAATTTCGCAGTATTTTTTTTTCACGAACTTCTATTTTGATATTTCATTTCAAAGTTTCGTTACTCAGACAAGTAACTAAGCGAAAATTGTACGTTAATTGAGATCAATGCAATTTTTTCGATCGTGAGGAGAGGTATGAAAAAAAAGTTGATTGATTTCACAGTATAACTCTATCAGTTTCTTTAGCAGATATGAAAACGTGTTTAAAAGTTCTTAGAGTTCGATTAAGGCGAGAAAACATCTGGGCATCGAAATTTTTTCACGTTTTCTTCACCGATACAAAATATAAATATAAATATGTTTATATTTATAGAAGCAATGTATATCGAGCGTTATATATTTGTTTACTTTTTGTACACTGCAAGCTTGCTTTTGAAGAACCAGTTTTTTATGTGATAAGCAGCCTGTTTTGCTACTTAATTTCATGGAGGGTTATTTTTATCTTGTGATGCAACACACGCGATCGGTGCTTCGGGAATTGTCCTTTTTTTTATGTCTTCTTAAAATGGACAACTGTTGGTTTTACTGTATAGATTGCAACAGGAAAAAGGACGAAAGGGATGTCACGTAAAAGAGACAAGCAGAAGAATGTTTATTCTTGAACACATTTATTATTATTATTATTATCATTCGTGTATATATAAATAAATATACGAATAAAAAGAATCAAGTGTACGAGCATTTAAAGTGTGGGATGACATCAGTGTGGTGCTGGACCAGTTCACATGTATGTATGGACCAGGATGCTGCGTCCTTGGAAGGTCGAATCTCAGTTCTCGATTCCACTTACACAAAGTCATGATAAATAGGCCCAGCACGAGGTTGCATTTATAGGGAGAGGAACAGCATACGAACAAAAGAAAGTACAAAAAATGCAAGACACTAAAGCAAACAAATTAAAATGTTTATATACGCCTGAATGATTAATACAATTAATGAATATAAATACAATTTCTAACACGTTTTATTTGACACGTGAAAGAATATGATCATCTATGAATTTCCATTTCTTGTTTACTTATCAAAAAAATTATTCTTCGGTTTATAATGTTTCTTAATTGGAATGCCGCAGAGATGTCAGCCAAAATCACACTGTCATCCAAGAGCAGCTCGTCTCGAAAGAGTCTCAACCCTTCAAGGGGTCAAGGTCATCGAAGCAGTTGACACTTGTGATTGTTCGCTGGAACTTCCCTGCAGACGAGAATCTTTGACACATCTCGTTCACTCCGGTACCCCACATCAAGTTGTTGTTGACGTTGGCGTTTGCATGGGCTCTTGCACGGAAGGTGAACAGATCATTTGTTTTTTGTTTTAATATAATTACTAATCATTAATATTAAATATTTTCCCATTCATGAAGATTTTTCCACAGCTTAGAATTTACGAAATTCCTTCGTACAGTGTAAAACTTATATTTTATTTGTATTTCAAGATCTCGGCTGCAAACCGTTGAGAAATCGAACGATCAGCGTTGTCGGCCCAAATGGTAAGGAAAATATAAAATCCTAATGATTTTTCTTCCTTTCAGCATTATTTTAAACTCTTGAAATAATATTTTCTAATGTTTTTAACGTCTTTGGATTTTTCTTTCTTTCCTGTAACAAGGTGACGAAGTTTATCAAGTCATTGGTAAATGTGGCTGTGCCGGAAATTGCCACCGGATGGATCACACTGAGAGTGTATTGGATTTCAGCGAAATCGAGATCAAAGACGGGACAAACACGACCGACGTAAAGCCGATAGTAAAGGTTTGTTTGGACACACATATCCTCTGACAAATATCACTTCAATTAAACTCCATTTCAATCGAATAATCGATTCAACAATTTCACTAATTCACCACTAGAGACATGAGAAAATGTTAACATTCAATTAGTTACAAAAGTTCATTAAACTCATCGAATTTTCATCGAGCTGTACACTCAACTTTATACAAAAAAACACATTTGAAAAATATAAGTTTAAAAATATAAGACTGTTGTTTATTATTGAAATTGAATTGGTAAACGATATTAAAAACAGCAAATAAATGTGGGACAATGCGTTGGTTCGTGTCCTGGTAACGAGACAGAAACTTGTCTTTTGAGAGACAAAAAGGAGCCAAGTAGGTGTTTGGCGGGCTTATATTCGAAACAACACACTTGTACACCTGCGAGTTTCAAAGTTCACGAGTACAGGTGAGAATAAGTTTTTTTTTTCAATTTATTTCTTTAAAAATACCATAAAAATGACGATACAAGTTTTAATGATAAAAAAATACGATTTTAAATCGATTCGTTGTTTACATTGATGAATAGTATTGACTTTCATTCATTTTTGTATTGGATTATTAGATTTTTTGTGTTTATGAAATATTAGAACACGCAGAGGATCGAGACGAGAAATAATTCAGATCTCCGAGTGTGCCTGCATCTAGAATAATTCTTGACGACATCGAAATGATACACCAAGCAGAGCAGCACGAAACACGTGTTATTGAAATATCACGTGTCACAGTTTTGCTATTTTCGCAACGAGACAAACTTTAACGAGCCATGGCAAATTCTTCAATTTAGTTAATACTGATAATGGAAGTAAATTGATGATTTCTCTCGGATGTTAAATGATTTCTTGGCGACGTCAATGTATCGGGATTATTATACTTGAATAAATCTCTTATAAAGTTTCAATCATTTTCGTAGATTTAACACTTTTATAATCAAATTTTATCGACCAAACCCTGTAGACCAAATCGAGAAAAAAGTACATAACATTGTTTATTATTTCGATGAATAAAGTGTTGTATCTTCGAATGCTTTAATTTAAAAAATCATCGTTCTCTAATTAACGGAAATAATTTGTGGCAATAGTAAAACAATTTATTTTCTGGACTAGAAAGAAATAAAAAATGACGAATTTTCATCGGAGCTTTCGCACAATTATATTCGGTGGAAATTAAAACCACAGAAACGAGGATGAAGTCATGAAAATTAAATGAAACATGACATTTTTCTTTTCGATAGAATTTTATCAAAATTTTGTTCATTTGTCGTTTGCAATATCCAACAAGTACTGCTCTTTTTGTTCAAAATTCACATACAACTTTTTATCGTGAATTCGTGATTTGCGAGATCGAAGCTAATTCCTGTTTTCAGCAACAAACACTACTGTATTTATGATGTCATTATCGTTCGATTGGAAAGTTTCTGAATTGAGATGGTCGTTGTCATTTCGTCAGCAATTTCGTCGCATGGGTGAAACTAATTACTTTCATATTTTCGGCAACAAAGATTATTCAGTCATTAGTCCTCGATTAGAAATTTTATGAATCGACATGATTGTTACTATTCCATCAGCAATTTCATCGCATTTCAATTAAAAACACTTATGATATTTGTATGTATATCGATTTAGATATTTATCGTATAGACTTAGGTCGAAGAGCAATTTGTCAACGATATAAATACGTTCATTGAAAGAGGAGAAACGAGGGACTACGAGATGTACGAGATATATCTTTCTCGACTGAGATAACGAGATCATTGAGAGTAATTGAGGGGGATTCGTTACAGTCATTCTTCTTGGGCGTTAGCAATTGCAAAATGCCCAATCGAGACACGACTTACGTTCTTACTTTTCCCATGGCCAGTTTCGTACAATTGTTTTGATTGCCATAGGGAATCGTGATTTTTCATATTTTTGGTACACTTCTTGTTCATATTTGTATTCATTGAAATAAAGTCCAATTGAGCATTCCATTGAAACTTATTTCACAATTTTGACAAATCAATCAAAAATAAGATTGATTTCCATCATAATTTTCATACTGAAAAAGTTTATTCATTGAAACAAACAAAGACATATCGTTGTGAATAAAAATGGAAAATTTCATTCAAAAGTCCTCTGTAGCAAATTTCATCTCAACGGGTTTTCCAAAATATGAATTGGAAGAAAATCATTTTGACATTTAAACATTTGTCAAATTATGAAATATAAAAAATTAGACCATTGAAAATTAGAATATTTTGATCTTTCAAACAAAATAGAAAAATGAGAACAATGGGGTCAGTTTTTTATTCCGATCGAATGAACGAATTGAAAATATTTTACTTTCGAAATTCGCAGCTCACTTTTTCACACTTATGGGCAATTTATTCTAACCGATTTATACCCTTAAGTGAAAACTTCAACAGCCTGCATAAGAAAATGAGGAAATACCATTTCGAATGTGATGAAATTCTGCGGATTTTTTTATTTTGCACTTTGAGAGACGTTTGCAACGACAAATTGGCAACAATCGAGTGACCGATGACACTTCAAGTTTTTAATTCTTACGCACATTAGAAATAAGAAGAAAAAAAAGGTATAAACATGCCAAGGTCATTGCTCACATTTTCACGTTCGTTTTTTATGTCGTGGAGCATTGAATTTTCGTACCAGTCTTCACGCTGACGAAAAATGCCCTGCGGAAAATGTCCGGAATGCAAACATAAAGATCGAAAGAGTAAAAGACCAAGTCTTAAGACAGGAGTGGCGTCCGGTTATTCGCGTTTGCGTGGGTGAAGACCATAAATACCACGAGAAATAGCGGCCATTTCTATATATATAACGCGTCCTCCAGTCGCGCGTAATTCGTCATCAACCCCCGCGTGCGTAAAATCAAATATCCACCACCATTTATGCTGAGATTGTATGAGCATCGAAAAATGATTTCGTGTATGACTTTTATTCTTCAAAAAAACTTTTTTAATTCTCCATTATTATTTTGACGATACGTTATTGCATTATTGTTCAAAACTAATAAAATAAATTGTAAAAAAAATACAATTATTTTTTCGTCATCTCCATCTAGTGCCTAACCAATGATCCAAAATTGTAAAATAAAAATCAAATTTTGTAATAACTTATAGAGAGTTGTATAAAAATTCCCAATTCAAGAAATAACTACGAAAATTTTTGTTACGAAAAATTCTATTGTAGTCTTTTTTAATTTATCTAAAAAAAAATTTAACAACAATTATATCATTATTTCGCAATCAATATTCAAGGTTTCAAAAATAAACAGAAGAGTTAACGTTCGAACGAGATTGTGACGAGACAACTGCGTTGAGTTTAATGCAAGCCGTTGTTTTTACGATTAAGTAAATTAATCACGAACGAATGTCAGGAAAGTCACAAAAAGTTTTATTCGCCAACTGCCAAAAGATGGTTCCAAAAGCACAGGATAGTGCGATATTGGGCTAAATTTCAGAAAAGTATAATTTTATAGATTCTATTTTGAATAAAAAAAATTTCGAAGAATCTTGAGATTGTAGGCGATTACATAATGCTCGAATTAAGAAAATTGTATATAGAAATGGCAAATTGCGAGCATTTGTTTGGAGATAAATCAACGACGAGTGATCAGCCGGTTTAATGGGCTCTTCGGAGTCTTCTTTTCGTCGTTTTCTTCGTAGTCGTCGTTAATATTGCGGGGAAGAACGCGGGGGAGGCAACGCGTCTCAGCAGAGCATAAAGGTGACTCTCCGCGACGAAGATCTCCCATATGCCACTTAGAGTCAATACAGCGCATCGAGATGGTCCAAAACTTTCATCACCCCATGTAGTCAAAACGTAAAAAAAAAAAAAAATCAAAAAAAAAATCGTATAATAAAAGTTTTTCAATAATTCTATTCAGCTTCTAAAGTGATTTCGACACATGGAAAAACAAAATAAGAAGTAATTACTCATTATTAAACTCGTGTGAAATAATTAAATATTGTGTGCGCCGTAAACTTCTCTTTTGAAATCAGTGCATTGAAAAGTAAGTGATTTTTCAGGGATAAAAATAATTAAAAACAAGAACAAGTCCAAAATGGGATCGAAGAAGTTGGATTTCTTCGTGTCAATCGTAGCTGTGATCGTTCTCATAGTTTTACGTCCGATATCGATTTATCACTGGGTCCATGCTTATCCGTCCGAATTACTCGAGATTGATCCCGAAACAGACTCGATTAATATTCCTCCTTGGAACATCGTTGATGTACTTAACAAAGAAACGGAAAATGAAGTCGTGCGATTCGAGGGTCTCGAAGATTTACAAAAGGTCCGTCGTGCCCAACGTTTACATAACTTACCGATTGCAAGTGCTAATTTACTCTTCAGCTGCACACACTGATGGGAATCTGTATCACTAATTTTACATTTTTATGGATTTTGTGTCAATAAGAATTTTAAGTTTTCTCTTTATTTTGACGTTTGACAATGAACCAAAATTCATTAAAATTTGACGTTTCAAGAGAAAACAACATGAATTTCGATTGAAAATTTTTGAAATTAAAAATTGAAATTAAAAAAAATATTTACAACCTTATGTTCATTTTTCATAGATTTTTGGCATCCGAGGTCAAACAGATTATAAATCGACAGATCGTAAAAAAATACTTCCCCAATTCATGATGGAATTGTACAACACAATCGCCGACTCTAGCGGCGTGACGCATGGAAAAAATCCATACAATGCAAAAGTTGTTCGAAGTTTCATCGAAAGAGGTAGACAACAAAAAAAACTTGATTTTTGAGCTAAGCACTTTTTGCAAATGATTTTTATATAGAAATAAGTTATCGGTGGACAATCAAAGTCAATAAAAATAAACCACTTCTCACACATTTTTGTTTTAATTTAAAAAAAATTTCTCTTTCGAAAACGCTTTTTGAATATTTACCAAATTCAAACAAATGCACAATTCAGAATTTCATTAAGTTTTAACAATACAAATCACTCAATCTATGAATTATGAAATTTGACGAATAATTCGTTCACTGCAGAAAAAATAATGTAGGATTTAAAAAATCCAACGAAAAATATTATCAACATCTTCAGGTTTATTTTACACGAGAATTTATAAAATATTTCGTGTTTTTTTGCGATTATAGTTTTCTTATTCCATGGAATTTGACAGAAGGTTGAATAGAACTCGAACTGAAGTGATTTCTACGATCAAAACTTTATTCATACAGTTTTAGTCTTTGTGAACAATTTTCCTCGTTGATAAACCTTTATTCTGTAATCCATAAATTCGTTTCCACAGATACTTTATATTCGGACGTGTACCTTTTCGACGTATCTGGACTAGAAATAAACGAGTCAGTGCTCGAAGCAGAGTTGCATCTCTATCGTAAGCGATCTTCTCTGAAACAAATTCATCCTTCGATCCTCTCGAAAGCTGGTTATCTGGTATATTTATTATTTATTCTCTTCTATTTGCTGCATTTTTTATATTTCCATTTTTGTATTTTTGCAATTCCAATTTGTTGCATTTTTTTATATTTTATTTTGCTTTATTTAAACCCTAGCTTATTCTTTATATAGGACAAATGTTTTTCAGATAAAAGTTTATCAAATCGTGGAGGGTAAAAGCTTGATGGAGCCTGACAGTCACAAATTGCTCAACATCCGTTATGTTGCGGCTCATGCTTTTGGTTGGCAGGTAAATTGTTGGATTTCTCAAAAAACTCTGAATACACATAATGCCTTTGATTCTCGAGGCTTAGCAACTTTGTTATTATTCGTTTTTTCAACAATCTGTATGATTCTCAATTGTAAAATTAATTCCAATGAAATTTATCGATCGTTGAGCAAAGGAATGAGTTGACATTTCATCATAAAACGATGAACTATTAAATTTATTTATAGTTTATTAATCCTGTTGACGATTTGACTGAAATATTTTAAAAATCGATTTTTTTTATTTTTCTCTTTCATGAAAAAGGTTTTTAACGTGAAGCAGGCTGTTCTTGCTTGGGTCTCCGGGACCCCAAACCTCGGTCTGTTGGTCACAGCCACAAATCTCTTCGAGGAGGAAGTTGTTGTTGAATTTTCACGTCGAAACGAGTATCGCAGTAGTAAACAACCGATTTTAGTGTTATTCAACGACGATGGTAAAGGTTCATCTCCAAAACCAAAAAAAGTAACGTCCCGGTATTACACGTACGATAATGACGACGAAGAAATCGAAGCGACGAATGACAGGCACGACAGTGACGCCGATAATATTCAGAGGCAACAAAGAGATCTCGATTCATCAACGATTTCATCAAATTCAGCAAATCGTTCGAATCTCAATAAAGAACAGAGTTACGGTACACAATTGAGAAATGAAAAATTCCAAAATGGTAAAACAGATTATTTTCGAAGGGAGAAAAGAATCGGAGAAAAAGAAACGAATGAGAAGAGTGGCGAAAATCAGAAGTTGGACAAAGTCGATGAATTTTTTCCGGACTTGTCGTTGGATGGAAAAGAAATATTCGATCCAAACGACAGAATTGACAGGAGAGAAGAAAACTCGCAAGATTTTATGAGACAAAGACGCGGAACTTTAAAGCGAAATCGACAAGAGATAGAAAAAAGAAAACCTCAAAAATTCGTATCAGAAAGTCGACACAGAACACCACAAATGCTTTCTTCAATGAATATTTACGAGAGAGCAATGTTACGTGAACGAATAATGAAAAAAAATGTAAAGAAATATGAGAGGAGGGAGGAAATGGATAATCCGCGTGGACGTGAAAAACGTTCGTCGACTGTGATGGAGAACGCGAATGAAGAGAAATCCAAGAGTTACTCAAGCACGAAAATAAACACAACAGAATGCGCGAAACACGAACTTTATGTTGATTTTAAAGAAATTGGATTATCGTCAGCGATCATAGCACCTAAAGGTTATTCGGCTTATCATTGTCAAGGAATGTGTAATTCTCCTTTGAGCCAAGATCAACAACCCACCAATCATGCCACGGTACAAGGTCTCGTTCATAAAATGGGCATTTTGGCTGATGTTCACATGCCTTGCTGCGTGCCTACAAAACTCTTGAGAACGTCGATACTGTTTTTCGATGATAACGAGAACGTTGTATTGAAAGTGTACGAGGACATGGTTGCGGATCGTTGCGGATGCCGTTGAGATTATTTTTCCAAATCGATAATAAAAGTTTGTTAGATTTTTTTCTCCAATTGTCTTTCTTGTGTCCACAAAAAAATCACTTTGGACATTCAGTTATTTTTCTTTATTGTACATATTAATAAGAACATTCCTAGCAGCGACGTAGTACCAATGAAAGTCTGAAATTTCTTAATTTCGTCTATTGCGTAACACATGTTTATATATAATGGGGCATTTTTCGTTATTTTTACATTCCAAAACTCTCACCTTTCATTCGTATTTATTATTTACACGTTTTTTCATTTAAAAAAAGAGCACATGGTTTCTGAACTTTTATAGTTGGTTAAAATTTTTACTTTTTGCCTCTTCTTTTCAAATTATACGCAGAATTTGACGAACTTTCTGTTTCGAAGGAACTTCGATTTCGACTAAAAATGGTTTATTTTTTATCAACGACGATTTAAAAAAAAAATTGTTGGCTAAAAGTTTAAACTCGGTTCTTTAAGGGGAAAAAAATAGGAAACGTTTGAATTTATTTACACTCTTTATTTTGCGATAAAATTTTAATAAAAAGTTCAAAAATCGTGTGGTTGTGAAAATAAATAAAGTGAAAAAATGAAAAATCTCTAAAAACATATTCGTTTATATGTAGAAAGTGAAGAAATATTTCAACGAAATGGCACAGACTGTGAAAATAACAATTTGTTCATCGGTAAAAATGTCAGTCGATTGGACGAAAAATGGCAGATCTGAATATTTTTTTGTTTGGATTCAACGAAATCAACAAAACTGAACTAAAAAAATAGTCGAAGCGAACATTTATGTCCAACAAAATGACATTTTGTTCGATGAACTTTTTTTTCTTTTCAGTGCATCAAAAAGATTTGAGAGTGTAAAAGTGACGTGAAAAACTCCACAGGCGAAAACAGCTCGTTGGTACTTTTATTTGAAGAATGAAAAAACAACAAATGATACGTGGGGAGAGAAATAATCTCTTTGATTGTAAATACTTGATATAGTTGAAATAATTGTTTCATCATAAATATTTATGCATGAATATGCAAAAAAGTTGTAAAATAAAACAATCTAAATGGCTGGCATTCGAGTTTTTATTTTTCTGTATTCGACATGTATCCCTTTTTGAAAAATCGTGTTCGTCGTGCAACGAATGACGAGCAAAACGCTTGGTATGCAATGAGTTTTGTCCCTGCGTTCGTAAACTTGTGAAAAAGCTTTGAACGCAAGAATATCTCAGAGACGTAAATGTACTTGTGAAGAATGCAATTTTGGTGATGAAACGCTGGCAGCCCTCAAAAATATTTCTGGGGTAGGGATAAGTCACAGCAAAAAGATTTTACGGGTCAAAATCATCCAGTGTGACAACAAAAACTTAATTATTATTATTTTTTCACAAAAAAATATTGATGTGTAGTATGAACGTATATATCTCTCGATCTATCTTTCCCCATATTTTTTTTTTTTACGTGTATTGGTACGCACCGACTATACCATCAGTATTATAGTGGGGCAGCAGGAACTTGACAAGATCACACGCACCGACTATACATATACTGTTTGGCCTTTGAACAGTGCGTGCCGGAACTCTGGCGAAGGTCCCGACAGTGATTCCCTTTTCTTTGACACTCACCTTAGAGCGCACGTGACTATTTTATCCAAAAAAAAAAAAAAAAAAAAAAAAACACTATTCTTTAAACTACGATTTTTTTATATATATTGTGTTACATTAATCCAGTTGTATTTTTTGACCCAAATCTTCGCTCATGGCGACGTCGATTTAAAACTCATTTTCGCGGGTTCCGTGCGCATATTTGCCACTGGCAGATTCGTTTACTAAATAAAAGGCTACAAAAAAAAAAAACAAGAGTTAACTTTGTGCCCTAAATCACGTGTTAAACGAAAAAAAAGTAACCTTCGATAAGTGACGATGAAAATATACAAATTCGTGGGTGCATTGTATTTCTAAAATGGAGACCGGATCAGTTTTCCATACGCTGCTTTCGAGGAAAAAGTTTTCTTTCGTGTCTCGTACGTCAATGTCCTTAGTTCAGTAAACGTGCATCTTTCACGCAAAAACGAAAACAATCACATGCGTTGTGTCGAAGGATTATATCGGACGATACGTTTTCGGTAAATTCTCAACAAAGTGTATCGATCGTTGAGAAGAGCATAAAAAAAGGAATACTTTCGAATTGAGAAAATTTGCAGGACGTAAAATGAGAGGGAGTCGACTTTTAATTATTCTGAGCATTTTCCTGTGCATCAAATTATTCAGCAATGGAGCCACCATCAATAAAAACGTAAGTTAAAAAAAAAAAACCTCCTTGAACAAAATTCGATTGAGTAAGAAATCATGATTTTTTCATTATTCCACTAAAGTGTCAAAACATTTGAACAATCGAGATTATAAATTGCACTATATTTAGTAAACAGAAGTAATTAAATGTTGTTCACTTCGTCCTTACATTGACGAGAAGTTTTGGAAACTTGGTCGATTGTTTCTTGAACTGCTGGTAACCTCGAACTATCGGAAAAGACGATCTACATATCTAAACGAAAACTGCTATGAAAAAGGGCGTATAACTCGTAAATTTACACCTGAGAAATACGCCTTACTGTCTACACAAATAAGTAATCCGTGCACATATAAATATATATATTCGTGTACTCGAGAGAACTTAGTATGTTCACACATATATATATAAAATACGTGTATTATCTTTTCTTTTTTCTTTTTTTCTTACGAACCGCTCGCCAGATGAGAGTCCAAGAAAACTCGTTAGGTAGGAGCAGACCCTCGGTGCCATACATGCGAAGGAGAGTTTCCAAGTAGTTTATTGTCGAAAGGGTCGGGACCGTACGAGGCGGCATTTTCTCAAAGCCGTTCTTCCACTATATCTATATATGTATTATATACGTAGCCAACATATATATTATCCACGTATATTGTGTAAATATATACAAATAAATAAACACATACGTATACGTAGTCTAGCCACAACTACACACATAACATTCGCAACGAGAGCGTGGCTCTGCGGTCCTTTACACTGTCTACAGGTTCATAGTATTGTTGTACTCAAACTTTGAATATAGAGAGAAAGATAGGGGGGAGAAGAGAGAGAGAGAGAGAGAAATTCGAAAGCCTTTGTAAAATGCCGACTCCACCGTTGTGCTTCCGAACGAAAGGTCTACAGTGCAAACTCCGTTATAATCTCTGCCTACTTTATTATGCTCGGGATTTCCCTCCACTCGCAACGACTGCGTTCATGCACGCTCAATTTTCCTCCACTCTTCTTCATCGTACTGCTACGCGATTTGCTCGTACGATTTATGGTGGGGCTTTTCTCCTCCCATCCATACTCGAACAATATTTATAACCACGTTTCAACTTTGGCCGTTAAAAAATCACTTTTCAGGGAACATAAACACGAGATAATATCGCTAGGTTAGGTTCACAGTATTTTGGAACGATCTTTTATAACCCATTTATTTGATTCTTACTAACTGTACAGGCTTTTTTTGTCAATTTTGGTTTTACAACGATTGCAATAAATGTGTGAAATATTAAATGTCATAATCACTATTTATTTATTCGATTTATAGGTTAGTTGTGAGGCTTACATTTTTCACTAGTTCTGTCCATCGAAGTAATAAATAATTCATTATGGAATCGAAATAAAATTGGTATTTTTTTCTAGTATTTTAATGTTCATATTTTTTGTTGTTTCTACGCCAATGAAACGGAAAATGACGAGGCGGCATTCGCGGTGTGTTATGAGATACATGCGCGGTTCTTCAAAAGAAGCGGCAAAATATCTTCCCTCACCCGTACACGAATCTTCCCTGTGCATACCCACCGTTAAATCCATCTGACCATTGGATGCCGAACGTTTTGCCGCTCAGCGCGTACAAGAGAAGCCCTTCAAGGCCAAAACAACTTGAGGAACAAACGTTACGCTGTTTTAACCATATAGGTCGCATCCCCGGTGTTAAGAATTCCTTCATCTCGCCGCATATATTCGTTTCTCTGTCTTTCTCTAATTCTTCTTTCATTTCTCTTTCTCTCTCTCTCGCTCTCTCTCTCTATTTCTTGCAACCGTTCTCGCACCAAGTCTATTAAATACACCAGCGCTCTCTTCGAGAGATATCCAAAAACAATTTGTGTTTTTCTCTCTGTCTATCGTTTTTTTTTCGTCTTTAACTTCTCTCACGTACTCCATGATGCTTCGAAGACTGTTATCGAGTAGAGAAAATCACATACAAATGTTTTTTCCAGATGGAAAGTTGCTATTATTTTACTAAAAACTGAGAAAGAAACGTCGAACAACTCTGACATGTTTCGTTTTTTACTGTAAAAATTCTCGAAGCATATCTAAAAAATAATTAAACCCTTGAGCATGGACATGGCTCCCCAGACCCATTCGTATTTTCAACTATCTGGCCTTTCGAGTTCTCTTTCGAACTTAAAGATTTCACGAACTATACAGTGTTTTTTATTTATTTTTTATTACACTCTTGAGAAAAACTGTTTTTAACTGCTGCTGTACTGGAATATTATGATCGACACAATAAATAAATGACTCCTGGCCCGTTTGTCTTGATAAAAAAAAAGTACAATTGTATTCAACAATAAAAAAAAACAATGTATCTTTTGTGTTCAGTTGATAAATCGTATCGACGTCATTGCGGATATTTTTTAAACTCCACTGATTTTGATTGGCGATAAATTTCTTAAACGTTTTTATTGATTGCAGTTTAATTCCGAGGAGGAAGTAGAAGAGGCTGTTGCGAATGAAACGAGGGCGACCTTGCCAGTTGAAGCGTTCGAAAGATCGTTAAACTATACGACGAGAAACGCCCGTTCGACGGATTCACGAAATATTACATCGACGGACGTAAAAAGTCAACGAAGAAAGCGCGATGTCGTAACCGATGAAGGTCCTCTTTCCGGGTTTGCTATTTACGACGCGATGTTGGACGATGGAAAATCTTTGAGGCGCGAGGGTCACGTGACAAAGAAGCATGGCAAGCGTCGACGTCATCGTCGTTGTAAAAAACGCTTCGGCTGCTCACGCTCCGGACATCGTAACAACAATAATAGGAAAAAGAAGCACAACGGTAGAAAAAGGAAAAAAGACTACGAGGATGTCAAAATAATCTTACCAATCGAGCCTCGTAAATGGTTTCAATATCAATCACATAACAATAGAAATTTACAGACACGAGTGCTCGTAGGAAATCGTCCTCTAGCACTGTTTCGAAAACAGCTCGCAGCTGCGGCTGCCGCTGATGCGATAAAATCAAGCACAGCGGTCACTGATCGGTCAATCGACTTGAGCTCGACGAAGATCAACGATTTTCTGATTGATACAACTTCACGGCGTCCTCATACACCATCTACCAACTCAACACTGAAATTCTCGTCGAAACACAAAAACAAAAACACCAAAGACAAATCCGGCGGAAAAAATGATAAAAAGAAGAAAAATAAACACGAGAAACTGGACGAAGAGAAAAATGTCGCGAAAGTGACGCCGGAAGTTTCAAGCGAAATAAATGTTACAGAACATCAGCACAATTCTTCAATAATCGAAGATACAAATCGTTCGGATTTACTCAATTTCGAAGAACAGACAATCGTCGTAAAACGCGTACCAAGGACCAAGAGTATGGATGCCAAATAGCCAATGCGAATACATTATGATTAACACCTTGTATTCATAACCTATCAGTTTTTTTCATTATTGATTTGTATTTTCTTTTCGTTTAAATCGAACTTAAAATTGAAAAGTAAGAAACAAGAAGCAAAAATATACGAAAAAACGAGCCTTCCGGGGAAATAATCATTGAGAACGATGTTCGATTATAATAGTTGAATTTTCGTAAGCAAAAAATAAGAGCAGGGGCTCGATCGTGTACCTTCACCATTAAGTTTTATTTTATTTTATTCTATAACCGGAAGTGTGACTTTCCCTGATGCAGACACCAATAAATAATAAATATTTAACATGTCAATCGTTAAAATCCTTTTCCTCATGTATGTCTAAATAGAAATTCCGAAAACTTTAGGAAACATGGCCGAAAAAAACGTTTTTTAATTATTTTTTTAATCAGAACTACTTTTCACTCCCAACCGCCCGCACGGTAAAAAGCCGGACATTTATGCGATTGAACGACATCAGCTGACTTCCACGATTTTTCTGTGCGGGATGTTTTTTCTAGATTCGAATAATCGTTACACTAAGTTTTCTATCTTCAAGCCTCGACTTTTCTATGCGCTATTCATGAGTTTTGATAATTTTATGGATTGTTATGAAACCACAACTATTTATATTTCTCTTTTTCGTGAATGTATGAATTTACGGTTTCTTTTTGACAGTTAGTGGCGCCAGTGCAGTGAATTCGTTAACTTGATTTCGCCTGCGACGCCTGAAACCTTAATTCTAATCGGTAAGTAAGGAATCGTTTAAAAACAGTATTTAAGCAAATCACTTCATGATCCGGTTATGTTTTTTAGCGATCTTATCTTTACACGTATTCGATTGTAAAAAGTGTAGAGTATTTGTTTTAAAGTTTCGAGATAAAAAATACAAAATGGAAAGATTCCTTTGAAAAGACCTTGATCTTCACAGATCGTTCACCCGAGTTTCACCACTACGTGGTCAGAGTAACCATGGAAACTGCTTGCAAACACAAGCGATCGTAGAAGGTGTTTCGTATTATTTCGTAAGTCGCGTGTGTTCTTTTGCAGTGATAATTTATTTGAGCTGTTCTACAGAGTTGAATAACAAAACTTAACTGTCATAATGGATTGGGGATCGGATCTTGAAGTTGCTTCGAAAAAGGTAGAATTTTGACAGTGATCGAAGTGTGACACGTTCATCTATTGTTTTATCCAATCTCTTGTTTACCTCCTGCGCACACTTGTATTTAAACACGCGCGAATGGTTTATTTTGGATAATGTTTCTCCGTGATAATCAATTGCAAAAGGTTTATCATTCTTTTTTTTGTTATTCAGCTGATACCGCGTTTGGGCAGAAGAGCAGGTCAAAGCAATGCAACTGAGGACGGAAAATCGGACGATGATACGTTGGACAGCCCTGCATCTTTTTCTTCTATAAAATCGACCAAGCCAACGGCACCGGTGGCGCCACCTCGTACCAGAAAAACCGGATGGGGTGACGAATACAAAGGTGGCAAGTGAGTGCGAGACAAAACTTTGGAACTCCCAAATTGATTATGATCTTTTTTAAATTATCATTCAATATACGTACAAAATTTAATGCTTTTTTCAGAACCAAAGTCTCCAACATTATTGAACAGTAAGTAAAAGAACGTAATTGGATGAACTCCCCCAAAGTATCTGTTGTCACTAATGTAGATTGTTTCTTAGAGAACGCTTCAGGGCCACGGAAAACGAAGAACCGGATGATGGTAAGAAAATTTGAAGAAGTTTAATCTGACAAATAGGGCAATGAGGGTCAGAGTATTTAGATTTAGTATATTTTACATTTTCGTAGACAAATTGAAGATATTTGTAAATGCCCTTGACATTAAAACTATTTTTTAAAAGCGTTTGATATGAATTTTCATTGAAATTATTACGCTTTTATATTCTGTTACCGCCAATTACGTACAATAAGTTTTGCTGTATTTCATATTTGTATTTTCTATTAAAATGGAAATATTCACAGATATTCCTGTCATACCGGATTTGGATGAAATTCAAGTCGACAATGGAATACCTGACATCGCAAACGTAACTGCGTAAGTATTTTCATACCGAGTAAGAGAAAATAAATTATCCAGAAATTTAGGTTTAATTACTGTGCAACGAGTTTCGAAATGCTAATTCGCAATTCCTGGTGGTCAGTTTCTGGCCACAAAAGAATCGACAATTAAAAAGAATTGAAAAGAACTCATTAAAAAGAAAAAAAAATCCAAAGAATATTCTTTCAATTTGCAATGCTTTAGAAAATCTTTATTAGTACTTGGAAAAGATTTAAAAAAAAAATAATTTGAAGAACAATGAATACGAATACCACAAAACGAAACTCAGTGCTTAGAAACAAATTAATGAAAATTCGAATAATTGTGTTTTTAAAAATTTCAGAGTAGGAATAAATCGCGTCGCAGCTTATAAAGAACTCGACAAGGATTTACTCAAAAACGAAGCGTTTGCTTTTCTGGATGGTATCAATTTGTCACTTTTGACCGATAAACTTTATCCGGAAAAATTGGTCAGGGAGCCCGACGAAATGTGGAGCTGGGATGTTTTGTTCACGCAAATATCATCGGAACTTAATAGCGAAGCACAAAAAAAGCTTGATTCGTAAATGACAATAATAAAGAAATTTGTTAACGTGAAATCGATCATCCGTCCGAATTATAATATCACAGTCGAATATATTTTCGATACGTAAAATAAAAAAACGTGTATTGTGTTGTTTTGAATAAAAAAAACTATAATATTGTTTTACAAAATTTGTCTAATTATTTTTGTATTTTTAATTTTCCCCTCCAAGCCCATACGTTTTTAAAAATATTTCAAATCACTTAAAAATTCTTCGAAACTGTTTGAAAAAAGTAAAAAAATAAAATTCGAAAAAAATATCAATCATCTCTATAAATAATCAGTTGATTGTATTCAGGATTTCGATTGAAAAAATGTTCCGCTTTGCGAAATAGTTTTTGAATGATTATTCATAATTTTTTAAATTAATTTATCATAAATTTATTGATTAATAATAAAATAAGTAAAAAATTAAAAATTGGAAAATAACGGGACAAAAAAAATGGCATACTGCTTTTCCGCAGTGCCTGTATATGGAAGCGACATATTACCTCGTCTGACCTATTCGATTTGCCCCCCAATTTGGAAATCGCGGTAGTTCGAGGAGCGACGTGAGGACTCAACCGTGCAGGCGTTCGAATGTTTCCATGGTGCCAAGTGACACCATGGAGGTTCGAACGCGCATCGGGAGCCGAACACACAAGCTACTTGAAGCGACCACGTGACAACACCCACTGAGCAGATCTGCCATATATCTACGTTAGCGATCAATGTTCAGCTGTGCCATCACTAGCACACACTTCCAACAGCGAACGTCGTTTGCCGTCTATATAAAGGAACTGATACCCTAACGAACCGCTGACGAGAAACTAAATCGCCTTTTCCCCAACTTTTCGCCATCTGACTGAACAAAAATCACTTACGTGCTGTTGAATGTGGCGAAACGAAAACTCCGATGGTAATCAACAAGAGTCTTTGTTTTCTTTGTCAATTCACAATCACATACGATCGCTGCAACGGGGCCAATCCCGATTTTTTTCGCAACTAGTTGTACACGTTAGCGTTTTAATGTATAAAACGTTTCACTTCACTTCAAAAATGTAATTAAGATCATCTTTCTTAATATCAACCAGGCACAACACAACACACAACACAGATGCACAAATTCAAGAACGACATAGTGATCCCCACGACCAACCGGCGGTCGTGGCAGTCGCGATACTGCGTAACTTCAATCCAGCTACTAGCGCCACTGTGGGCAAATTGCGTAGCTCGTGGCTCGATCACAACACAGTGATATGATCAGTAGTAACGAAGTTTGTTTTCCTGTCCCAGTGAAATTCTCGCGCGTGCAAAACTGGCGGGACTACAGGGACCGTTACAATATCTATATCGTAAGCCTTGTTATCGAGACCCTTGTGCACCTTTGTGAAGAAAAATAGAACAAAAATGGTAGAAAAATAGAAAATACAACATATTACATGTTTTCATGTAAAATATAAACCTGAAGAATTTCATAAACAAAAAAACATATTTTTCGTTGAATATTGGAAGTTCCACATCCCTTTTTGTTTGCACTAGACTAATTATTCATGAAATTCCACAATCTATGAACGAACTGTTGAAAATCGTGTTATGATGAAAATGTCGAATTTTGCACATTTCTTTGAGGCATACATTTCTTTTTTTTTTACGTACAATTGACCTCAAATTTGGTATTCCGGGGTTTTCAGATCCGCTGACTACGAATCTAAACTCTCAATTTGTCAATCACTTTTATGAACAATCAACTGTTCTAAAGACATGTCAAAATTTCAAAATTTATATTTTTTTACGAAAAAGTGTAACAATGAAAATAATTTATATATGTACGAGTTAATGAGCGCGGCTGAACACGGGATATCGTGAGTTACATACGTTTTCGTCACAAAATATTAAATTTAGATACGTCCTGAAAGAAAATAGAGTTCCTGTGATCGTACGATCTCAGTATAGCCATAAATGTGACGATTACATCTTTGAAACTTTAATCCGGATCGTATCCATTAAAGTAGATACTCATCTGAATCGTTTCCTCTGCCTTACACACGCAAGACATGAAACCCGAGGATCGATCGGTTTGCCAATAGAAAAATGAACATTTCCTATGGCCAATGAGAAAAGTTATCTCTTCAGCAAGTTAAGCCATTAAAGATGGATTATCAAAAGTATTAACCACAAAAATTAGTTCCTCAGTAAAGAAATTTAAGTCTATGTACCCATTCGCGAAATAAAAAAATAACGTGTCATAATTACGAGTTAAGAAGCTTTTATTTACGATTCTCGTTTTTCATTAATTATTTGTGAAAAGATCGTACAAATCCCAACAGGAAAGTATATTATTCGTTCGTTGTTTTATGTTCCTCAATTTTTATATAAAAAACAAAATAAATAAGGATGAGATGATGGAAAGCTTTTACGTGTTGGTGGTAGACGAGAAAAAAATTTCGTGCCAGGCCTTAAAAAAAGCCTTCTCACCATGTAAGAGAAAAAGAGAGAGGGTGAGAAAAAATAATCCAATAATACATTTTGCATTAGGAAGAACAAATGGCACCAACCTCGAAGAGGAGATCGTTAAATTATTCAGTTTTACATGTTTTTCTCCTCGATATTATTTCAAGCCAAAAGAGAACAAACTAACTTGTTCACGAGAGTCGAGCACGTTATGTTAGGGCAGAAAGTACGAAGAATGACGTTTTGTACACGTCTGGTCATCGGGAGCGAACACGAAGCGAATGGCCACGTGAGAAATAGATCAAAACATTGATTTTCTCGACAAGTACAAATTACAGAACAAAAGTAAACATTATACAATCACCATTATCTTATTTCCAATAATTATTTCCTCATTCAATCTTTTCTAAGTATTTTTTTTGCCAGAAATAAAAAATTCCATCGAAAATTGAAACATTTGATTGATTAATACATTTCGTCGTTGTATTTTGCAGGGATCTCCGGGGGAGTTACGCTTTAGAATATTTATCACATTCTCTGTTTGAACTGTGGAACCTATGTTGGTTTTTTTTTCCGAAACGTTTTAACCTGATTAGTTTAACGCTTTCACGATACATAATCGTCGCAATAATACAGAGAACTATTTTTAATATCATTTGGATTTAATTACAAGTTGATGTAACGTGATATAAATTTATTTCGATGTTTCGTAGTTGACAAAGGGACGTTATTTCTCGTAAACTTGTTGTTCGCTAATTATACAAATTCACGATCTTTGCAACAGACGCGCAAGAAATAGCGCAAGTTCTTCGATAATCCACGGATAATCCACTACTTCCAAAAGACCGGAGAAGATAAAGTTCGGAAAGAGATTTATGTTTATATGGTGTGTACGTGTTCAATTGATAAATGTTTTACTGATTGTATATTCATTGAAAGTTACTGTTCAAACACTTTTTTCACTGTTCACTTTGCTAATTTGATATTTTATTCTCAACTGTTCGTTGAAGGACTTTTTTTGTTTTACTTTTTCGACATTTTTTTCATCGCTGGATTATTGACAAAATAACTAGAACATATGCTCTCGGAGATGTCCCTACATCTCGAGAAAGCGTTATATTTTGGCCGTGACTTGAATCTCATATTTTTGAGAGGGTTACCCATCGCAAGGATGATTGAATTTCCCCGTAATTCGAGCGTGTCAGGATCGAGGTGTCAAATCCTCGTCCATTAGTCCATGTTAAAGACCTATTAATGGGCCGGTGACATTTTTCTCGCCAAATTCGTGCATTTCGTAAAAATATTGACAGTTATGACGATACTTTGAAGGTCGACTAACAATTACAGTCAACAATGTCCGTTTCCATTAGAATATCGAATATTTTACTATTTCTCGATAAATTTTATAAGAAATATTAGATTATAATTATTATTCTTATCATAATTGAAATTTTTCAAATAACAACTCATGAAACTCCGTCGAAAATCAATTTATTCCTAGTCTCCTACAATGGCTTCAAAAACGACTTCGTGTTTCTCATCAGTAACAAACTTCTTTGCTTGCTATTTTCTGAAACTTTTGTTCGTCTAGTAGAGTTTTTATTATTGAAAGTTAACTGAATACGATTATATCACACATCGTTTTTTCGTTATGAAAAAACGAAAAGAATAACCTATAATCGAATCTCATTATCACACACGATAAATATTTTACGCAAACGAGAAGATAGGGGTCGTTTGTGACCCCGTTGTAGAGGTTATGTCTGAAAAATACATTTATTATACTTTTTTATGTGGGAAAAAAATCATGTTTATATCCAAACGATATGAAAAATAATTTAAAAAAACAATCTTCATCTTCTGCGCTGCTATCGTGGGATCGTAAAGGTTCGAAGGTATTGCCCGCACATTTAATATAGCTATGAATTATCCTCACTGCACGTATACATAAAGATACATGTAACGCGTAGCGACGAAGAACGGAGATGAGGGGGGAATGAACTGGGGCTACAGATGAAAACAGCGCTTCGTGCGGTATGGTACGGTGCGTGTTGCGTGTGTTCGTGACGTATAGAAACTTATCAGCGTGACATTGTCGCATTTTGTGGCAAGAAAGAAAGAGAGAGAGAAGCGGTGAGCAAAAAGCATTTTGGACGCTACTAAAAGGTGTGGACATGCCTTTTCATGAACGGACATACTGACAAAAATAAATGAACGCAACCGAAAATAAAGTATATCCCTAGTGAATCCAGATAAAAGCATAATTTCTGATTATCCTTGAAATTACATCGAAAACTTTATAATTACGAATAGACGATCCAGATTACTTTAATTTCTTAATGAATATCAAACTTTTGTTTTTATTGTAAAAATATAAATCTTCGATACGATATGTACAGGTATGTTTATCAGTACTCGCGGAACGTCGCGGGTGGCGCGAGCGTTCGAAACACACCAACGAGCTTGGCAGTTTAACGTGGTCCGCTGTCGCGAACGCGTCTCTCACCGGCTTCAAAATTACACTGACATAATAATAAAATTGCGACGACGTAGTGTATCACCGAGTGAAAATTCATGACATTTATATTAAATACGGCTAGTGAGATTTTGTTATGATTTGTTTTTTAATAATGAAAGAAAAACTATTTGAAACGAGAAATCATTGCGAACTGATCGGCAGCGATTTAGTGCCAGTATTTAGTTTTGTGAGAATGGTTATTTTTTCAGTGCCATCTTTTAACGAAGCTTGATTGTGTCGTTTTTTTTCAATTCGGACCACTCATTCTTCAGGTAATTTCGACTGACAATTCCATCCATTTTTAAAGTTTGTTCATTTACACTGTTGCGTTTCGTGAGTTTTACAATCAGGAAACGGACAATTGATTCAATTTTGTTGTTGATGTCGTTATTATCCGAAAAATTGCAATAATTTTACAATCGTGTTTGGGGTCCGTTCGGGAGAATAAAAAGTGACTTGTCTAAGTCTTCGATACTTATTTTCAATACACATTAATAACTTTTTAAAACCGCATTCTAGTCAAAATATTATTGAAAAAATTCTTATTCTTAAAAATTTTTGAATAAAAAATTACACATATTTTTGTCCGTTATCACGTGTTATATTATCCAGAAAGATTCGAGTTAGTGCAGTTTATTTCTCATCGATATTGTCAAAATTTCTGTATTGTTTTTCTAGAACTGTTTGTATTTATCTGTAAAAATCTTGCTACACACTTTCCTCGAACACCGTTGAAATTTCGAGAATAATAATAGAAGTTACACGTTGCTTTTCTTTTATCATGAGATGTAACTTTTAGTTCATTCGATACATTGAACCACCTCGAGAAAACTTAAAATCTGTTTTTCAGCTGACCTTGAGATGATCTATCAGTCGCGTTTGTGCAGAGAAGTGGTGCCGGTGCGAGTGTATAACTAAAAAGTAGAAGCACGTTGTTCTTGGACATCTTTCATATTCTGAGAAAAATAAACTTTACACATTGATCTCTGACGATAAAAGAACAACTTGTGACTTATATTTTTCTTCAAACATCAAAGATGTCCGAAAGCAACGTGTACATGTTGTTCTCTCTTCGTCAGAAAACAAGGTGTATTTTTTTATTTTTCTCTGAATACGAAGGATGTCCGAGAAAAATGTTTATCTGCTTTTCCGTTATTTCCATGTACACACGCGACTGATAGATCAACTTAAGCAGATACACGTTTTTCTCGGACATGCTTGATATTTCGAGAAAAACAAGAGTTTCACGCCATTTTCTGACGAAAGAAGAACAAAGCGTAATGTTTCTTGTCCTTGAAATATAAAGTTTCTCCAAAACACAAAACGTGGAGGCAAAATGTCAGCTATACAGCTGACAGGTCACCTTAACCTAAAATAATCCGAATGTTCGAAATAATTCTTGAATAAATAATGTTATATTTGTGAAATTCCCTGAAAATATCAAACACGCGTTATTCGAATTGTTTTGTTTGGCAAATTATTGAAGTTAGCAAAATAGAGCAAACGAGATTTTATCATGCATTTTGATTTGCATGCATGTAGATTTTGTTAATTCAGGTAACCGTTTAGTTGTAAAAATCTCGAATTTTCTTACACTGAAAAACGGCTGGTAAATCAACAACAAAATTTTTTTTGCGTATCATTTTGATGGGCATATGGAGAAGAGATTGTATTAAAATAAATCGAAAAATCGGTCCAACTGGATGACATTTAATGCATTTTACGAAACCTCAATTAAAATTTGTTTTCACTTTAAGATACACGATCGATAATTGTCGGTAGAATGGTATCGAATTATTTCGATACCATTGCGTATACAACACTATTTTTTAAATAAAATAAATTCGAAACAATTTTAGAAAATATAAGTTTTTGACTACAAAAAACCATTTTCCAACGGTTTGAATAATTTTTCGGAAAGCAAATTCTTTTTTAATGGCTTCTTTGTCTCCCCTATGGTCCGAAGGGGATATGACAATTTCGCCTTCGTACAAAAAGTCAAATTTCCAGATTAATGGACGCTTATATCGTTATCTCTTCGATACACCGTTCTTCTTATAATTACATTTTCTTCCTACTATATAATTTAAATAATTTAGACTAACATAAATAATCATTTAACGACTGCCTAACACCCACTAGTCAAATTATTAAGTACATAATTAATAAAAGGAGAAAAACGAAACACGGAAATAATAACACAAGTTCAGCACGTGCGTGTTACAAGTGGTGGAGCGTATAAGAGCATTGTGATTGAGATTTCGTAGATTGATGGATAAGTATGCGTGGGGAGGACGATTCACAGTTGACCGCCCTCTGTTTGTACGTACTGTATTATCGTAAGTTGCCACCACTGTGCCGAGAATCTATGTCAAGACATATCACGCAAACGCCGCTACATTCATTAATCACTAAACGCCACATGCTCGACTATGAGAAGACCAACAACACCTACTACTATGAAATGTTCTTGACTCGATTCGATTCGGTTTCAAGAACAAAAAAAAAATGTTGTGAAATAAATATTACATATGCAAAGCAGGGAATATTTCATTTTCACGAATTCTATATTACAGAAACTCGAAAAAAATGATTCTCTAAATAGAAGAAAAGTTCCTTCGCAGACAAAAAAAAACAAATCACTTTTGGCGAAATATTTAGTCCAATACTGCCTTTACTGGGTGTATTTTTTTGTTTTTTTTTTTTTTTCAATTAGTCAAACTCACGATAGAGGAAACACGATTATCCAAAAAGGGAATTGAGATTGACAAAATTATTAAATGTCATAATTACAATTAATTAAAAATTTAATTCGGATGTTTGCAGCTCTTGAATTCTATGGTTTCCACAATAAATTGCTTCAAGCCCTATACATAACGATTTTGAATTAAAAATAAAAGAATAGTCCTCGAAATTCGTGAATTATGAATCAAAGCCTCACTCGGATTTCAATAACAGTCGGAAATTAGGTCAAAGTGTGTAGAAGCACAATATCGCCCATTACATACAAATGGAAACATAAATTCAAAGATTATTGATATGCAATATTTAACTTGACAAATTTTAAACACTCGCAGGCATAAAATTAGTTTTTTACGAAAACGAAAAAACACTCCATTGCCTCGAGTCATAAATAGATCGGCCCATACTTATTATAACTTGAGACAGTGTGACAGTCTGGTTGAATATATTACAGAAGCAACGGATTACTGGTGGCCACTCTGTCATCACACATCGCAGGTGGGAAGCTTTGGTTTTCGCAATTGAGAAACAATTTTCAGGGAAATAAAAAATCTCGAAGCACAACTAATCTTATAGTTTAGCAAAAATTCGATAAACCTCTATAACTTTTTTTAAAGATCAATGGAGCAACTAATTGGTTTAGGGAACATGAAAAAGTTGGATTCATAAAGGTTTTAAATAATGTTTCGTTGAGGCAGAGGTATTTTTCATTTCTTTATTTAATCCACAGTTTACAAAGTATTCGTCAACATACACATATGTTGCTAATATTTTATGTCAAATTTGAACCACGATGGAATAATCTTGATCTATTTGTAATAAATATTTTTTTTTAATTCTACCGTTTCGAGCCGTGTCATAACTTATCCGGATAATTGTTACGAAAACAGTTTCATAAAATATCGACGACCTGCCTTTGATCGTTAAAGTTTTTCAACAATGTGTGCAATCGTGCCCAAAGTCTGAGTCGATTTACGAGCTTTATGGCGTGGATGATATTGAAGTTCAACGTTCATTCTTAACTTTTATTTCAACAGTTTCAACGAATATTATTTTCACTTCATTCTTTTTTCCGATATAATCGTAAAACGCAATATATTTGAAAATTAAAAAAAGCAGATCCTTTTTCGATGGTTTTACTGTTTATTCAATTTTTACCAGCTTTTTTGTAAACTTCTGATTGGCCCTGTGCCCTTTATTTTTTTGAGAATTCTTTCTCCGATGCTTGCAACCTTTAAATAAATAAATTTAATATCAATTTTTTATAAATTGTAAATATGAGCTGCACTGAAGTATCAACTCGTGTTTTTAATATGAACCAAGTCCAATTATCATATTGATTCATAAAAATAAATAAAATTTCGATACCAATAAGTTGATTTGATGTATTTGCTTCTGAAAATCCTTACGTAGAAAATTTTATTATTTGAATAAATACGTTGGCGCCATTTAATGAAATTATTGTTTGACGACGAGATGTCATTCAATATTAATTAATCTGTGCGTATATTTCTACGTTATAACGAGAGACTTCAGTGCAGAGGATTAGTCAATCGCGAATATTGTGGTGAAATATGAAAAAGTAAAAAAAAAATGAAAACCGAAATAATACTGTATTTATTTTACAACAGTTGGTTAAGAGGGCTTCGGGAAAAATAACGAATGGTATTCGTTATTTTGAATGTATTTTATTCCTTGATGCACAAAAAAAAAAAAAAATTAAACCAACATTTTATGAGATTAATCAAAAAAAACCAATAGATGCCTCTGGAAAAAATAATATTTACAAATGTTGGAAGGTGTTTCATTCGAAATCCTTGTATTTCATAACGTTTTGCGGAATTCAATATACATTTGATTCGCTAGAGAAAAAAAATAAAAGATTATGGGAAAGTAAATTCAGAGAGTAAAAATACGAGAAAAATATTATAAAAGTTGATACTATTGTTCTGCAGTATTGAAAAATCGCTTCTCGCGTGACAAAAGACATTCTAAGAGAATGATCTAAGGTTTGCGTTTCGGATATAAATGAAATACTAGAGAAAAAGAGAAAAAATAATGCTAAAGAATGAAAGCAATAAAGTTAATATTAGCGAGACTACAACACCTGCAGTGGAGGGTCGAGTTTATTTATACGCACCCTTTTATGACTGTTGTATTTGTACTCGAACTTTCTCGTCAGAAATGGATATATAAAATGAAAATATAAAAACAATACAAGAAACACAAACTGTGATGTATTATCCATAAGGAATTCTATTGGAATTTATTCGTGTTATTTGCCTTGTTAATGATACGTGTTACACGCACGACGTACTAAATATGATTCATCGTGAAGTTTTAAACCCAGCAATAACCATATTTAGAATACATATATATGTATATTTCTTCGTGAAAACGTATTATTAGATGAAGTGTCGTTGCATATTTATGTGTGTTAAAGTAGTTCACTCGTGTAAAGACCTCTTATTGTCGAAGCAAAAAAGTTTAACTCAACCCTCGAAAACATACAACTTTCGATTTTCTGTGGCGAGAAATTCAGAAACTTAAGGTCGTTTAAATCCAGCCTTCGTTTAACAATTGTAATTAAATTAAGGCTGTAAAATTGTATAGAATGACGTTTTGGGAGAAGATGATCTGGAAGCAATAAGTATAAAATCTTTCGGGGTTTTTTTTTATACAAAATTTGAAAAAAATTACATTTTATCTGATAGTTTTGTTTGATTTAGTGAAACTGAGCGTGAAAAAAAGATTCTAGTTGGTGACCAGAGTTTCGGAGGTTGTTTGCACCGGAAAAAAAAATGAAACGTATTTTCAATCTGTATAAATATTACGTGCAATCGTACGAGAATCATTGAGTTATAATTTCTATAATTTCATTTCTTTTTACGAGTTATAAAACGAAACATAACAATTGTTTCGATTTAATTCCTGGTTCATTTGTTAAAAACCAGTGTAATGAAGATGTGCAACAAATTTCATCTCCTTCGGTCAACTGTTTATTGAGATATTGTACTCGACAACGCAAAACGCATGTTTTAGAGGGAACCTCGTTGAAGTTGTTTATCATTTTATTCTTTTCTCGATAAAAATTTGTACGTGTTCTTGAAGGCTCAATAAATATGTGTACGAAATAAACTCGAACAGTTTTGAAGTATAGAAGTTGGAACAAGACTGCGTGAACATTACAGATCTTCTAGCCAAAGTTGTTTACAGATGCTACAAGCTTGAGAACCTCCTTTTAATGTATCGTGAACGATTGAAACTTGATATAAATCAAATTGTCTCTCGAATCAAATATTTTAATCCAATATAAACATTTGGTTAGCTGTAGAAACTTAAATATTTGAATTGATTAGGATGCAAATTTGTGCATGTTATTTATTCATGTTCATTGCATGTTACTTGTGAATAACACACCGATCTTAATGAGTATAATAAATATAAACAGGTATATTTGTAGATATAAACCACATTGGTATTGCCCTCAGCACGCGTACTGTTTGAACGTCGTTTTTTTGCATACCTATGTACATAAAGGGATGGGAAAATCGCGCGTGCTCGCAAGCTCCCCAATTAGTGTTGTGCGATAAATTTCGAAAGCACAGGCGAAGCAGAGAAAGAGAGAGAGAGAGAGAGAGAGAGAGAGAGAGAGAGAGAGAGAGATAGAGATAGGATAGGAGAAGTAAAGTGAAATAGAGAAAGATGAGAAAGAGAGGGAACTAATGCGCGAGTGAGAGAGAAAGAATACTTGTGTGAAACAAATAAAAAATCTACGGGGACCTTTTTCACGGACGATAAATTATAGTACACCCGGGGGGGAAATAGCGTGAAATAGGTCGATGAGAAAAGGATAGAACACTCATTCCTATAGAACTCGTTTGGATAAAGAAACGCCACAAAAAAGGGGGAGCGATATCAGAAAAGGAAAGAATGTACAAAACTGTTTTCTCTTTTTTGCTTGCAGATTCATTCGAATGGGAGATATATCGGTGTAGAGACGAAAAGAATTATTGAAAAATCAAATAATACAAGAATTCTTCTGTTGCATCGTGAATGGAACATTCAAATCAGTAACCATAATGTACCAAACGATCAGAACGAAAGGAAACGATAAAAGCATCCTTTGAAAAGACGCAAAGTTGCCGAGTATATAATTGCAACGAATCATGGAAATGCTCTTTCTTTCTACACGAAGAATTTGAACTGTTGTGTAGAATTGTTGCGTGGTAACAATCGTCACAACGATCTTTCAGCACTCAGAAACATTCAACGAAACTTTACGAGCTATGGAATAAAGAATAATTTGCAAAACTTGTGTCCATTGCGTGAGCTTTTAGACAGACGAATTTTTTATTGCTATGGAAATAAAAAATTCTTTGGTTGCCATGAATTTCCTGTGAAAATGAAGAAAATTTCTAGATTTCGAGGAATTATATTACAAATAAGAATCCAGCCGAGATTCGATACTGTCAAAATCATCGAAAAAATCCATGAAAATCATTAAAGAAGTTTTCTTTTACGTACCAGACGGACGTGAAATTTTTTCTCCGTAAGAATATAAAAGCTCATTCAGAAAAATAATAAAAACATTTTAATAAGAAAGTAAAATGGATAAAGTTCAAAAAACGTCGAAAAAATAGAAATAAACATACATATGGGCAGCATTTTCCAGACTGGAATAACGAGAGGATTCAGATTAAAACTTGATAAGAAACTATAGAATCCCTGGAAAGAGACATGAAGGGCTCACTGGAGACGACCAGCTTTAACTTTCTTATCTTTTCAACTGGTTTGCTTTAAAATGAGCCAAGGACACGGACTAAGAAAAGGATAGAAAGTCGTAAGATTGTCACACCTGCAATCCAAGAATATCAAATAACGAGACTCTCTATGCCAAAAATAGTACAGAGTGAAATTATTTTACGAAAGGCAAAGGATTGAACGAAAAGTATAAGATCAAATTCTGAAAGAAGGTGAAAAAGAAAATGAGGATAACAGTACGTGACGACGAAGTCAAGGAAAAGGATTACTCTGTACTTGAGAAATTATTTACTTTCTCTTCCATGATGTGATTTGGAAAAAAAAAAAGCAACTCAAATGAAAAATAACCGAAGCAAGAGAGCTGTGAATCAATGACATTCAACAACTTCTTTGTTCAATCGAAGATTTTATCAAAAGTCTATATGAAAAATTCAGAGAAAAAGCAATTATTTTCGTTCATATAATGACGTATCAAATGAACAGAAACATGTTTCAGGATATTTTCATCGCAATATTTATTCTTAAATTACCATATGTTCGTAGCCTAGAATCACCGATTTATGAGAACGTGAAAAATTTAACGAATGAGGAGATATTGTACGATGACTCGTTAAACGATATGTACGAGCTAGACAATAATTGCACAAATGATTATTGCGTCAGCGACGAGGACTATCTCAATCTCATTGTTGCTCATATATCACCGCATTTTTTGGATTGTGTTTTAATAGCAATGCATTCGGTTGTTTTCACCGTTGGTCTCGTTGGCAATTTTCTCGTTTGCCTCGCGGTTTACAGAAATCACACGATGAGAACGGTCACGAATTATTTCATCGTAAATCTTGCTGTGGCTGATCTTCTCGTTATTCTCTTCTGTTTACCCTCGACGGTACTTTGGGACATTACTGACACATGGTTCCTCGGACTCAAACTGTGCAAGGCCATTCTGTATTTTCAGGTGAGTTATTTCATTTGTTAACAGCATTGACACCACTTTTTATATCGATTTTTCCACAACTAGGCATTTTTTTGGCATTTTTCTTTCTTCAAAACTAGCAACTTTTAGCATTTTTCTTTCTCTCAGAACAAATGTTTCATGTTTTAAAAAAACAGTGTCAAAGTGTGTAGAACCGTTTTACGATCAGGTTCCCATAGAGCAAGGGTGGCGTGTGAAACAACTTTTTTTTCAAGGGTTCCTCGTAAGTCAAGCGGTTTCATGACGTTTTCCCTCAATTCTTCCTCGATATTTCCCTCGATATTTGAAACTTGAAACTTTTCAAGTTTTTTTTTTCTTTTTACATTTTATACTCACGATCGTTTGAAAGTATATAAAAATAGAAAGAAAATCAAGGAATTATATCTCATAATTTTGTATGATTTCAAAAATAGAATTCTAATCAGTGGCACAGCCTTCGTAACTAAAAAAAAGCAATCGATTTGTAGAGGTTGTGAAGTAATGATCGTCCGAAGTGACCAAAAAATAAGATGAGACTTTTTGACTCGAAATTCACACCTGATTTAAAGTTCGAAAATGTTCCATCGGCGGTGGAACCCCCGTATAAGTCCAAGTTGAAAAAACCCTTGTCATTCCTGCAGAGTATTGATAAGAACATGAAAAAGTAAAAATAAATAAAATTCGCGTTCCTCATCTTATGGTACTTCAGTATTTTCTTTTCTGACCATTTTGAGTCCCATGAGTTGACTTGATACGGTTTTCTTAATAGAAAAAACAATGGTTTCGTGAACTATTGTTGACAGTGCTTAAAAGATTTACTCTTTATCATGCTGAAGAGCTTATCTCTTGACAAAAAAAAATTTATTCTCTCTGGAGCAATTTTTGTAAGGTATATATAGGAATTACTAAAAAAGGAATTTCTCTATTTTGATATGATGGAACCTAATCCACATTTATATACTTTCAAATATTCCCGAAGGTGGAGTTTAAATATAGTTTGGTCTTTTATTTCCGCAGTTTATTATAGAATTGTAATAGAAAATAAATTCACGTGGACTGCTGGCATGCACGATAGAATTTTCGTATCATTTTATTACTCACTGATCCATTGTTTATTTATTTATTTATTTATTTATTTATGTTTATTGCAATGACGACTGAAAATAATGGATTAAGGAGTCATGCACCTGGTTTTTTAATCACTTTACATTATTGGCAAGATTGAAATTTGTCACGTACGGGTATTCAGCTCGGGTTGATTATTCGAGTGAAAAAAATGATGCTCACAGTAAATACAGTGTATTATTTTAATTGACGATGATTAAGTTAAAAGTTTGCAAAAGTTCTATTCTATCGTCACGAAGAGAGAAATTGTTTCCATTGTTGACGATAAAGACAATTGTCTTCTGTAAAACCTCTTGTCAAACATGCATTCAATATTATGACATATTACCACGTATTTATCGAGCGTTGCCTCGTTCTTCTTTACAATGTGTACGTAGCCATGTGTTGCTTGTTTCACCGATGGCTGAATGTCACCGAATCGAATTAGTGACTGAATCAACATGAACTTTAATTCCAAATTAGAATTCTACGATGTGAGCATTTTTCAATTGTACAAATGTTATTCAATAGTACGAACATCAATTAATCGAGCTTGACAAAAAAAAAAATGAAAAAAAAAAAAAACGAGTAAAGCGTTTGAGTTTATAAAAAGAACGCAAAACCATCGGTAAGAAACAAAGAAATTGAACTTTAACATCATACGTATTTAGGTCGAGACAGAGAAAGCAAATATTAATTCAATCAATATTCGTCACAGTCACAAAATATTATACGTGAATATTTCAACATTTAATAATCAGAAGTGCTTTTTTCCGCGCGAATAATTATACAAACATATTTTTAACATTGAAAATGCTTCGTGGAGTTTTAAATATATTTGGAAACGTGTTAAAATAAATAGAAAAGACGTCAAGTTTATTGATTATCGAATTTATTGAATGAATTATTTTATAATAATGAATTAACATTAAGTGGTTGATTGAATACGCGGAAATCAAGACCGAAATTTGCGAATAGGAGGTTGAGGATAAATAGGTTCATTGTCTCACGCGCGTGCATCAAATTTCGTATATTTACGCACGTGACAGAGAGGATGAAACTTGGCGACACACTGGCGTCGCCAGTTTGATTCGTCGTTCGAGCCCTAACGACACTCGTAGACTTGGTTGACTTGTTGTATGTGTTACGCGTGATAGTGCATCGAAACTTTAGGGAAACGTGTGCCAGAGAGCTAAACGTTGATGGCAAATATCACCTAACCCAATCACATTGGTAATTTCATTTGCTGCAGCAGCCACCCCATAGCGGTCCATCGACAATAACGCAGTCCCTTCAATAGTGGTCCTTCGACTAGTTTCCTCTCGCTTTCCGTATCCTCTCTCACTCTTATGACTCGCTCCTGGGTTTACTGCGACTGACGTAGTAGGCCTCCATCTCAAGAAGAGTCTTAGCCCATTTGTTTGACATTATACGCGTATCAGTAGGACTTTTATGTCGCATGTATCGATTATTTTATTGAAAACTGACGGAGAAACCGCAAAAAAATGTATTTCTTGATTGTTGTCCGTTTGTTATCGAGTCACAATCCCAGCTGTGGATCGTGAAGTTTTGCCAAAATTCCATTAAGAACTCCAATTGAATCAGGAGAACGAGAAATCTATAGAATTTTTAAACAGCATTTACGATGTATTGGTGCATCGTAGTAAAAGCGTCAGTGAATCCCGTTGTTAATAATGAATTCGTGAGCACGAAGAGAGCGTTGAATTTTCTATAGGATTTGCAAGTGGCTAGACCCGTCGCTTTGCCCACCTCTATGGATTGTTTCATAATTAAAGCAGATAGCATCTTGAAGATAGTATTTTCCAACCCTCTCTCGTATACGCGTTGTTCCATTGTTTATAGTCTGGTGTGTACCTTTTGTCATTGATTGAATAAAGCTCATTGGATGTGTTGTCGGTGTGGTTGCTGTTGGTATACGCTGTGTATGTATGGCACGGTATGTGAGATTATGTTGTTCCAATCACGCTCCATAAGCTTTTGTATATATGTTTGTACATAATCCATACGTTGATCAAGCCAATACGGCAATCCTTCAATCCTTATATCCTTTCTTTGTGAAGGAAGAGATATGGATAAGCTAAATATTCAAGAGATCATTAGATGCATCGCCTTTGAAGCTTAATCTTTGAATTTATGGTAAATTATGACGTTGGGAGAAAGTTATAAAATATGAATCACTTTATGGTCTTGATACATGAAAAGTCCGAATGAAAATTCCGAATGACCTGTTGAACAAGGATCAACAAGAATGAATGATAGTCGTGATTTCAGAAAATAAGGATTAATTGAGTTTTTTACGCTGGATTCAATTCTCCGGATCATAATGTCAGATTTTTCAGGAAAGTTTTAAATCTCGACACCTAAATAGACGGACTGTGTGAACAAAATTCATATTTCATTTTAAATAAACTCACCCTTCGCTGTTTCGTACCTTTTATAAATTTAAAGTATCATAAACAACGCTCGCGCGATCAGAACTCGATCAATTAAAGCAAGGGAACGTAGGCCTGAAAGCTTCGTATATTTAGCTACGTGTGTATTAATTCATGATTAATTGGGTGAGAGCATGATTGACGTCAATTCTTTCCTTTGCGTTGATATAAATTCTGAAAGGGAAAGGTTAAGTTACTTGTAATTGGACTCTTTCAATATATATATAAATATATATATTTTTTCAAACAAAACTGTTCAACGTGAGTAAGTCAGTCAAGATAAAATATACCACAGAACATATTTGCCTCCAGCATGATCACAATTCTTGAAAAAATGGTCCATAATTTATCTACGATTAGTGTAATTAATGCAGGAAATAAATGACCAAGATTCAATTATGCATTTATATCGGCTTTTCAAATATATAGCAATGATTTTAAATTTACGAAGAAAACCCGTGATATTTGGCAAGAGTTCTAGCAGGCAATGGGCAGCTTAGAATTATAACGACATATATCCGTTCGCTTACATATACATTTAGCCCTGCAGGTTTATTACGAATTACCAGTGGACACATGGCGTTTGTTTCGGGTTAGGTAATATCCGTATGCAGCGGATATGCAGCTCATGTATTACAATAGTCAAGCCAAACCACCAGTACCACCCTCGGTATAATGCTGAGGTATAGTACGGTAAAACAAGAAATTAATGCAAAGATGGTAGACATCTGTGCTCACCGAACTCTGTATCTACAGAGCTTCAGAACCATTAAGCTCCTTATATATCATTTCAAACCTTAACAGGACATTCCAATTCAAGGATCGTTCCCATTTCCTCAGCTCTATATCCGATTAAGTCACTGGATCTTTCAGCGAATTACAATATAGAATAATCTGATTGAAGGCGATCTATGATATTCTTGCAATTGGCAAATATCCTCCTGCACATTTTTCTTCGACACAGTTGAGTTTTCGAGAAAAATCAAAGTTAGAGGTTTTGCTCTTTTCAGCAGAGAACAAGATGTAACTTTTGATTTTCTCGACATGTTTATCTTCTCTGCATGAGAATAACGTTGATTTGATGCTTTTCTGCTATTTCTCCGGCACTCACGCTCAACGGGACCATTTGATTGATCACCTTATAGCCGAGCTCATTAAACAATTAAAGTTTCGAGTAATATTGTTTTCTTGGTGTATTCAACATTCATTATATATTAATAGCTTGAAAACTATTGTAAAGTTTCTATAATTAGATCAAGAGCTGTCAATTGGAAAAACACAACCACATGCATATTTTCGTGTATTGTGAAAATAAAAATAAACACCTGTTGACAAAATGATTTGTGTGAATAATTTTGAAACATGTTGATCCATCGATTGAAGAAAATTTGTTAAAACGAGATTGTTCGTGTAGTCAGGCAGACTCGGTTATGTGCAATGAAATTCCAAAGGTTTCTACCAGACCATAATGTAAGCCTGAAAGGGAGAAATTCGAATGACTGAGTTGTGTGTTGACTGAATTGGGTTGAACGTGTTAAACCAAGTAACCTGCATTGACCATATTGTTTGTCTAAGTACATCCAGAATCCTCATTATTAATTAATGAGGCCCCTTCAAAAAGAGGGCTTAGAATTTGAACAAAATCGTAGCTTAGCTGGTCTTTAGTGATTTTCATAACTCTCTGGTATGAAATGGCAGATCATTATCGCCAATGATAGAACGAGAGAGAAGCTTTGATGTTATATATGTTAATACGCGAGGACTACATACACTTGTTTGCTAGCCATCGATTTATTTAATTATGCATATGTGTATACTACTCGCCCACACGAACGGCAGCGTAGTATCCTCATGACAATTGACATTAGGTTCTCCAACAAGCCACAGTTCGGGGTAAAGGATCATGTTGAATTTCATTAACACCTACCATGGGACTTCGTAGATTTATTTTGTCTAATGAATATGATGAACGTCGTCATTGTCTCTCGTAAACAAAGTGACAACGAGGAAAAGAAAACATTCATGTGGCAAATCGATTCGTCAAGATTTTTGAACTTTGTCTATACACTTTCCCTATGCTCAGTACATAAAAGAAGAAAAAGATCCTTAGAAATATTAATCGATTTAATTTTGAGTTAATTAATAGCAAGCAAACCGTTTAACAACATTTTGAAGTTTGGTTCCAGTACATGGAACAATGCAAATTTATTTTTGAAATTTCAAGCAACCACGCAATTAGCGAAGCCCTTCCTTTGCATTTACATGCAAGTTCATTTCAGCGCTCTCGCTTTGTAAAACCGAGGCGACTTCGTATGTTTGTATCCATTGAATTCACTCGAGCCAAGTTACACGTCACGAATGACAATTAACTGGAAGTTTGATGGTGTACTACAATTTGCAGACAGAAATCGTAAAAATACAGTACACCTTTTCATATTTGATGCAAAACAAAAACAAAATGACGTGATGATGTTGAAAATTTCGTTGAGGAACTAAACACGTGGTGGTACATCAAAATCGCTCACAAATGAGGGATTTGACTTCTCAAAATTTCGATGAACATATGACTTCGCGGAATTTAGCGATTATAGAAGCTCAATGCGCTCAAATAGACTTAGTGATTTGAGCTTCCGTAAAGTTTCTTGGAGTCAGATCCTGCAGCTTGTGAGCGTCACCAGAACTATTAAACTTTTAAAAGCATACACGTTGTCAATGATCCCGCAGAACGAGTACTTTCTTTAATGAAAGATTTTTTATTTCCATGAATAATGTCCGAATTTTGAATGCATGGAAAGGCATTCGAACGATGGAAATTACATTTGAATATAAATGAAAAAATTGTATTCACGCCGTTATGCCTCCGGCTGGATGAAAAATTCCCAAAGAATGACACGAGTATCTCTGGGGTTGCAATTATTGTTAAGAGGTCTATCAAATCGTTGGAAAATACACGGTTGTTTCATTTTTATGGAAAAATAAAATAAAATAGAAACGTTCGAGCGGTGACCTGGAGCGAAAAAATTACAATCGTTCTCTTCGGTGTGCACTATCGGAAAATGAGTTTTCAGTTTAATAGCGTTTTTTTACACGTTGCATAAAGAAAAGGATAAATGAATGATATAAAAGATACGAAAATTGAGCAGAGTGAAGAGATAATTCTCGAAATGATATGAATTATTAAATGAAAAAACATGTTGTTCATATTAATGTGTATCAATTAAAAGAATAAATAACTCGCCCGCTTAGTGCTGTCAACCAATTTTATGTCACTTAAAACATCGCATAAGAGAATTATAATTGGTCAGATTCGTCGACACTCGAAAAAAATTGACACTAATTCGATGGTTATCTACAATGAACTCATTACCACGTCCAAGTCGAGTATTGAGCTCGAACGGTCTCCAAACATAGGGGCAGTTTACCCTCTTCACCGAATGAATTGTCTCACATTCTCGTCGTTCTCACCAGGAAAGTCATTTTAACCGTTAAAAGGTTGGGTGACGTAGAAAAGCTATATTCTGGAGAAAAATAAACCATTACCACAGTTTGAGTCCACAGAATGGAACTCTACTACATTTTATGTTCGATGTCACGGCCATATAAAAAAACATTATACGTGTACACTCCCATTCAAAAGTTTGGGTACACCGGTCGAAATTTCTAGCCGCAGTAAAAGTTTAATTAGCTCATTCAAAAAACAACGTAATCTGTTCAAAAACGGGTACTAGCCTCCAAAAAAATTGGGAATATTATTCAAATGTAGCAAAATGAATCTCAACTTGTCCCCTTCAGAACGACGTTTGCTGAATTTCATTACGTTGTTTTTTGACTGAGCTATCAAACTTTTACTGCAGCTGGACATTTCGATCGGTGTACGCAAGCTTTTGAGCAAGAGTGTATATTTTAATATATATATATGCGAACAATTGTCCGGAAAGAAAAACTACCGAGAGAAAAAGCGCTTGATCGTTTTTTATCGGGCTTACCGAATATTAGGTACAGATGGACGTCCACGAAACCTATATCCCAACGTGGTCCAGTCAACTTTTTCGTTGCTGTATGCGCTTCGATGGTTAAGCCTTTTGGCAAACAAAAAGGCTCAACTTGCCATAACTTGACAGTTTATAAATCGTGATCGTTACGTCGTTCTCTTTAACGAATCTAAATATTCAAGTTTAACTAAATGGGCGCCAATAAAAATATATAAGCATGTAAATATTTAAATATACACTCATCAAAGTGTTTCGCATGAGAAAAGTCTCATGCACCAAACGATGTCGTACATGAATATTTCATGAGTTGGTAAAAAAAATCTATTGATTCAAAAACGTCAAGAGGATATTTTTGCATTTGCATTACACACGCTCGTATGGATATATTTATGGTTGTCAAGGCACTTTCAAGAGAAAAAACCCTCGAATGAGATCCGATTAGTTTTTTTCAATATTTTGTACTTATTTTTAATTCCCTGTACACTTTTTTGGATTTTTATCAGTCCGTGCCATCACTCCAACATCACTTTTTCACTGGCTTCATTGTGGCTGGTGGTATTCCCGTGAGAGCCCTCAGAGGGAGAGAGAGAGAGAGAGGTCCACAGCCTGCACTTTTTCCTTATACATTAACTTATCGTATTTGCACACGTACAAAGGGAAACTGCAGGAAACCTGGTCGATCCAGGTGGCTATATTTTTTAGTGCATGAGCTTTAGTTGGTTGGCGTCATCAAAAACTCGAAAAACGAGACCACCCGACCGAGAACTGACCTCCCTCGAGGCTGCTTTACTTCGGTGAGTTGAAGCCACTCACCAATAACCTTCCGTGTCGGTTGTTTTTACGTCCATGTGGTCCACGTGTAACAACCTCGAAATTGATATGCAGGTCAAAGAAACAGCTCTGCACCTTGCGGTAGAGCTTGGGAATCTTTAGTAATCGTGAAATTTGGTTTCATTATTTGTTTGTTGCAAACGACCCTTTTTTTTATTTCTCTCTCGATAGGTCTCTAAATATGCGGTAATTTAGGCTTCGGTTCTACGTCTAAGTTTCGAAATTGGAATGCCAACGTTCATGAATAACTTACTCGCGGTTTCGCGCCCCGTTAGTCTCGCCTCTTCCGGTTTACCCATTCATCGTAAACATCTTCAAAGCTTGTAATACGATCGCAAAGTTATTAATTATTCCAATTTTCAGGCTACGCTGAATTGTCGAATGCTATGGAATAGTTGAATTCTTGGTATAATTAATAGACGAAATTGTCGAGTGCATTCGTAATCGTGAATAATCCTATTTATGTTAGGCGAATCGATACATGGCTAAATCCAGATAACAACACGTTTATGCAAGTTAAGATAGAGTTTATGAGATTACTATGTTAAGGGAGTTGGCGAAATCAATTTCAAACCATGCGAAAATACAAGATAAGGTAAAATGCAAAAGACGAGATTTCATCGCTGCTATGGTGGACGAAATATATTGGACAGAAACTTATATTAGAAGCAGTGTTTTTTTATTATTTATTACGGAAGTATATAGCTATAAAAAAAAACTTGATTAAATTTGACAAATGAATTCATAAATAAGGTTATAGTGAACGAACATTTTAGTTCTTTTTCATCGTCAAAAGGAACCCTACCGAATCTTTCTATTTGCATGTCAAAGCCGTTATGGAAATTATTATTTCGGTCCAGGAAGCATCAAAAAAATTTTCTTCCTACTGCTTCGAACTCGAAACATTTTAAAAATAATTTCACATCGGTCATACACAACGAGGTAAATGTAAGTTTTTTAAAGAAAAAGTATTAAAACGTTCTTTTTTATTGTAATACTTGCCACGGAAGTTTGATTTTCGTTTGCGTGTCTATAGCGACTTATAACTTTTGTTTTACTTTGCTATGCAGAGGTTCGAAACCATTTCAATTCTGCGTATGTACTTCGTAAACCGCGATGTACTTCGTCATGTTTCAAATTTGTTATATAAATAAAAAAATTTCTTAACTTTGATTTCGTTGGAGCAACGTTATCACCAACTTTCTGTTCCATTAAAATTTACCCTCTTTAAGATTTTATGTGACATCACTCATTACGATCTTAAGAATTATCTGATGAGAGTACAAGCACATTAACGATTATTTATTCTTATTGCTCATTACTGGTCGTCCCTTGAAAACCATCGCGAAAATAAGGGTCTTGAACGATAAAACTGTCATATATATACATAATGTTTTTGTTAACAACGCCCCCCAAAGGTCACAGTGGAAGATCTAATTAATCTTTTTAACGAGGTAATCGAAATTGGACACTAGTTGGTTATGATTTTCGCAAACTGTCGTAAAGCTTATATTAAAGGGTTTTTGTTTCAATTCAACTCGATATTACATCAAATTGATTGGAGATGGAAGCAAACGATCATACCTTCACGGCTTTGTAAAAAACTTGGTAATTCGACAGGATCGTCGATTGTTATTTTTCTCTTGTCATTAATCTCTATTATTATTGTATCATGGGCTCGGATTATAGAAAACAAAAAGAGCTTATTATTAATATCATTTTTAAGCTATTTGAATGTCATAATCGCCTCTTGACAAAAATCAATATTTGTATAATTATAGAAGTTAATTGTACCGTTAAAATACGATTAGAATTTCCGTAAAATATCAAACTACGTGAATAAAATAACCGCATCCCAATGGTATTTTAAGAAAATATTACTTTAGTTCCGTTATTAAAATTATGTATTCTGTTTGGATTAAAATTATTGAAATAAAATTTGTACATTTAGAATTTTATTTTCAATGGTTTTTAAAAGACTCCAGGGAAAGCAGGATTACCGAAATTTTTATTCAACTTTATTTCAGACGGTCTCGGTCACGGTGAGTGTGATGACACTGACTTTCATATCGGTAGATCGATGGTACGCGATATGTTTCCCCCTTAGATTCAAATCTACAACGACACGAGCGAAGAAGGCAATCTTCGTCATCTGGCTCTTCGCTGTTCTGTATGGTAAGAAGTCAAAGATACAAATGTGGTATGACACGTAACAGCACAATTTCGTTTCATCGAGAGTGACGTTAATAGGATGATATATGATGAGATATATATTTTTATCGAAATATTCATAAATCTTATTATTCCGAAAAATAAAATATGTATTTTATGATATTTGTTTAAAAAATCATTTTTTCTGCTTGTCTTTTTTTTTACGTTGAACAAAGTTAAGTAAAGGTACTGTGAACTCGAAAACGGAGTAAATCTCTTCTGATTAAACTCATTATGCTAACACTAGAGGTATTTATTTATCCCATGAGGCTGTAGTTGAGCTAGAGAAACTTGTAATACTTCCTAAAAGGATGTGAGAACTTACTAGTACAAAATAGAAAGAGCAGAGAGAGAGACTGCTATAATTTATTTAGACAACCCTTCGCCCACTGAGAGGTAGACGTTTTAAGATAAAATAAAAGTTTACGAGCTTTTAATTTCTCAATTAAGCTGCTTCTCAAACTTTTCTCTGTTGTATCAAATGAGTGAGCATTACATTTTCGAGGTTTTTTCTATTTTTGAGAGATAGTTCATTTGGCTATAAATAGTGGAGGTAAACCGTAATGTCAGTTACACTGAATTTCATGAGTTTCTATGTAATGCTCTTTACATTCCACATGGATAAAAAACAAACTTAAATGAAAAACAACCTTTTTAATTTTATTCAATATTAATGATACACTTTAGAAATCTTTTATGCAGTCAACAATCACTAAAATAGGGTTTTCAATCGAAACTGTTTTCGATGTGAAAATGTTTCGTTTGTTGAAAATGTTGAAACGCTTTTTTTTTTTTTTTTTTTTTTTTTTTTTCAAATGAAATGTTTTAATATCGTGGTGAGAATTTTGAAAAATGTATTATTGAACATTTTTGATTGTCGAATGAGTAGTAAAAAAATGAGAAAATGTAACGAGAGTGCTTCGATTGGGCGAATGTTTTTTTTTTTCAAATCTTTTTTTTTCCTTCCATTCAGATATTCCGGAACTCATTGTTCTCCAAACCTTCCCTTCGAAGCAAATTCGTGTGAAAACAATATTCTACACTCAATGCGCTCAAGCCTGGAGTCCAGAGAGCCAAAAATTATTTACGTGTATAACTCTCGTCTTTCTTTACTTTGGGCCATTGATTTTCATGACGGTCGCCTATTATCAAATAGTTCGCGTACTTTGGAGAAGCAACATTCCAGGACACAATTGTAAGTATGTCTCCAATAAATGCTTTGCACTACCGTCCGACTTACATTGTCGTTTCTATTTTAGTTACATTTGTTTTTGTTGATTATTGAATAACAAAATATATTTCAAAATATATTCATTATTAAACTACTATAAACATCCGAATAATAATTTGTTCACTAATTCAATAAACTTCAAAGAATCTTACAGAATTTTTTCAAAACTTTTTGTTTCAATCAATCTCAAAGAACCCAGAGTATCAAATTTCGAGTCAATTGCACGAAAGGGAAGATATATATATAGTTAAAAGGGTCAGCTGATCATCGATTTCAAGAAAAAATAAATAATACCTGAAACTTGACTTTTTTCATCGTTTCAAAAATAAATATAAATAAAGTTTCGCATATAAAAATAGAAATTAGTGTACTCTCGAGTCTTTAAAATCAAGATCTGTGTGCCATATTCTCATGAACTTTGAAATAAATAGTTTATAGAAATAAATGAAATAAAGTACGAATTTCAGTTTTGTTTCGTAAAAGAAACTGAATCAAAAATGGGAGTTTCAACACATGTACATGAATGAGCAGCATGAAAAGTGCAGTGCGAGGAAAAAAGATGTAAAAGTAAAAACTGGCGTATAAAGGCTAGAGTTTGAGAATTCATGAAATGTACCTTTCAAATATTTCACGTCATTCCATTCATGAGAACACCATTCATACATTTTTTTCTTGTTCTATTTCTCTGCCGTTCCGCACTCTTTAAATGTTTGCGTTTCCGTTTCGTATACGCTCTGCAAAAATATCTACGTTTGACACTCTATTCATCCCTCTTAACTCTTTTTATGATACGCGATGGTCGTGATATAAAGAAACGAACAATAAGTAAGGAGCAAGTTCAGGCACTAGTCGACGAGCACTTCAATATGAACTTTATCGTCTTTATGAAATAAGGAAGAATAACCATCTAAAAATAGTTTCATCATAAAAAGCTTTTACAGACCATTTCACGAAAAAAAAATGTCTTGAGAGTTTATTTTTATTTTTTTTTATACAAGACCGACTTCACCTTGGTAAATTTCTTAATTAAAAGCTTCAATTACGTTAGATGTAGGTGATGATTCTTCGAACATGATTTTTTAGTGTCAGCAAGAATATGCCAACCAAACGATATTCCATTCACGGGAGTTGGGAATCCCGAAGGCCAGCTGAGATCACGACGAAAAGCTGCTAAAATGTTGGTTGCTGTCGTTGTCATGTTTGCCATTTGCTACCTTCCTGTACATCTACTGTCGATTCTCAGGTATGACAAAAAATTGAAAAAAATTAACGAATCCTATGAAAGTAAAAAATATATACTTATAAACTGGAAATTGAAAATAAATTCATTCGTATTAACGTTATGATATGTGACTAATTAATTTTTTCAGACAAGTTATGGATTTACCATCGAATCAATTGACCAGAACATTTTCTCTTTTGGCTCATTGGCTATGTTATGCAAACAGCGCAGTAAATCCAGTAATTTACAACTTCATGAGCGGTAATTACATTTTAATACGTTATTCAGATTCAACGAGTGCTCTATTTCCATAATCCTAGCAATTGGAATATGTAATAGGATTTTTTTCCTTCTCATTTTCGACCCTCTTTCCATTAAAAAAAGATTAAATTTTTCATTCTGTCATTATGCAACTGTTCAATCAGATTTAACTAAAATTTCCTTTGTTGATCACTCCTAAAAACACATTTAATGACTGTAATTATTTTGAATTAATTATCGAGCGTTTTTGATGAGAAAATAAAAAGGCTCAACTATGTCCTTGAGTGCTTAAGGTGATCTATCAGTTGCATGAGTGCGAGAGATATAGCTGCAAAACAGATACACATTTTTTCAGACATTCTTGATATTTTGAGAAAAATCAAACCTCGTTGAGAAAAACGTGCACCTTAAGGTGTGTATGGTTAGGAAAAAAAAAAACAAGATTCAGTGATAGAAAGATGAAGAGAATGAAATTTCGTTTGTACATCTGAATTTTAAGAGCCATTCCATCATTAATTCCATGAGACTCGTATCAAATTTCGAAAGGGTTTTTTTTCTGTCATTATATATTTCTGTCATAGCAAGGGTAGAAAAGTAATACTGTAGCATTTTTTTACGAAGTGAAACGTATTATTTTTTTTGAATTTATTAGAAGCTTTCTGTTCTTTTATTTTGAAATACTAGTGCTCATTTTTGTTGTGTTTTTTTCCGGGTTCGGAATTTATGTATATATCACAAGTGCATATTGAAAAGATTTTCAAAGGACAATATTGCAACGAGTTTGTTTTCTGCTCTCAAGAAATGTTACAGGTAGTTTTTTTCTTTTGATATTCTGCTTGTGTCATTTTTCTGGAGCAATCCCGATTTTTTACTTTGGGAATGTCTCTTTCAGTTTCCCACGTTTTTTTTTCCGAACGAAGCTATCCTGTATTTTTATTTCAATGCACACTTTAGGGAAGTAATAGTAGTGGTGGACTATTCTTGATTTATTTATATCCGTACGACCCTCAAAGAGCAATGCGTTTCGTTTTTACTAGATTCTCGTGTTACGAGTGAAGATCTCATCCTTCTTTATATTTTATTGGCTATTTCCCCGAGGGCCATGTCGCCGTTGAAGATCATATCTACTTGTAACTGCGACGTTGTCACTAAACGCACATGTTATGAACACAAAAACGCCCTACTTATTGGAACTGGGGCAACAACACAGAAGCCCTTTTACCATTTATTATTAATTCCTCCATCTCTGAATAATAGAAAGAAAATAAATATGGCATCCAAATTTAGGATGGTGAAGATTTGTAGCCAATGACTGATGAAAAACTGTTGCTAATTATTTAAAATATGTCACTCAAGACATTTTGAGTCGGAAATTACGTTGAAATTACTACAACAGTATAATTGGATTCTCATACATATTGTATTTTCATTTCTTTTTATTTTGAACGTTTCATGCGGAAGTCGTATAAAAGGAATTCACCGTGGATTCGAAAATTTTATCATTCACCCTCTCGGTGCCAAAAGTTAAACAAACGACTTCCAAAGTTTTCCTCAAGTTTCTTTTCCACTCAATTTGTGTCACAGGATGTGCGTCATAATTTTGGAGAGAAAAAGAGAAACCGCAGTAGTGAATTGACGTGAAGTTAGAAATTCATCTCAACAACAATCCATTCTGACAATATCGTTCAAAAACTTGATGTTTTTTCTTTCAAAACAGACAAATTTTTAACAGCTTCGAATGAAAAGCAACGATATTTTTGCAGGTAAATTTCGCAAAGAATTCAAACGAACTTTCTGTTGTCCTGGTGGTCGTGCGAACAATCATCGTGGAGTTTACAAATTCGCCGGAACGTCCAATTTGGCGAGTCGACGTTCGCATATGCTCACGAGATCGATCAACATGAATACGAACAACAACGTGCGTCAAAGTATAGAGCTCATTCCTCTGGGTGCTATTACGAATGTGGAGCAGCTTGATAAGCGCGATTGAAAGTGTCTAAAGATTTATAAATCTTTATAAAAGTAGAAAACAGACCAAAAAACAAAAAAAAACAATTATAATAAATCTGGATTTCAAGTGTAACCTACGTGTAATTCTACGTGTAAAAAAGGGTAGAGCGAGCATTCCGAAAATTCTGGCACCCAACGAACGAGCTGCAAACTTTAGATTTAACTTCATTGGGGACAGACATTTTCAAGAGAATAGTTCAAGCCTGAGATGTGATGAGTTTGAAAGTTAAAATTGCAACTGAAAAGAACAAACGCTTCACAGAAACTTCGGAATGACAATGTTTAAAGAATAACTGAAAAATTCTATTGCCTAAATGTTTAACCACGTTTGATCGTTAAATGGAATAACATAACTGAAAATACTTGTTGAATAAAATTATAGTAATTTATGAATAAACAATGGAGTCGATTATCAGATATAATGAATATAATGCATGATCTAACTTAAAAGAAAAAACTTTCAAGCTCGAGGATAATACAGTGTGATTGTTGTAAATTTACGCTTACAGTATTTTCAAGTAGATAAATGTCCGGGATTGCCATAGGAGAAACAAAGATCATTACGTACTTCCCAAATTTTGGCGATAAAATATGAGAGCTGAGTACTTTCGTTACTTTACAGAAAAAATCAAGTTTTTTGTTTCATTTTTATAACTCATTTATTATCTTAATTATGCCATACAAGAACCTGCTATATTTTCGTTATTAAGCGTCTGCACTTTCCACTTGATAATGTAAATAATTATATTTATTCTTTCCAAATATGAAAAAAATCTCATACAATAAATACTAGAAATGTATTGATTTGAATAAATCATTCAAATTCATATTCTAATATTTCGAATAAGTTTCTATTGGATTTCGAGAGAATGCGATCCATGTCATTCGAATCGTGAAATTTAGCAACAATTTTGTATCGAATATATTTATGTAAAATATAATTATTTTATTAGTTATCTAGTCTCTCTTTTTTTCAATGAAAAATGCAAAGGAACTATAGAAATAATAATAGTTAAGAAAAAAGCTAATAAAAATGTTAAATAATTTCTTTCTTCATAATGACGAGAGGACCCATCCCTCGATAATATGATTAAAACGCACTTTCGTGGTTGACCTCCGTCCGCGTGGTGAATAAAGTTTAAAAAATTTTTTTAAATTAATAAAGATCTTCAAAAACGTAATATTTTGGGCAAAATTTCAACATTGATATAGTCAAGAAAAGGTGATAATATTGTCACGTTTTTTTTCATGTCTTATATAGATGAAAGTGAAAATTAAACGGACCCAGGGTTTATCCTAAGAACAATAATAATAAGAGTAAATTTATGAATTAATATTGTAAAATAAATAGTAAATTTGGAGAATGTATAGATTGAGTAGATTTTTTGTTTGTTTATTCGTCCACGCGAATCAAGTATTATCTACGATACAAATGTATTTGTACATAAAGCATTGAGACTCCGTTCGAGTTAAATTGGCCATATTTTCTCTAATGACCTCTTTTCCATCCCATTTAATCCGGTCGAGGAGATGTGAAATAACGGTTCGAGAATGGAGGGCGAAACATAAATTCGAATTGGAACGTTAGATCAAGCTTTTTAAATGAATTGAGATTTTTTTTGACAATTGCAAAACGCAGGAGAACGATTATTAAATATACGTATTTTGCCAGTATTTACATTAAATCGCTATGACAATGAATCGTTAATTTGATTCTGCTAAAAAATATATATATATATAGCAATTGTACATATATTTATTGTATATGTAGATAAATGTTTTTACTGTGTGAGTAGATTGCTTCTATTTTATTGATTTATCGTAGCGCATTCCCCCGGCCCTAGTCCTCCGGTTAATTTGAACATCGTCGTTAGTTTTTCTCCTCAATCTCTCAAATTAATTCTTCTTTTCCACATCAACGTTATCTCGTGCCCATTGCACTTGTCGCGAAAGTTTTGCTCTCTTATCTCTTTTCTTTTACCAGACAAACCTCGATGATAATTACATTTTACACTGAAAAATGCAAAATTGCAATAAACCAGGCAAATTCTATGTTCTATTTTGTCCGTAATTTAGGAGCCGCGTTATATTATTTATCCATTTTTTTTTGTCACTATTCACACCAATTCAATTTATTCAATACGTTTATCGAGCGATCAAATTTTTTCATTTCCGTTACCCATCGTTTCCGCAACGCGACACATCTTTTTTTAAATAAGCCTTCAAGAATATTACAAAAATATATAACGGGCAAAACTGTAATGGTTTTACCGAAAAAAAAGAAAAGAAAAGAAAAAAAGGTACCTGTATTAGCGAAAAGGCATCTATCTAATTCAACGATAATTCATCTCGATATATCTGCTTTTGTTTCTATATTTTCGAAGAGATAAAACCTTTTCTTAATTCGTTCGATGAGTGCATTGTCAAGCTCGGCCGCTCAGATTAGTTATAACGACTGTTTTTCCTGTCTTACGATTTTTTCGTAAGCTATATGTTAAAAAAATGTAATGAAAATAAACCAAGGAACTCGAAAGCTCGGTGTTGGCGAACTTCGAGTACATCTGATAGAATAATATAAAGAACCCTTTCTCACCTTTCCGTCTCTCTTTCTCTCATTATCTTTTGAAATTGTTTAATTTTCTTTAAATCGTTCATCGCAGTGCACTTTGACATAATTTGAAATATGAAAATTGAATATTCTCCAACCGAGTTCTCAGCTTTTAACTATAATATCGAGTATTCAATTGGAAAAACTACTCTCTGTATGCGGATGAATTTTTAGGCAGCTGCCTCTTCAATAACCGGTTTATCCGGTAGAACATTCATCTCCGTTTTCTTAACTTCCGTTTGTTCAACATCAATTTCGTTTTCCACATCTTTCGGAGGAACAACTATTTTCTCGCTATTGTCAATAATGAGTGGTGTTTCGGTCGACGTTGTTTCTTTCGTCGTTTCAGACTCAGGATCCTCCACTTTTACTACATTCGACAATATTTCCCCGGGAGGTTCGGGGACATTTGTAATTTTGTCCTGCTCTAGATTCGGAGCCTCTGGCGGAGGTTCACGTTCGGCAACGGGTTCGTTCGTTACGGGTGGAATTTCGGGGTCCGTTGAAACGATAGATTCTACGACCGGCTGAGGCTCAATTTTTTCTTCATTCATCTGCATCGACGTTGTATCGTCGTTGGGTTTCGAAGTTTCGAAAACTTCTGTCGAAATTTTTTTGTCAGTTTCCAGCGATTCACGAACATCAATATCTTGTTGCTCCGATACTTGTGACGTCGTTGATTCCGATGGTTCTGACGCCACTAATTGCAAAGGTTCGGACGTTACCGGTTGTGGAGATTCTGTAATTATCGGCTGTCCCTGTTGTAACGTCGTTGGCGTTGATGGTTGCGGCGTTATCGGCTGAGCCAACTGACACGGTGTCGGTTGCAACGGTTGTGACATTGAGGACATATTTCCCGGACCCGCCGAATGCCTGTGATGCGACGTTTTGCTACGTCCCATCGCCGTTTGATGATTGTGATGCTGATACTGAGCGTTTGCATCCGGAGGCGGAAGTATCGGTATCGCTGCTTTTGGTCGCCTCATCGGTGCACCTTGTTGCTGTTGTTGCTGTGCCGGACTGTAATAAGTGCAGCCTTGAGGTTGGAATAGTTCAGGCGGTGGAGGCGGTCCTTGTGGCTATTAAAAAAAAATCACAAATGTTTCGTTAACGTCAGTTTTGTGTCCAAGTAAATTTTTGATTTCACACACGGAGAGAAATAAAATCGAAATTTTACTGCGGAATTTTCACGGTTATTATTGAATACAATGCACATTTTGATGAATAAAATTTTTTGAAAATTGTAGAATTCAAGAAATTTTATAATATTTTGATAAGAATTTCCATTTTGTTCGGTGAGAATTAAGAAAAAAATGCATACAGTAAATTTTATTCGAATGAAAATCTAGTGAGAATAAAAAAACTGGATGTTTTTATGAGATTGCAATACCAAACTTCGCAAAAAAGAAACTCATCGCTCATGTATTATGGCCAATTAATGGTGCCAAGGAACGTAAATTTCAACAATATTTGAATCATACTTGAACCGTTGGGTTGTATCCTTGATAGCCTTGGAAATTAGGTGGAAAGGCTGGACCGGCCGGAGTGGGTACGTAATTGATAATATTGGGTGGTGCTGCCTGTGGCGGTATGAACTGTGGGGGTGGTACCAAAAATGGAGGAGGAGCGTAAGCTGAAGGCTGTCCACCAGGAGCCAAAGGCATAACCGGTTGTCCCGTCATTGGTGCTGGAGAATTTCCAACTGGCGTAGGTGGTTCAAAATGACCTTGCGGAAAACCTACAAAGCAGTAGATTTTTAAATATTTTTTGTTCAAGTTTAAAAAAACAAATCTAACGAAGGACACACAACAGACAACAACAATAACGTAAAATGGGCAATGATCGGACCTAGAAACTCCACGCATCTATTTCTTCTCACGATCCGACATTGGCCATCATCACTCTTCGTGCATTACTAACACCATGAAAATCACTAAGGACGAGGCACACGACAGACACGAGGGAAGGGACACAAACGTAATTAATGCTCGTCGAGCTTACCTTGCGTCTCTACAACACCGTGGGTATTTCCAGCTAGACGATAATAATAGGAATTTTCATTAGCCATATAATAATTTATAAAACCACATAGAAAACTACGGGACGTTAAACGACGAAGGGAAACTTTGACGTTTCAAGGATAGAGAATAAAAGTTGTTGATAATTTTTCCAACTTTTCGACAAAGCATTGCATTGATCCAGAATAATTTCAAAAACGTGAATGATTTTTCACTTCCAATTCGAACGTGTTCGTCTTTAACAATTCTACTTTTAATTCATAGATAGTCCGGGAATTTGGCAGGGGATTACAATGACTATAGAATACAAAAATCGTTTCCAAAGATTCTTCCCCGAGGAAACAATTACAAATGCTAACGTTGGAACAGAAATAAGTCATCGTTATTATTCAGTTGGACATAAAAAAATGGCAAAAATGCTTCCAAGGATTATTCATGTAGAAATTTGTACAATCGCTTTACCTTGTGGTGGATAAAATCCATGCTGGGGATGTTGTGGTGGATAAGCAGGTGGTTGTTGTTGTCCTGGTACTTCGGGAATCGCAGGTCGCTGACGCAGACTCGAATACCGTTTTGGCCGATTTCCGGCCACGTCGGTTTGTTGAGGGTGAACTTGTTGCGGCTGTTGTTCCGGCGCTTGCAACGGTTGTTGTTGATGATGTTGTTGAGGATGTTGCTGCTGTTGTTGTTGCATTCGCGGTGGAACTGTATTGGGTCTTTGCTGTCCGGGTGATTGGACGTAAAAGTTTTCTGAAAAATGAAACGTCAAGGATCAGACGATCCAGATTAAAAATGCAATTACTTTTAGTCGATTCGAGTCGAGTTTAACTTACTCGTTGGTCTTGGATGATAAGATCCATCGTTGAGGTTCATGTGTTTCGTGTCATTGATAAGATGTTGATGTTGCTCATCCTCATGCAAACCTGTTGCATTATTTCTTTTCGTTTCAACACCGGCGACGCTAAACCCTCGTCCTTTCGGTTTCAACTCAACGGTTCTATTGCCGACGAGATTATTGTTCGGGTTCGCCCGGAATCCTCGACCTCGTGATTTACTCGCTGCAAGGCTAACCGACTCTTGAACCTGTCGTTTTTTCATAACATCCTTCACATCTCGCGCTATTGGTTTCACGTTCATTAATTTATCAGTCTCAACACTGACGTTTCCAACTACGCTAACCACGTTTCTGTTCGGGCTCAAATTCCGCGTTGGGACTTTGGGCTCCTTTTTCCATGCAGGATTCGTAGGCTCGTTCGGAGCTCTGTTTTCGTTCCTATTATTTTTATCATTATTTTTTGTTCAATCGGAGAAACCAAAGAAGTAAAAAACAGAAATTAATTGTGAACCTTTTTTACTTACGTATGCGTATTAGAACTATTGGATTTCGATTTTTGACTATTATCCTGCTGTGCCTGGAGGGGTGGGAAATTTTGCTGTTTCATCGGCGTTTTATTCTTGTTACTGTACCAGGCGGACGATATCACCGGCTCGTCCACAGACTCGGTCGATGCATCCTGAAAATCGTGAATTCAATAATGAGAAGATTTGCTTGTTCATTTTTTCACTACAGTACTGGATGTGTGTGACAAATATTGAAGATAAAAAACCCAATATAATTTACGACAAATAAATCAATTCAAAGATTTTTAGAAATTTAGCGATAGAAAGTTTACCTTATCAATGCCACCGAGAGCTGGAAATTCTTCGCCACTTTTGCTAGTTCTTTTGCCGGTATTTTTGCCAGTTGTTATACTCGGTGCAGTCTTGCCGTATGCGTCTTCGTCCTCCCAATTTCGTGTGTATTTGTTTGGTCCACGGCTAGAGACAGAATATCCATGAAAAGTCATTTATAAAATGTCATTGTGGAATTTTTTACCCTAATTCCCAGTTCAATATCATCAAAAATTTGTAAAATTTTCAACCATGATGAAAAACTCAAGTTTGAATCAAATCTCGAAAAATTTGTTAAGAATATGGAATGTGACGTATTCTCTACTACTTATTTGGAAATTCGTCAAAAAAAAGTTTTGTATAAACTCGAAGATTTAAAAAAAAACAACCAAATCATAATAAGCACGTTGTCTTACCCATATCGCCTTCTTCTTCGCGCTCTCGGTGGGCCTTCCTCATTTCTAATGTCATAACCATAAACAGCTATAAGTTCTTCGTGGCTCTTGGGAGCTTGTTCGTCGTCGTTGTAACGATCGTGATTCCATTTGTCCTCTTTGTCTTTCCACACTTTTTTCTCTTTGACTTCTCTCTCCGGTGGTGGTTCGGCAGTGCTTTCAGAAGTTTCCTCCGTTGTTCTGTCGTCATGCTCATAGAAAGTTCCTCTTTTTGGTATGTACTGAGGATTTCGTCTGTCCTCGTCATCGTCCAACTTGCGCTGAGGCTTGTCTTCCTCTTGACCATCCCCGCTTTCTCTTTCTCCGCCATCCTGAGAATCTCCATCGGAATCCCCATCACTTCCTGCGGTGTCATACTCTGAATCTCGATGACCGTCAGTTTGTTCACTGTTCTGAAAGATCAACCAAGAAATTTGAGAATTTTTATCTACAGATGGAAACAAATTCATTAGCCAAATATGTTCAACGCAGTTTGATTTGTATATTTTATCCCATGGTTAAAAGTACAGAAAATTATGGAGTAAAAATAATTCTTTGACCATTGAATTTTAATGTTTGACTATACCGAATTTGGAATACAGGATTTCATTAATTTTCCATTAATTGGAATCTGGATATTTATAGAAGAATTTTGAGTTGGATTATTTCTTACGAAGCATGCAAAGCTCACTAGCACGAGTAAAGATTAAAATGGTGATTCATTACAGAAGAATATAGAATGCAATTTAGAGATAATTATTTTACAGGTAGTATGCGCGGTGAATTGGCGTTTCGCAGAGCAATTAATTTTCCGAGTTGCGATACCGGTGAGGAATTCCTGTTATCACGCCAGTTGACTTTTGACATGGTTTTTAGTTTTAAACTAAACTTTGTTTTCAGTTAACTTCAATTTGTGGCTCGAAAATGATTTTTACAAAAAATATTCGAAAACCAGAGGCTTATCTATTTTACGTTAATTCACGTTGCGAAGATTTAAGGTAAAAAATTGTTAAACGTTGTAAAACGTCGAGTGGACTCGTGTCAAGTGTTTCAATGCCGGTTTCGCGGTACTTGGCGTATTTCTAGTTGAAACGTCTCGAGCTACAGAAAGCTCGAAGCATAACCCTGATTTCGCGGGTAAAAGGAGGAGGCTAGAAAGGCGATTAAAACGGAAAGAAAAAGGAATGATGGAAAAAATGGAAGTGTAGCATACTTCGATAGGAGAACCGAGCGAACGGAGATTATGTGTAGGTGCGGTTCGATCTTAATTCGTTATCGCTTTCGAGTCTTTCTCTCTATCGTGTGATCCAATTTGCTATAAACGCAACAGAAAAACGTACTCTCGACCCCGTTTCTTGCGCACAGTGTGGACCATTTTGTACCGTACATTCACCTATAATCGTCGACCCAGAAACACAACTTCCGACGATATGTTCTCGTTCGTTTTATTTCGTATTGACGTTTTATTAAATTTTATTTCCAACGCTTATCGAAAACAAGTCGACCGCAATCCTAACGTGTATATTCCACTGCATAAGCACATAATTTCGGGGATAGTACGAGAAGCCGGGAATCAACTCACCTGTGTCTCTCTCGTCGCATTGGGTTCGTAAGAATCCGATAGATCGTCAGATCCACCCGATTGTTTGCGACGTCTTCTTGTATCAGACATGTTTTCCAAACTGACAGACGGGCTCACACTCAGTTCACTCTAATTCACGATACAATCAAACTTTTATATCGTTTCTTTCCTCTTTTTTTTTCCGTTCCCCCCTTTCTTTATCTTTCTCCTGCTCTCGCGCGCCGTTCCTCACGATCTTTTTAGGTTCTTCGGTACCCCCCCACCATCCACCATTGCCGTATATATAATCAACAGACGGAGACTAGCGACACTATGAAAAAAACGGCATTCTCGAACATAACCAGATTTCCAGTGTTTAGTAGAGAAATGGTCTTAGAATTTTAGCACGCTTTGCTATTCGGAAATTTCGCTTCAAATCACCTCTTCTAATTATTCAATTACTATGAATCTTATTTTCGACCGGAGCGACCCGATGACACTGAGTTTGGAACAAAAAAAAATGGATGGAGCAGCGTGGCCTGTGTCCCCGGACGACACTTTTCCAAATTTTTTTTCAAGTTACCATAGAAAAAAAATCCCCAGAATGTTCGAAGTTGCATTGATTTTTTTTTACAAAAATACATAAAACGTTTTGTTTTTTCCATGATACAGACTCACTTTATATGCAGTGATGCAGTAAGTATCAATTATATTCATAGTAAATAATATTTAAACACCGATGGTCGGTAAAGAAAATGGTATATTATCGGTTGGTAAGTTACCAACATGCACCATTTCATTGACACATATATTGATTTGCATCGATAAGGAAAGGAGTTATCGCCAAAAAATAGTACGTTATTAATTTATCAATGTATTTGCAATGGCAATAAAAACAAAGGATGAAGAGTTCGAAACAAGTTTGGTAGGAGTTTTCATCGGTAAAAGCTTTATCCGCATGCGACACTTTTTAACTTTGAACTTTCATGAAAATCCAGCATAAGAACTGTGCTCCACCGCCCCCACCATTTGTGCGGGAAAAATGACAGAAATTCCCGCGTAATGTCGCATGGCATAAAAACACGTTGAACTGTTGAAAAACAAAATACTTTTCACATCACATTTATTTAATGAGTTTGAGATAATGAACGTGGTCGACGCCTTGACACGGCGTTGCGCCGGATTTGGTAATAAAAAATTTCAAGTTTTTGTTGTGTAAATTCTTACATGTGATTGTTCGTTGAATAGGTTATGTCCGCTAAGTCCGGAACAAATTAAATAAACACTTTTGACTTGACTGCGAATTTCAATGAGTTAAGGACTCGAATTTCACCTGTAAAGCGGGCAATTCACGTTGATTATTTTGAGGCCTCGCATGTTTTCTTCGAACGATTCATTCCTCAACATTCTCTTGTAATTTCATTATTGATTCATATTCGAAATATATTGCAAAATAATGACAAGCATGCATGCAGTCTACATTCCTGAGAATAACAACTTTTCAAAAGAAAATTAATTATAAAAAAAAAAAAAAACAAACAAATATCAGTATTTTGCAATTAGCGTTGGGACTGAAATATACGATTTTTCAGATTCTGTGTCCGATTATCACATAGCTTTGTCAAGGCTTCAATGTCATCAAGATGACGTATATCGTGGCATCACCCCTGCTCCTAATGAAGCTGAAAATACGCCAGATCGGCCAGTCTTCGCATGTCGTTTCTGTAGCATCCCTGGATACAATGAATTTCTGGCTTTAGCTAACGAAGATGGCAGATTTGTGCTCCAAGATACTAGCAAGAAAGGACATGCCAATCAACAATTGAAAGGCATTCAAGTACGTTAACGATTTGTTGCACACATTGAAAAAACAATTTTGACCAATTTCCTTCAGTTGGAAAATATTATTCAACCCTTGACGACTTCCTCAATTCCTGAATTCATTAATCACTTCCACCTTTTGTCTCTTGATCTGTTGTCAAAAGGTTTAAAACTATAAGACAAAGTCTCTGCAAATTTCATTACGTTCAGCAAAATGTTGGAACTAAATGATAAATAATGACTCATGATTCATAATTTTTTAAACATCACAACTGTTAGTTAATGTGCATTACCTAATTTTTGACAGGATAATGAATCATTACAAATTACAATTAGGATTTGAATTATTACAAATTCGTTTGGTTGAAAATGCATTGAATTTCTAATAAATAAATGATTATTCGTGTCACATTTTAACATGGCATTTTTGAATATAAACAGGCACATTGCAATGCAATTTTCGATATTGCATGGATGCCAGGAGAAATGAAACTCGTTACAGCATCAGGAGATCACACTGCAAGATTATGGGATCTTTCTCGACCAGAAGCTACACAAATAGAAACTTACAATGGCCATACGAGAGGCGTTAAAACGGCGGTTTTCAGGCCACAAGATAAAGGTTTGTCGTTTTTATATTGCTGTCTAGAAAAAGAGTAACAAAATGACGTTGGGAAGAATCAAGACCAGGATACGTTATCAATAATGAACAATTATTAACAAAAAATAATAATGAAAGTAAGAAACAAATCAAAGAAGCCTTCGTTAGTTATATTTGAGGTAAAGAAAAGTGTATTTTCATATTTCAGCGGTATTTGCAACCGGTGCCCGAGACGGTGCCGTAATGGTATGGGATATTCGAGCTTCGCACGCTGAGTTCCCTAAGCCTGACAATTGTATATGGTATGGTCATGGAATGGTAACCGTTAATAGCAGAAAATATCGAAGAGGTGTAATGACAGCATCTCGAGCTCAAAGTATCACTGGCCTGGCTTTCCAAGATGATTTTTCTTTGCTATCCTGTGGAGCTGGCGATGGGTAAGAAATGTTCTATTCTCACGTCACATTATACGATTATAGCCACATGTACATAATTAATAATCGAATTAAATTTGAACTAAAAATTTCGGAAATCATCAAGCACAAGAGTTCCCTCGTTGCATTTCAACAATGCAAAATTCAATACTTCATAAATTTATGTATGAATGTAGTATAGTTTAACAGAAGAATTCTATTTTTCGATTACGTCTAATCGAATTTTTGTTTCGGTACGATCACGCTAGGTTTATCAAAGTTTGGGACATGAGAAAAAATTATACAGTACACAAAAAAGAGCCGTTGCCCAAACATGTAATGAACTACACTGGTGGAAGCGTGAGAAATGGATTCACTATGTTGCTCGTTTGTCCAGCTGGAATCTCACTGTATGCGAGTTGCATGGACAACGTTATATACGAATACAATATATCATCCTACAATCCTAAACCAGGTAAATTAATAAACAAAGAAATTGAAAAAAGCGCCATTTGCGGGAACTAGAAATATACATAGTTTTTCCTGTCAACAAGAAAAAGTTTTGATAAAATGATGTCAAGAACTAAAGTATCTTGTCTTGCATGCAGTTGCAGAATATTATGGTCATCGTAATTCAACATTTTATGTAAAAACGTGCCTAAGCCCGGATGGCAAATATCTTGCAAGTGGCTCCAGCGACGAGTACGCTTACATTTGGAGTACAAAACGCCCCGGGTATCCGTTGTTTAAACTCTGGGGTCATACGGACGAGGTGACTTGCATCGATTGGTGCAACGTTGGCGAACCAAAGGTAGAGATTTATCAATGCGTTTTAGTCAATACTTGGTTTGCGAAAAGGATATTTCACCAGATAGTAACGAAATATTCGATATCTAATATCGATTGATGGAATTATTACCAATGAAAATCCTGAAGAATCTCTCATAACATTATATTTATTTGAATAACCGTTTGAAAACAAAATTTCATTCCAATTTCAGTTAAAAAATCAGTCTGTTCAGGGCAGGAAACTAATTTGAGAATAAATTTTTTTACAGATTGTCACTTGCTCGGACGATTGTTGTCACAGAATTTGGCGAGTCGGGCTCGAGCACAAGGGCGAAAACGATGACATAGAAATACGAGGGCGAGCCGAAACCGTTCAACCGATAAGTCCTTTGGTACGAGCGTCTCTCGAAACGACACCGACGGTTTCACGACGATGGGTATCACAGCAACAGAGAACTCCGGGTTCTGACACCACACCGAGTAATAATTGTTGAATTTTCTAATATTTCCACATTTAAATGATCTCATGATCTTTGGACGCTAGATTAATTTACAGTCGATGTTAATTCACCTCATTTTATTAATTCCGATTACTAAGTGGCTGATCAATTTGGAATAAAATTATTTTTTCAAAGTATCTCATGTTTTTTTGTTTTTCAAAATCTATAATTAAAGATAAATAGAAAAATTTGTTAGAAGATGTACATATTTGTGTACATTCGAATTTCATCGTTTTTTCGAATCTCATCGATTGAATTTTAATTTTTATCAATTATTCACAGCAATGACTCCAGATGCAAGTGGCAATGAGCAAGATCGTAGCAAAGAAGCAGAACGACCAACTTGTGGAGGAAGTTCATCGAAGCGTACATACGTGCAAATGATAGCAAGAGGGCCATGGACAGACGGTAAATTCAAATCTGTTTTATCGCCAATAATAGAGAATCTCGAGCCAAAAGCAAAGCGAGCCCACTTGGAAAATCGTGGTGCTCGTCGATTGTTTAGCCCAATGAGGGAGAAAGAAGAATCACCAGTTCCTTCTACCTCGTCAGTGTCGTTGCAACTCGGTTACGAGTCCGACGAGCCCGGGCCCAGTTCATCGAACTGTGGCTTCGATGAGGCTCGCCAAATGCCATTTTCGCCTACACTTAATTTACCAAATTATGTGATCGACGGTACTGCGCCACATCTCGTACAAATGTCACCGCACAAATGCAAAGAAAATATTGATTGGTTAACGAAAATACGAAGAGAGAGATACGAATTGAGGGTTGGAAGGGCTGACACTGAAAAATCGATCTCAAGTCCAAACACTCAAGTGACACCAGCGCGAAGAACAAGCAGATCGAGATCAATGGAGCCGCGAAAAACGCCAAAAAATCCAGCTGTCTCATTGCTCAATTTCTTCCGTGTTTCCAGCAAAGATTGTGACAAAGAACGTTTTTCTGGGGCTGATGACATGACACAAACTGTGGCTACGTCCAAGCCTTGAATTTTACACCACAAAAACCCATCTTTTCAAATCGATCTAACGACGTACGTCACGCGTGAATTTTATGTTTTTTTCGAATACCTGAAGTTCTGATGCCAAAATTTCATTCCGAAAGCTCATATTTCTTCCGACGATAACGAATCGTTTGAACGAGAATGCTTCACGCTAAAATGGTCCAGTACTTTCGTTGCCTCTTGTGTACAGTATTATCCGTAATCCACCCCCTCCCCCTTGCCCCTCCGTTCTCCCAAGTTTTAAAAAAATATTTGCTGATAGTTGTAGTTCGAAAACAAATTACAGGGTTCCAAACATGTTTTAAACTCATGTTCCCCTCCCGAAATTGATTAGAAAATCCATTTTCATTAAGGATTGAATTTTTATTCGAATTTTCTTCGAATCGCTTACGATTGAAATTCTCATTTAATTATAAGTTTGACGAGAAATTCAGATTTAAAACATCCTTAAATGGTTGTTTTATGAGTTTTTTAATACACGGTGTGAGAGCATCCGGTGTGAAAGAGAGAAGTACGATTGAATGTTGTTGTTGTTGTTTCTTTTTTTTTTTTTTTTTTTTTTAAATGCTGAATGATGAAAATATGTGGCCCCCAAAAAAGTACAATAACTGTTGTGTCCGTATAAATGTAGTGATGAACAAACCAGTCCACTGCCGTGTCTTTTTAAACACGAATAAATTATTTTTTTTTATACAAGAAAATTTATTACTTTCATACTTTTACAATTTAATACAATTTTTCGATAGTATTAAACAACGTTAATCGACATAGTACGATTTGTATATCTTCGCAATAAGCTGCAGGAATGACAACTAGTGGAGTGATTTATACAACAATCAATACGTCGATTGCTATGGCAATCCAAAAAGTCTGATAATGTACAGTACAAGGAATTGATGAATAAATTTCAAATAATATCGTACGATATTTGTTACGATTGTCATTTCAAAATTAATCGTGACGATCACATTAACATCGCGTCTCTCGACTGCGTCTTTTTATACTTTTCCTTTTTGTACTATCTCTGGGCACTTTCGTCCACGATTGTACCTCTCGATCATCCTCAAAACCATTTACGGTTTTTTCGTATGGAAAAAAATGACGTTGTCCATTCGAACTTTTCTTTTTTGGAGTCAGAAAAACGTGAGTCCCGCTTTTTTACGTTTGGACATACGTCCTTTGCGCGAATTATTTTGACACTTGACAGGTCTAGTTTTCCACATAAAAGCTCATATTCGATACGAAAATGTACAAGAGAGCGCCAGCCGTCGGGGCTGGCTTCGTTTTAGATAATTGGCATCGATGAGCTACAAAGCCAAGGCCCTCGATTGCTCAATTCGGGGAATTCAATGATAATAAACATGTGACCGCAGTCTAGAGCCAATTTCGTGAATACAATCAAAACAAAGCATTTTATTGTGGTGTAGAGGTAAGCGCGTCATCGTATCGCGATCGCAGCAAAAGGTAGGAGAAACGTCCCGCAGGTGAGTGGGGAGCACGCGTTGTGGGAGAATCGATCAGATTGGTTCTGCCCCCACTTCCGGGCCCGCGCGGTCCCTGCGATCCGTGTGTTTTCGCTGTCCCCACTGTGGCTCTCCTTGTCGTCGCCGTGTCTGCGTAAGTCGCAGACAGGCTCTTGCTCGAGACGGTCGACCGAGGCGGACACAGGGACGAAGATAGGGAGAGCCACAGTGGGGACGACGAAAACACACGGATCGCAGCAGCGCGCGGCCTGCCGAACAACCATGACCGCACGAATACCTAATAAATGATAAAGATAAGAAAACTAATAATATTCATTAGAATTTATTAATAAGAATATTCATAATAATATTTATAATGATTAATAATATTAGTTAATAATATTATAGTAATTCTTATTAATATTAATAATATTAATGAGAACGACACTATAAAATTAATCAGAATTATTAATACCATTTATCCCATAAACGTCGAGACACAAGTGTTTTCACGTACGGGAAACCTGTCCTCGTTTAAGGTGGTCGGCAGAGGCAACCACAGCGAATACAGCGAGTGGGCAGGGCCCACCGAACCACCAAAACATAATAAATGATTAAAAAGATGTACGAAAAGTCTTTTAGAAATTTTAGAAATATTAAATCAAGACACTGCCGTAGAATTAGTTTTTATTGAATCTTTTTCATATTTTATCGTCAGCCGATTCATTATTTTCTTTTACAAGTGTGCAAGAAAAAAAAGCATGCAAGTAAATGTTGTTCGAGGCGAATAACGAAGGGAAACGATTTTGACGTACGATGCAACAAAATGATTCGATAATTGATCGACGAAACCAATCACGAAAGTGTTTCGTCTTCACCTCCTGGACTTTTGTCTTAACAGTAAGCAATTTGCTGCATCGTAAATCTTTCCGTATGACCTTGGCCATATGATTTATTAGTTTGCGTTATAAAGTCGTTAACAAGCAAATCGTCAAACTGTAGTGATCGAAATTAATAGTTCAAGTACAGGGAATGAAACTTTCGATTGAGCACATCGTCAACACTTGGTGTGCAGCGTTTTGATGCTTAAAAAGATAACAAAAACGAGTATCTCTTTAAAATTGTATGATTTAATTTTTTTTTCTAGTATTTTTATCCCAAAATATCAAGTTCTTTTGCAAATTTTGTTCTTTCAATTGCATCAAAAGCTCATGAAAGAAACAGAGAAAGTCATTTTTTCGTCAACCCTGACATCTCAATTTTTCTAGGCAATTCGAATACCATTCAATGGAGGACCCGATGGAGTCTCAAATTCGTACACAAAAAAGTTATAAAGCCATTTTTAGGACGTGCCATTGATAATTGTTTTCATTAATTTAATGTTCAAGTGACAACCCTGAAATACCCCCTTTATTAGGTTCTTTTTAACGTATTCTCAAGGATGAAATCGAGAAAAAAAAACAAATCTCTTGATATCGATTTCTCCCTATTTTCCGACAGACAATGGCATTGTAAAAGTCAAAGTTTTGTGTATTCCCTGGAAAGGCCCCAGCCAGTTAGAAATAAAATTAAAAACTACTCTGATTATCGAAAAATCAAAAGCTGATCACAACTAAGAAATTTGGATAAATTATCGTTCGATGATATGTGTCACGTTTTTATAATAATGATGACACTTTTACCATAAGATGTTCAAGTAAAACATAGATTGCAAAAGTTTTTACATGGTGAATTGGGTAGAAAAGCACATTGAAAGAGTAGTTTCGAAATCGTAAAGTTGCAGAAGATATTAAGCACCGATACAAGTGGGAAGAGATGTAGAAGGAAAATGGGGGAGAGAATCTCGTTGAGGAGGGCATCCAGTTTCATGGAGTTGATTTAACCACTGTACGGTGCTGATGACGTCAAACGATAATTTATCCTGCCACGTGTGTATGTACTACTAACTACGGATCCGGTACAAGAAAAGTAAATAAATACAATAATAAATTGTAATCCAAAAATATGCTCTACGAAATTGTTCAATAGAATTAAAGAAGGTTTTTTTCTTCTTTTCAACACTCTAGTGTATACGCCTAGCAGTTTTGCCTACGGGATCAGGAATTTCTTTGTTAAATGAAGAGGGAAAGAAAGAAAGAAAGAAATGTCTCTCTCATGTTACTGTGTGTGTGCATTAAAGTTGTTGGAAAATCTTCAGTAGCGATCTTGAGCTAAAGCAACGCTAATTAATGCCACCAGGTTGCCCCCTTGTTCGATACCACACATACACGAAAATACACAAGCAAAGGATAACCTGTTGCTTCTGAGATACCTTGCGTTGTCCATTTCTCTCTCTTTCTCTCTATTCTCCAGCTTCACAGCTACAAACACCAGAGAATAAGTTTTGACCAATGATTCTTCTTGTAAGCCTTTTGGACAATTTTAAATCACTCCTTGCCCTTTAGCACGATCATTTATTTCAAACAGTTAACGTGTCGATCCATCAATGCAAACGTTGTCTAATTTGTTCATTTTTTTTCACCGTTACTCGTTTATTATTAATTTTGCCAAACTCGCTAACAAAAAATTATTAGTCTCTTGTCGGGTCAGACTAAAATATATGAACCCTTAAGGAAGTTTATGTAATCACACGCTACGTCGACTGTATTTGTCGAATTCATGGTTACGGAAGTGTTTGCAAAAAACGTAAAACCTGTCATGCAATTTATGCATGACCAAGAGTTACGTACGTAGAATTTATTGCACATGTTCATCGATATATTTAATTTGATATTTTTGTTTTTATTTAAATATTCTGCACAAATTTTTGTTGAGTATCTTAATAATCCAGTCCAATTAATTGTTTCAATTGTTTATGTACGTCATTACGTAAAAGCACCATACATTCCACGTCTTCAATAAGTTATCGAAAGAATATAACGAGGGACTAATTTTGAAAGTAAAACTTCTGGCGTTTGTACGTAAAAACGTCATGTCGAATGTCATATGAAACTTCGATTTATCGATTGATATTTCTTTGGGATTATTTGTTGCTCGTAATCTTCTGTCTAGATCTTTATCACATGTCGAATATTGAAACGAATATACAGTGAACGAAATAGTTACATCCAACCTTACATGTAGCTTTCTCATGATTTTTATTCACTCGTCTCTATCTGAAATATGTAATTTTTTTAAATACTAAATTTCTTTTCGTTCTTTGACATTTGTACATGGACCAAAAATTCTGAGAAAGTCTTATGCAGCTTTGAATTTGGCAGTCTTTTTTGAACATCAAATAAAAAAGTTTAGACATTTATTAGCGATTCTTTCGACACAGTTGTCAGGGAATCGATCGAAATTTTTGAAAATCTCTTTCTACAATCTCTGATTTGTTTTCACGTCTCATTATTTGAACTAACAAAATCAAATATGATCACTTGGTTGAGAATTTCTATCATTGAGAAGAACGAATGCTTAGTGAAATTCTGCTTTATCTCGAAAAAGATAGTTCGCATGCGGTGCGCCGATGCGTCTTCAGTAAACCACAAAGAGAATTTTTGCGCCATACCAATGTTGTATATGGAGAATGAGAAAATATATAACATCCGAAAAAAAATGGCGTGAAGATATTGATGAAAAAAGAATCATAAATCAATTGACGATTGAGAACTTTGGGCTCGTCGTTCAGAACGCCCATAAAATTTTGTGGTGTCCGAGCTTGCGGTAGAATATGGTTAGTTGTTTGTTTATAGCACCTTTTGATAACGTTTCGAATTGGGAGATGTCTCGACGAAATACATGCGGTTTATATCTTTATTGGTAGACCACGTTAAGCCATGACAATGTCTTACTCCTTCCAGATGCTCCAAACGAGGTAAAAAAACGTTTTGAAAGTTTTAAATAAGCCAATAAAGACGTTTTGTAGGGTTTGCAGTTGTCTGAACGAATATAAAGTTTATTGTCAACGAGATAAAATTCATTGTGGTAAAAATGCTTCGTAGAACCGCCTTTCCAACATCGAAAATTGTAATTAAGGACTTCTCAGAATCTCTAAATTTATATTGTTGAACCCTTTTTCATCATTGTATGATATTTCGAAGATTATGAAGATCGGACGATTGAACTATACGTCTATGCAAATGTACGTGTTTTTCTTTTCGATCAAAAAGTTGTAGAAAGTTGAGGTTATCATAGATTCAAATCCCAACAATAACCCGTTAGGAAATTTTAAAAGCACAAGAATTTTTTCACGAGAAAACAAAAAATAAAAAGAGCCTGTATAATTCTCAATGAGATTGAAACCTAAATTATCGGAGTGTACAGATTGAAGAAACATCTAATAATTGCACAGTTTTGTAAGATCAAAAGCTCGTGAGCCATAACTTTGCGCGTTCGAGACTGGTCTAACGTAGAGTTTCGTGAATGAGAGGATTATTGGCTGTGCATAGAGCACAGGCGAATCTCTTCTTCTCGATTTATATTCACAAAATGTCGAGTACTCTTCTGGTAAATCGTGTTAAAAGTTCTTCATGTCGACCTTTCTTTTTCTTCCTCTCACTCTTTGCCTCTTTCTTTTTTCTCCATCTCGAAAGTATAGCTCACTGTTGCGTTCACGTTCAATACTGGAAAGAAGAGAAAGAGAGTGGATGAGAGAGTGTGTGTGTGTGAGAGAGAGAGAGGGAGAGAGAGTGAGAAAAACTCAATTTTAAAGACAAAAACCTAGTTTCTGTTCGCCTCGTCAACGTCAATCTGTTTGCACAGCTTTTTTCATCTTTAACGAGGTGACCTTAGCTTCTCTGCCATGTAAGTACGATGACTTACGCATATATACATCGTGCGTCTGAGGAGCTGAGCAATTACACCGTTTGTCGGTGGGTCATTTGAGAATTTATAGCAATTTATAGTCGACATACCCGGCACATATCTGTTTGAATGTCCATCTCTTATTCGTTCTCTTTCTCTCTCTCTTCTTCTTCTTTTATATTGAGTCGTTCTATGGATTTTCGTCGGTTTCTTTTGGATTAATAATTTGACATTTTGTCTACTCTTGTTCGCTACATATTTTAGTCTCGATACTTATGCATATTTTTCTGTGATTCTAACTCTCACTCTGTCTATCTTCTCCGTTTTGTTATAGTATGCGAATTATTTCGCCTTTGTATTTTCATTTGTTTGAATATCCTCGCCGCCTGACTTGAGGTTCATCGTTGTATATGTATCGTTCCAGCAATCCGACAATATTTGCCAAGACGTAAAACAGTAGGCTGCATACGTTGGGCCCTGTATTCGTGTTTTCTGTACAAAGCGGTTCGTGTACACAGTCACTCATTAAGAAAGGGGGGAAAAAATGTTTAGAATCATATACATGATCGTTGAGAAAGAGGAATTTGTGCAAAACATAAATAAATAACTGGGTGGGAGAAGAAAATGAATTTTGCGAAAAAAAAAGAACTCCAAGAATTAGACGTTCTTGGAAAAAATTGTTTTGTACGAATGGATGAAAAAGAAAGAAGTTTCTACTCATTTCTTGACATTTCTTCCTTTTTCTTGATTTCATTTGTTTATAGTATTCATGATTTGTTTTTTTCGCGAAGCTTTCTACTTTGTAGCGTGCTCCAAGTGCTTGACCATCTTATAGGAAACAATGGTTGCCCCAAGCTCAGGAAACAATGAACAGTAGAGATATTGGCTCTCTCAGATCGATGCCGATGATCTCTCTTCCCGCCCTTTTGTGAAAAGATTGCCGCTGGCACTTCGTGCCGTCGTGTCGGGAATTCCTTTGGACATTACAGCCAAATGCAGTCTCGGGAGCGTTTGGCTCGTACGAGCATCTGAGAAATGTGCAAATAAATGTTAAATTCAACGTGTTCTTGTTGTCGGTGAATCTTTCGGAGCTTTCAATGCATGCCCCCCCTTGCATTTTGCCATGTACACGAGATATGTATGTATAAAAAAAAATGCAAGATCCGGGCGAGTTCACTTGGATGAGAAATAAAAATCGCTCAACTTTTTTCCTTCTGATAAACGTATCTTCACTACCGGACTCAACGAAAAAGCTTTTTCTTGCGATCTTAAGTGCACATCAGGATACAAGAAAACCATTAACAAGTTCCGCGTATAAATAATTCTTACCATTTTGTGTACATTTGAAATAATAATTTGTTAAAACTCTTAAAACTGTTAAAACGCAGTAGCCTCCTCACAGTAACGTGCAAAAGTTAATTGTCTAGTTAATTTTTCGAATATTTTCATATAGGAATATAAAAATATATAAACTTTCAGCAAAAATGTTTAATATGAAATTGAGAATTTGAGAAATAACCACCGTTTCCATCTTTAATGCAAAGAGATTTATATCGCTCTATCTCGGGAACTGAACGGTAAAAATTCTTTATTTTCTCAGACAAACTTGGTCAAAATGTTACTCTGTAATTGAGAAGAAAAGAAAGAAAATCTGTAGACAAGTTTCGGAGTAGTCCCGCGAAATGTGGATTTTTCTATTGCCCCCCATTAGAAAACTGTTGAAACGTCAAAAACTGTGAAATCTTTGATTGTCAATTTTCACAATATCCAACCATTGTGACAGAAAGTGAAACGAATTTTAAAGAAAACAAAGATTAACCCACGATTATGACGAATTGGTTTTTCTTGGTCGATTTATCCCACGAACGACCTTGAATTTACGAGGTAAAATAATTCTCTTGACCGTCATTCTTCGTCATAGTGGGTTACACAATGATTTTCATTCAAATTCCTGCAATAGTTTGGTCGCCAGTCATAAACCGAATCGATGATTCAAAAAGTTTTGTGGCTGATTCGGAAATGCGACTCTGGAATCAAACCCACAGGAAACTTGGGTGATTATCCCGAATGTTGCGAAGATCATGATTCGTCAGATCCGTGTTTTCACGAATTTCCGATGAGTTCATGCTTTCGTTGAAAAAAAAAAACGGAAAGGGAACACGCCAGTGAGCATCGCGATAGCATCATATTTTTTAAAGCTGTTCATATATTTCGAGAAACAAGAAACTTAACGAAAAAAACGTAATTGTCCAATAAAAATTTCGATTATGAAGTATTTTACGATCAATTCCACCAAACTATAGGTTTACATATGCAATTAAATTACTGTATGAAGTATATAAAATTTGTGTATAAATCATGAAGAAACAGTCAACAAGAAAAATATGTTTGTTGTAGTGGTTAGTAAAAACTTGAAGGGTATAAACAGGAAAACAAACTGTATAAGAGATTGACGAGCGACAAAAAGTAGTAGTGGCCAGTAGTGGGTCAGACGAGGTTCATATACTATCCAGGCGATTGACTCTCCAGGATTATAGAGTTTGGATTCGACCTTCATGAATTTCTTGGTCAATAAACTTGCACGAATAAACAGATAGGTTCATAATTAAATTATTTATTAGTAATATCTCATGTTGATTGCGCAAATTTATTGTTATGTCAGTTATCCGCTGTTCATCATGATTATAAAATAAATATCACAAAATTAAATCACAATATCGAATCTCTGAGTTCATTATCTTTATCGATATATCGATCGATAAATTAATTAATGCGTTCTAGTTTAATTATGCAATTTGCTCTGAAGAAAATTCCCTTTAAACTCGTTCGCCTCTGCATCAATCTATCAAATGGTCTCCGATCGATTGAACAAATACGTTTCCTATGGAATCACTATAGGATATACATATAGACCTATGTAGGATTATACATGCAAAGGAAAAAGTGGATAGTATCCTGAACGGGAACGGTGTTTGAAAACCCGAGTGTTCGTGGCCTAGACACACGTTTACGTGTGTGGTAAGATCGTGCAAGTCAGGTAAGACATAAGTCTACACATAAGTGTATACGGTCTCGATGATTCTCTTGGCTATTTATTCGAACATAGGTAACATATGGTTTGCAATTTAATTTAATATTCGATCATTTATCGCCATTCAGTTTCCAACCTGGTGTGCCAAAATTCATCTCAATCACTTCCAATCTCTTTGCATAATAATAACTCAAAAAATGTTGCAACATTTTTTTCTTAGCTGGACAATAATTTTGTTAATAGTTCGGACTTTCAAACGGTTTCCTAACCGCGTAAAACTTTAGTGCTACGTTTTTTACAATACCAAAATATAAAACTTCTCATTTGGCAGCGTTTTATATCTCCAGAAAAAAAATCGTCATCAGAAAACAACGATTTTAAACACATTTTCCAGTTATATGAATGTCTATAGTGGAGAAACAGTATTTAATGGCAAAAAGTGACGAATTAGGGTTGCAAAATGAAGATTTTCATGCTACGGCAGCCTGAAGTTTTGAATTTATGCTGTGCTACTCCGATTCCTTCCACAAGTATGTTTTTACATTTGTATATGTTTGTATGTTGATATACATCCTTGCGTTTAAGTAGAGAGGGTAAGCGCCGGATCAGCTGTGAGCGGCGTGGCGCCCGATCGAGGCGACTGTGACCCGCTGTCAGTTGCCCGAGCCCTGTGCCACGGTTAGGACGCGTCACGTCACGTCACACAAACTCTCGATCCAAAACGACCGAACGTCATACATCGAAAAACGCGTGCGTGCGTTAGAATGCGTGAGAAAGAGAAGAAAATTTAATAGTGGCAATTTTTCATAATAAAACGTTTTTGTTTATTTTTCTTTTGTTTCGAAAGATTGTGAGCGATCTAGTCCAGTGCGAAATAGAAGAAATAAAATCGATAAAGCAACATCTAGAGAAAACAACAACAAAACAAATTATTTCTAATCGACGGCGAATTTTCTCAACCTTCGATATCATTGGGATAGCGCGGGTGTTTAGTCTCTTCAGATTTTTTTCCACGACCGAAATAAATCGTTTTGATTGTAAAAAGACATTGTTCGAATCTTGTCACGACATATGAATTACGACGAGATCGAAGGTTAAGCGTGGCTTGTACTTGATTGCTAGAGCAAACGCAAATCTGAAGAAAAATACAAGACATAGAATTACGAGGAAATCTGAAAAGAAGAAGAATAATCAAGTTTGCGCAGAATATCGTGAAATTAATCAATTGAAAAGGAAATTTAAAGATTTATAATCAAAATTATCAGGAAAATTGAGACCGCAAGGATCTCAGGATAAAGACGTGATTGTTGTCAGTTCTGTGGTGAAATAAAAATCAGGGTTAACTAATATAAAATATTAAAACAGGGTTAAAACAAATTGTTTTTTTAAACAATTGACAAAACAAAAAAAGATTTTGTGTGAGAAAGAAATAAGTGATCGGAAATAAATATTGTGGAAGGAATAATCGGACGAAGAGGCGAAATAAATCGTAAAATAAGATATAAATATTGAAAACGAAAAGGAAAAAAAAACAGGGGAGAAAAAAGGTTTGAGGCTCGCGATATACTGCGATATCACATGCAGGATTGACGCCAAGGATGTTCTCGTATTAAAGCAGGAGGACACAAGTGTGTCCCCCCAGGAGAGATGGCGTGCAGATTAACGTACGAGAGAACCGCTACGAGCACGATACTTGTCCTGCTGGTGAGTTATCCTTTGACTCTCTTGCGATCTCCCATAAGTTTATATATATCGCAAATATATATATATATGTATATATATCAATATATCTATCTTCGTTTAACTCTTTCTTGTCCAATGTGTCGTACCAAAGAGACTTTACCTACTCTAGCGCAGCGTTCAACTCTCCGTGACGTCTCCGCGCGTGCTCGATGTAGTATAATACGTACGTATTATTATACGTACGGTATGTATGGGGCACCGTGTGCATATTGCACAATATATACTTCTCTCTCGATTATTTAATCCCCGTGTTCTCCCTCGAACGTATATTACGAGATAAGAGAGAGGGAGACAAAAGTGAAGAGAAAGAGTGTGTGTGTGAGAGAGAGAGAGAGGTGAGAGAGAGAAAGAGAGAGAGAGAGAGATTGTAACGCCTCTCTCGTTGTTTCGTGCATTCCACATATTCATTAAACCACGATGTTGGAAAAAGAAAATTGTACACTCAAGTATGCACTTACTTGACGAAAAGTCTGATCCGTCGATTATAAAAATTCCTACGAGTATAAATAAATTGTTCAATCAAAACAAACATCTCCATATGTGTGTGAATACACCATCTGGACGATTGTATTGTTTTAATAAAACAAAGGATAACAAATACTCGTAATATCTCATAAAGTAGGTCAGGTGTTCTATAATAACCTAAATTTCATCATTCTGGATCAGTGAATCAGATTGCGCAAAAGAACACCTACGTAATTTTTCATTCGATCCAGCCAAAAGTTGTTGCCAGTTTTTGCCATTAATACTCCAATCTTTGTTAAACTCTGAACCGTTGTCTTTCATTGCTTTCTAACGTGACATCTCGCCAGCAGGGCGTAAAACGATTTTCGGTAAACAAGAAGTATTTAAACATTCTTCTAAACTCATTAGGCACACAAAAAGTATTCTTTCTATTATAAACTCAGCCAGAAACTAATCGTAACCAATTCTAGACGAGAACTTATCATTTCAATCCATTGAATTCCAGCATAAACATTACATTTTTGTTTTTATGACAAAAAAATGTCGAAATATTTTTTTCATTTTTTTAACAAAAAACGTCAACGATGATGATCCATAACGAAACTGTAAAATAGTGGATGGTCGATTTCTGTATGATATATTATGCTGCTTATTTTACGCTCATTCGACTGCCTCATTCCCAAGTCTCCACGCTCTCCTCTCGATTCGATCTTACCGTGAGTTTTCTTACAGTATAAAATACACAAGACCTTATGATCGAAGCAAGTACATGCCATTATAGATATATGTGTATATGTTTATATGCATGTGTATACAGTGATAGTAATTCAACGAGCTTGTTGCTGACGAGATAACGCTGTAGCGACGATATCCTTGACTCCTTGGACATTATTTCGTATCAGCACGCGTAACACTCATACATGTGCTACGTGTATGAACTTTGAGAGTAAATAGACATGAATATATATAAAACAAATGCTGACATACAAAAAGGCTCAACTCGAGCCAGCTTACGTGTTAAATTATGCGAGTTACATTTTTAAATGTTGCCAATCGATACGATAGTTCAATTCTAGTTGCAGAATTCTAGTTGCAGTGCAATAGGTGGTCGGTCGTCAATACTCACACATCGAAAAACTACCGTATTAGTGAGAATTTTAATGAAGTATATAGAAGTCCATTTTTGTTGTAATATTGGTGTTTTTTTTTTTTTTTTTTTCTTTCAAGAGACGAATTTGTAATTAAGATGAATTCACGTGATTTTAATAGCGGTTTATGTTATTAACTTACATAGTCTTTGAAACAATATAATTGCATTCCGGGCTGCTGAAACAGCCGATTTCTACGTTCTATCCTGTTTTAGACATTATAGGACCGTCGCTCAAATTCATGTGAAAGCCCAATGGACTCTTGATTACAAAACGTGTGCAAGCGGGTGTGAGATAACGCGCGTTCAAGTGGCGAAACGAGAACATTGTTTATTTATACGATATATAGATCAATGTATATATAGTTATGACAAGTTATGTGCATTTCGATTTATAAAATATTACATTTTTCACTACTTAAATCGAGTGTGAGTGACCGCACGATATGTGACCCAACGAGGCGCGAGTGCAGTATATTCAGTATCTTGTAATTAAAATCAATGCGTTTCCTTTCAATCTTAGAGATCTTGCTCAGCCCCAAGACAAAATAGTATTATTACGTACGCTCGTATTAATTTTTACTGATTTTTAAGTTTCAATAATGGCAGACCTCCTTCGAAGCTGGCAGGTGAATTACAGTAATTATCTTTGTTTTTTCATTAATTTTTCTTACGAACTACGAAATATTATTAAGGGCTTATATAAAGGTTTCAAATAATGGGACAAATTTCAATAATTTTTTGAAACTTAAAGAATTTGTTCCGTGTTCCATGGTTTCATGGTTGTTACGAAAAGTTATTTGTGGTAACCGCGATTCCGACTGTACCTTTCAATGAAAAAGAAAACAATAGTTTTCCCTTGAAGTAAACAAAAATAGCCAGTCGCTGTTGAGGTCGAATGTCTTCTAATGCATTTTCCGCAAAACAGTAGAAATTTCAAGTATCATAAGGTCGAAAATTTGTAAAATATAAGTATTTTTCAAATTCTGAAAAAAAAAAAAAAAAAAAAAACAGTGTCTAAACACAAATTGCTCTTCAAAGACTATATAAATATGTAAAAGTCTTCTGTACCAATTTTTATCCGAATCGGTCGTTAAGTTTTGGATTGCGAGATAAAATTGTTTTCTCTTTCCAAAATACCATTTTGGGTGAAAGCATTTTGATGTTTGAAAATCTATCAAATTGACATAAATTTTCTCTGTCATGACTGCGACGTGTTATAGATTTCTGGATACTTTTTTTAGAAATGTGACGTAAAGGGTGAGACGATTTAACATTAATATATTTTCTTGGTCGAATTTTTTTGTTTCCAGGCGTATGTAAGCTCTGAATTCCGAATCGAAACGAAATGGGAACTGACCTTGAGCTCGCTGAGCTAGTTTTAGCTGTCTATTTATTTAATACAAATTCTTTCATTTTATAAAGCGAAGATAAAAATTGATTGAGGTCCGAAATAAAATATATCAAAATCGATCGACAATAGAAAAAAAATTCGTCAAATATGAACAACGTAACGTCCGCCAAAATTTTCGGTGTAACAAATAATTATAATCGAAGAAAGTGCTGAAACAGTTGGTGCTCAATTTAGACTCTTTTAAAGTAAAATTTATGAATTCTAATAAATTAGCAAAGTCATCGTATTATTCTCGTAAAGCTTTTCAAATCTCAATATCGATTCCAAAATAGAATCTCTCTCAATTCTTCATTTTTCCAAACCTTCCGTGTAAACTCTAAAATTTTACGTCAGCCATAATAATCGACCAAAAATATATTTTTCATCTGTGGGTGGTATTGAGTTTTTAATGAAAATATTGACAATCGAGGTTTTAATTGGACTTGGATTTGAATGATACCAATAATGATAATGAATCCAATACACATATATATTATATTATATACACGTGTATATGTATAGTTTCGTGTTTGCGGCCTTGCTTCGGGAGAGCTCCGGCCTTCGATCGACATTTTATAACGGAATGCGTTGGCAGCACCAACGAAAGTGATCGGTCTTTTTCATACATTCGTAGAGATTAGTATGTTTTTGTAGGAACTTAATACCATATATTATAAGTTTATTTATAAAGCCAACCAATGTTTCAAATCCATTTCAATGAAGTAAAAATTCCTGGCAGAATTAAAAATCTTTCTACACGAATAATTCAGTATTGAGAATTGGAAGCGATTGAAAGAGCTTTCTCAGATTTTGTAAAAAAAGAGAAAAATTCCAGGTCCTCTTCCGGGGTCACGTATTGGTCTCGCCCTTTTAAAAGAGTTATCATATGGAAACAGACGTTTTTTTTTCGTGTGGCATTATTATCATTGATAAATAACGTACAATAGCAATTAAGAAATAGAAAAACTCTGCTCAAGTATATATAGACAGTAATAAACACAGCTATGCATTAATCTGTGTAAATAAATGTCGATATAAAGTTTAGTAATCTCCTATGCAATTGCCAAGAAGTGTATTGATCCCCGCCAACGTAAAACGTGTGATCGAGTCTAATGCATCATAATATACAGTGTTACAGTCTGCTTTGATAGTCCATAATTTCGCGTGTACCAATCGCGTGTGTCGTACCAACACTACTGGATAATTAAGAGAGTTTGCGAGACGATAAAAATCTCCGGCTAGCAACAGTAACAGCTTCAACTCGTTCGCAAAGAATAATAAAAAATAATAAAATAAAACGATCTTACTCCTCGAGTACCGTTCGAGACATTATCATATCAGATATAAAAGAGTAAATCGAGAGAACGATCGAGACGCCTCTAATATCTATTTAATCGATATTGAATAAACTCCACAACTTTAATATGCAAATCAACAAAACCAAAGCAATACGTATGTAGGAAGAGATCACGATTGAAGTTTAGTCCTCCATCATTTTTGGCACTGTCATGATAATTATTTTTGTAACGTGGCTAGAAATTCGTGTTTATTTGAACTGAAGTGATCAGTATCATGGTGTTTTTATTATCACTGGCTTCACCTACGTTTGGATCAGCCGTGCTAAAATTCAGCTCAAAATCCTTGTACAATATTTCTTGCAAAACGTGTATATATATTTTTTTGTTATCGTTATGTAAATCGCGTATAATTGAGATATCGTATTTATCAATCTTTTTATATATAGATACACTTACGCGTGTATAAAATTGTATATTTATATATACAAAGTTCGTAGACACAATAACGCTCAACGATTTCATGCATTTCGACAATAGAAGTGTCAATCTAAATCGATTGATAAAGAAAAAAAAAAAAAAAATGAATAAAAAAACGAAATACATCGAGAAAGCTGAATAGTTGGTGTGTTAGCAGCAATATTTTGACTCGGTCTAATGATCCTCTAGTCGGAATGATCCGTAACGCTTTCGATTTTTATAACCATCAAAAATTTCCCGTGGTTAACTCGCCATCATTCAAATTCCTCCTACCGGCTGTATATTTTATTTGACTATTTTTTTCTCACTACTTTTTTCTTCTAACCTCGAACCTTTCCATTGTTATCCCGAAGATTGATTATTTAGCTTTTTTTCTGGAGGTGACAACGTTCACGGAAGTAGACAAAAATGATGCAAGTTAAGAGTCATTGATATTAATAAACCAAAAAAACGACTGTTGGTACTGTATAATTTTTTTTTTGTAACTCGCATTATTTTTTACCGATGCTACAAAGAATTCTTGCGTTACACCTGCGATGAGAACCTTTAATGTCAAGTACAATTTATGTACGTAACGTGACGATGGAACCCGGATGAAAATAAATAACTAATTAAGCTGATAAATCTTGTCTGACTATAGAAATATACATGTAGGAAATATATTGAGACAACAGAGCAAAAGGGACTTTGATAGGAATCTCGTTCGACCGTGACAATGAAGTCATAAACCGACAACGTCAAACCAGCGGTTTAAAAGTTGTTTTTTGCCCTCCATAAGAAACGGGCAGTGAAACCTCGACGAAAAAAGTCAATGAAAAAAAAAAATCATGCTCCAGTATCGCGCTGTAAACGAGATACTCACAATCTTCGGTTAATTGCGTTGAGGAACATATTACTTTCGCGAGAACATTGTTCCTTTATATTGGCCTTTAGAAATAACTTATGGGAAGCCCAACTTTGTGTATATAATCTTTAGAGAAAAACCGACGTCCCTTATCCAAATGTTCATTACGCTTCATTCATTTTTCTTTGGTGACATATTATTTTTTCTTTTCATACGCGAGGGAATTTAATAAAATAAAGTTTTATAAGTGGAGCACCTGGTGAGACCTGTCGAGAATAAAATAATCGAGCGAATGGGCCACACAAACGTGCGTAAACCTTCGAAGAGCGCGGCGAAACAAACAGAAGAAAAACTAATTACCTTAATTAAGTCATTTGAAAAAGAAATGATCAAAATCAAAGCTTTTACATATTTATAGACTTTCATCTGAATCATCGTGATGAACTTTATCAATGTGGTTCCTAAATGTAGGATCTTGATAATCGCTAATCTCCAGGACTGATCTCGTAAATGTATCTCATTATAAGTTGGCAAGAAGCCAAGAATAAAAAATGAATTTCCATTTGATTGTCACTTTACGATGTGATTATGTTGCATTTAATATGATGCAGGTGGATAATTGGATCGTGTCAATTAATCGAGATACTAAAACATAAGACATGAGAGCATTAAGTACCACACACAGCCTTGAAGGTACTTGATGCAATTTAAGACAATATTCTTTACGGGAAGACTACCAATTATCTACCCACTTACAACTAATTAACGCGAGATATACTTTTATATCGGACGTTAACAATTCTGTTTTGAGAAGAGGTGTTTATTTTATGATTTTGATCTTCAACCGATTCGACAGCAATGATAAGTCATCATTAAATTGCAATTAGTTTTTTCTTTATCATAATAATGTAAGGCTTAAAACAGAAGTTGTTTAAATATTGAATTAAAAGTGCACTATATCGATATGTGGTGTTTTTGGGGTGAATTTTCAACCAATAGTTAACGACTAATTCTTTATTAAGTTAGATAGTGAATCGGTTTCTTTTAAAATATAAAAAACGAATGAAAATATATAGATGTTGAATTTCATTGCCGAAAAAAAACCGGAATATTCATGTTTTTTGTTTTGTCACAAATAAATGCAGCGATGCTGTCTTAATTGAATGATATGAATTTAATCGATGGATGGGGAAAGACCTGACAAAGAAATTGATTTTCAGCCCCAGGGGCTCAACTACCCCCTGTGGCGTTAATGAGAACACGGCTACCGTTTAGTTCATAAAAAAATAAGATAGATCTCGAGACACAAAAAAGAACGAGCCCTTTTTTGCGATGACTTTTTCTTGCTGTGCGGTGAATAAGGACAAAAATAATGCAACAAATATAAATATGGTGACTTTCGTTGCTCCATGGTCACATTCACAGAAAATCATGGACATATTTCTGATGAGTTGATCATTGCATGCAGTATCTTTCATTTATCGATATTCCATTCAATTTCTGCGAGCATGGCAAATTCTTTGCATCTGGCAATACAAGATTCTTTAATCAAGTCAGAAAAGCCGAGACAAAGCAATAAAAAATTGCTATGCATATGATAGAAGCAAGTACTCACTGGCGTCAGTATTCGAAGGTAGAAAAATACACGCGTGGGTTTACACACGCATAATTTCTAAAGGTTTTTCACGTGCCACAACCACTCTTCTATCTATTTAAATGTTTTTTTTTGTAATGTAATTTATTGACTATAAGATTCAAATTCAGCCGATGATCAACACCCAATTTAGTAACATAATTAACAACTCACACTATTAATATAATTATGTGGATGACATTTATTCATAGCCCCTCCTCTCGTTGGTAGTTTTTTGTTTATTTAACTCCTTTCACGTCAACAAATATACCGGATGGATTGTTTAGGATTCTTTCAAAATTTTTCAGTCTGTAACTTCTGATAAAAAAAGATACAATCGTTTCTGTCCTAGAACCAAATTAACAATATGATATTGTCTGGAGTTTTATTTTAATTGAATTTCATCGAAATCATAATCTTTTCTAAACATATAACCAATTAGTCGATTTTCATCACTTCGATATACCCGGTTATTTCAATAAATTTAATTCCATATCATTAATGACACGAGCTTCAAGAAGGATTACGATATGGAAGTCACTTATTAGGAATCTTGAGCGAAGAGTTCGTTGACTCGAAGAATTGACTTGGCCTAAAGCGAATTCCTTTTTTAAGTATACCATGATCGCTGATCTCCTCACAGAGATCAAAATTGAAAAAAAAAAATGTATGACGTGTTGTTGACTCTTTCCAATAATCTTCACTTCGATTTTCAAAGAATTTCTTCACGAAACACAGTGATTGATTTTCTAACTGGAACAAAGAGGCCATTTATTTTTTTCCTCGTCCCCATTGATAATCTCGAATAAATCGCAGTTGAATTCAAAGTTCTATCAAAAAGATGGTGGGCGGCTTAGCAGATATTGATGTCATAAGAAAAGTCGATCGATCGAAAAGTGCGGACGAAAAAATGAACAATAATTTATAACGATGTCCGAAACGAGAACTCTTATCGACAGGTTGAAATATAAATGAGGCTGCGAGTGAGAGGAAGATCAGTGACCTCAAAGTCGACGATCTGGACCTTCCTCAAGGCGAATCTTGATTTTTAATATATTTACATCCGACATAACGAGTTTCTTGTTTCAAATTTAAATAAAAATATATATAAATGAATAAATGTATGAAGGGGAGAGATAATATAAAGAAGTTGCGGGTGAAATGACGATTTGTAATTTATTATACCGTCCAAAGAGTATTTTACCATCTTTGCTACGCGATCTTCTTTGCTCTCGAACAGAAATGTTTTTACTCTAAGAAATGTGAACGTGGAGAGTCATATCGTGACGATGAGAGATCTCCTTATGTCATATATATATATATACATATACAGATGTGCACTGACCGGTAAATCATTCGCGCTCACGCGCTTACACGCTCTCGCATCAAGCATAGCGACGACAAAAATGCAACGTGAAACTCATCTCTCGTGTGGGCGGGGGTGAGCATCGTTCAGGCTCAATGTGAGCGGTACGAGAGAGTATTTCATCCCCACAGCGGGCATCCTCTCGTTATTCTCTACGAGTTTAAGTACTTGCACTAGAGCCAAGTAGTCAATATATACATTTATATATTTATATACATGGATGAACATTCGCTACTTTTCTACGTACACACATGAATCGTGTATACATCGGTCATCAATGCCACAGGTGGTCCAGAACGATCCATCAACCACATATGCAGAACGATCATAATATATTCCATAGAATTCAAGTGTGTGATAAGAATGTTGAAGCTCGTCGATCATTTTCGTGATGATTTATTCAATTCATGGAAGATGGTGTTATTTTAGACAAACCTCATACTTTTATTTTCATTTTTTTCGGCTGATAGTGCTCCTCTTACACCCCCTAGAGTTTTACCCACAGCCACTTTTTCTTAATGCACTTCTTTTAACGAATTTGCACGATGGCCATGAGAAACTGTACATGGAAAACCCGATTCCATGTCTAAACGTTTACTCAACGAAGTGTTGACCTTGTCGGAAGCTGCATAATATATTTGTTATCTTCGAATTCACACACCGACCGTACAACCATTGCTGTCAATTAAAAAATCTTGGTAATCCATAAGAATAAAGATTATTATTACAATATTGATTAATAAAATATGATGTTGGTGAATGAATTCGAGGTAAGGAGAAGAAAATACCGCAAGGCGGAAGCCTTTTTCAGGATGTAGAACTCTCGAGTTACTATTGCGGCTAAAATAGTACTTTGCGGTGTCTCTGAGATGAAAGACTAAAGTCCCGGTCGAGATTCTTTTACGACGCGTGCTGCATGTTATTTATAACGTATTGTTAAACCTCCGAATATATACATATATTTTTATCCCTTTTGCATGCCCGTTGGCGATATGTAGCAGTGATCTTGCAGTGTCCAGACTCTCGTGTAGCTGCTGCATAACGGTTCGCTGTCAAGCGAGGCATTCGTTGCATGCAGATAAGACGTTTTACGTTATTTATCTCCGCGTTTATATTGGTTTAAAATCCTCGAATTTATAAGCTACTTTTTCGCAGTGGACTAATTTAAAAGAAAAAAATCATAATCGCCTTGATTAATTTTTTGTATATTATTCAATAATGAATATATATAGTCGTCGGGATCTTTGAAGGGGTTTTTTAAAACTAAATTGCGTTCATTATTATGTTTTGTTTGAGATCAAGAAACTCAAACGTCGTGTCACAAACATACGAGGTTGTGTGTTATATACATATATATTTTATCGTGTTTTTGCAATGTGGAAAACACGTTTCAGGCATCTCCATTTGTTTCTCAACTTGGCGTTTACCTTTGCAATACTACGCTAAATCCTGATTTCATGCTTTGCCTTGACCCCCACACGACTCGTTATAAGCTAACCACGTGAGAGCGTGTTAACCCTCTCTTTGTATATACAGGAAACACGCGTTTGAGCTATTCTCGAGTTAGAGAGATCCTTATCGAGCTTTATCCGTATTTCTGTACTCAGAGATCCATGGGTGTACACTTTAGGTATGGGGAATCACATGACAAATGAAAAGCCAGTCGTAGCTCTTACGATTTTAGTGTTTCGGTTGTCAATTGTTGTTTAGATAAACCTTATTTACTGAAGGAATACCAGAGACAGGTCTATTTCGTTTTTTTTTTTTTCAAATACTTATTGGTGAGAGGAAAAATAGACAAGGATAATAAGGACCTTGTCAATTCAACTTGCAATTCCCTATACATCGTAAACACACATAAGCAATACTACTGAGAGGGTACAGTGTAAGTTAAAGGTTTTTTAAGGCAAGAGAAGCGGAAGTTGCTAGGATTACTTGTCTCTCTTGTACGTAGCCATACAAACCGTTCTATTATCGCACAAGCAATCTTTGAAAGATCCAGCGAACCTCTTCGTGCAGAGACCTTCGGTGTACACGTCTGACATTAAACCAGCAATGAGCATTCGAGAATGACGAGCCAATTTCTGTCGAGAAGTGCCTTCCTCCCTCCCTATTCCTCTCTATGAAAAGGCCCTATTGGAATTTCCGTTGGGATTATGAATCTCGTGTCATCACGCAGTCGACTAACGATTTATTTCCCCAAGACAACCATGATTGTGGGTGTACAACGATTTATGCAATTTTTCGAAAGTATTCAAGCACTTTATGAAAATATCTGTGAAAGTGAAATATGCCATTTCGTTTTATTGCAATTTCTTTCGTTACACTGATGAAGTATTTTATCATTCACGAGAGAGAATTTATTTTTATTATTTTTTCCTTTAAATAATGCCCAGTGCTCGAAATTTGTGAATTCTTCAAACTTTAGTCTTTGTTTATATTCAATATACTGCGCACAATCCTTAAGTTAGATTGGAATAACGCTTTGCCGTGCAACATGTGTTTATTTTTCAATGAACCAGATTTGAATAAGTAAATTAAGTTTCGTTTGAAAGTAGACATGAGTGCGTGTTTGTACAAATAATGATACAGGTCGCTAAGTACGCAATACTTTGTCAAATGTCCGAGTGAAATTGATCATCATCAGCCCGGACCCTTGCCCAGATATCCGGCTCGTTCAATGAGCAGCTTCCTCTCTCTCGCTACTCCGGTGGCACTTCGAACACATTTATTACGGTGTCGATGGTGGGAAATCATCATTGCCCATGATAAATGGCCCAGCATCCGGACACATGCGTCATCGTAAAAGAAAAAAAAACTTCCTCCCATTTGTCACGTACAGCGTCAAATTTGATTCTTTTCTTTGTTTTTACGGTGAATCAAATCATCGATCTCTTTTACTTTTCTTCATTAGTTCATGAAGAGAAATGTACTTTTTCTCTTAATTTAAGTTTATTTATGGACTTTGACGTCCTTGATTATTAAAAGTTAGAACGACGGGTCATTCACCAAGGAGGACAATGAATTTATTTTAAAAAATGATGCAGCGTTGTGAAACGAGTGCCGATAATTACGAACGAATCCTTTGCGATCGCGAATTTCGTGATATGAATTTTCAATGAATTTCTGTCTTCGTTCTCAAGTGAAGCGCGAAATACTTGCTCTGGATACTTGTCGAGTACTTTAGTGTCTTTATAAAAGGTCCTCCGGTTTCGTGTCTACGATTTTCTTGTTTGCGACTGTAATTCGCTTGGGAAATAACGACCTTGCGATCGATTGAACGAAAAAAATAACAAAAATGTTCGAGGTCAAAAACGAGTCCTCATGACGAACGAGTTGGATGACTCGAGAGAAAGGCAAGCCATACAGTTGTAAGTCCTTAAGAAGTTGACAAAAAATAGTCATCCATTTTATAAAGCTCAATTAAACTCATTAAAATCGATTTTTATATCGAAGTCGTTTAATCATTGATTTAGGAGAATAAAAATGCTCGAAAACTAATTAAAAATATTTCTTTGATAATAATCGCTTTTTCATAAGCTTGAGTATCATTTGCTTTGTGCTCGAAAGACAACAAACGTTATAGAAAAAGTTTCAGATGTTTTCTCGTGAAAATATAAATGGAGGGAAGGACTAATAGAGACACTGAAAGGTTAATCCAGGCCGGCCATTGAAAAATGATATTCCACAGTGATTCGATCATGCTTTGAGCGAGAGTTTTGCAACATCGTGATTCATAAAATCTCTGTCGTGTAATAACTTGACGTTGAATCATTGGGTGTGTGCAGATGCATTTCTCTTTATTGTTTATATTACTTTTATTTCTATCAGAACATCATTTCTAATATTGTAACAAATGAAATGATAATTGTTGGAGAAAAAAAAAAAATGAAATCCGACTCGAAATAAATATTCATAGCTCAGCGATTAAGTGAGAAAATAATAAAATCACGAAAGCCCTACAGTTGTACGTCATAAAGCAACTTGAATACAGGATTCTGCGATATTTCTCTTCGTTTTTCTTTGAGATTAATCCGGATGGAAGTGGGAGCTTGCCGAGTGAAACAGCACATATATATTTGTAGAATGTTTTACAAAAGAAAGTTCACTCCACTCGCGACAAGGACTTTTGCTCGCCCGCATCGTCACCCCATCCGCTTCGAGTTAATCGCTGTGAGGTGAAAAAGTGGCTATTCAATGTCGAGCCCTCCATGTCCAGCCCTCCATGGTTGGGAAAAAGGATACGGAGTTGAATGAAGACACGTAGGACTACACTTGCATTCCTCTTTGAGGAAACAACATTTAATGGATCATTTAATTTCAAATTAATCAATGAAACAAACAACAGAATAATTGACAAATTGAATCCATTCGGACGTTACAAATAGGTCTAAGGACAGTCAAAGAAGAATGCAAAAAGTGCCAACGTCTTCTGACACTTAAATGACCTTAAAAATGGTATCATTTATCCATGGGGTTTACGGAAACTTTGCGAAGAAAATAAATATCGTGACGATAAAATTTAACATCAGGTGGTTCATTATCTGATAATTCAAATGGCGATAGAGCACGTCGTATACTAATGAATATCTATTTATGCGATGATGTATAGTGGCACCATCGAGAATAATGATGATGTTACGATAACTCGACGCCGTGCAATTATCCAGTCTGGATCCTGCATTCTCGGGTCTTGATTACTCCATTATTAATGTTTTATGTATATCGAGAGCGATCCTCTTTGGATAAAATCTTGGCGCCTGTAGGGCGGAGTCATAAAAGCTGCATACTTTCAAGGAATACTTCAGTCGCAGTGACACGCCATTATACGTAGAATTTTTTTATTTTTTTAAAGGTAGACCTTTTTTTTCGTCGATGAAATGAAATTTGATTAACCATTGAATTATTTCGAACGATATTCATTCAATATGGAGTTAGAATCGTATGCAGTTTTGAGGCCAGCGATTAAAACTAATGGACTTCACACTATATTTATATCGAGTATGTCGTATGCTATTTTTAGAAATTTGGTGCTTTGGCATCTCCCAATACTATATATAGCACCAGTGGGTGTAAGGTGTCGCTGAACATGTTAAATTGAAACCGTTCTCCATCCCTTTGCGATCGCGTAAAAAATCTAAGAAAAAAAACCAAGTGACTGGTTACGATGCACAGTATGCAGAAAAAGTGCATTGGAGAAGTGTTGGGCGTGGAGTGTGGGTTATTCGTACCGGTTTTCTGGAATGATGGTATATATGACCAGCACGAACCTCCCAGATACCGACTAAACCCTATACCTATATTTTTATATGCATGTATATAAGTATGGATGTATATATTCAATCCAGTAAGTCGAGATTGTCGAATCTTCGGTGGCGCCGAATTCGTTGAACCTTAAAAACCGAAAACGTCCTCGCGAACATGGAAGGGGGAAGGTCGTTTCACGAGACACCCAAAAAAACTCGCGATGGGTAAGTGCAAATAATATTGATTCGAGGGAATAAAAAAGTCATTTGAAAAAGAATTTCAACCAATGGTACTCAACGATTTTTCCATTAATTGCCAATTCATTTATTCAACTTCGAATATGAACATTTTTTAAACGTGAATCGATTTTAATTTAAAAAATACTTTAGCTCAAATAAAAATGCATGTCAAAATAAAAGCATTTCGTTGCTTTCTTCACAAAAATCGAGGTATCAAAGAATTTTTTCAAATTTATTGATTATTCATTCGCACAATCATTCGATGGCTAAATCTTTCCGTTCTATTTGCCCGGAAATAAGATTTATTTGCATATTTCAGTGTCCCAGTTATTCATACCAGGCGAAGTTATTGAAAACACAAAATTCTGGATAAAATCTTGAAACGTATTTTGTTGCAGGGGACACATGAGAAAATAAAATACTAGAGATTCAATTCACGTTGGGGCCCCAAGCTGTGTTAAATGACATGTGATGTTGCATATGCATTTCGAGATCATATTAAAAATTCTCCACTATATACTGCAGTTGAAAAGTGTAGTTATTTAATCAGAAGAAGAAATATCTTTCGCATTAAGAAATTCAATATCTCGGTTTACCTGAGAAACGTTTACAAATCACATTTTTTGCTCTGGGATGCTGGCTTCAGATGAGACCTCACCGAGAGAGGGTCTCGCTCGTCTGTTCTACACAAGATTTCAATCTGTACTGTGGGCTATACAGAAGAGAGAAACATCACATCAAGTCTGTCGACGAGACGATGTCTTTTGCACGAAGACGACGTTTCACGGGTGGCCAGAGCGATGTAGATAAACAGAAAGAGACGTTAATTACGGATTCCGTAGATCGTGAGAAAAATGCTTTTTTTTCTCTGTCTCTTATTGCGTTTCCTTTCTTTACATTTTATTCACTCGATAGCAGAAAAACTCTATGAGATTTAAGTCCATAGTAAAGTTAAGTTCCATAAGTAAAAACCATCCACATCCACACTTTTCCACATCCACATTTTTCCATCCACATTTTTCGAGTTGACGAACAAATTCGAAGTGACCCAATTATGGAAACGTCTAAATAATCGAATCTTGTTAATTTATAAATCTCGAATTATGCCTCGCACGGTGATGGTCATTTTGTCGAGCATTAAACATCAACTAAAATTGAAAACGAATCGCGTTCGAATCGCAGCTGCGTGGGTCTATCGACCCCGAGCGAAAAGAACCCTTAAATGTTAGCGGGTCATCGCGACACCGAACCTTCGAGAATCAACCGATGGTGTTTGTTGGTAAAATTGAATGAAGTAGGAGAAAAACCCTAAATCATTGAAAGTTGCTTCAATGCCCAAACTCGACGACTACGAAAGTAAATCAGAGATTATTCACTGACTCTTAACTTTTGAAGAATATTAAGTTGGAGATTTGTTCAATTATTAGCAACATCCTCAAAGTACTCATCTTCAAAAACTCGTCCGCATGGTCTTAGGGGCCACAATATTGTTTTCGATTAATGAGAGGTCGCATAAATGGAGTAAAGCTAAGAAACCTGAGAGTTTCGTAAGCTTAGAACCAACGTAGCGAAAAACAATGAAATTTTTAATATCCGGAAAAGCTCGAAAGCCTTGGTATAGAATTCCCCATATAGGAGATTCAAGAGGACAAAGTGAGGGTACGCGATATGGACACAGAGGAGAGAAGAAGAGAGATCTCACCCTCTCGTTGCGTCGTCGTAGTTTCACTAGACTTAGGTGATAATATCGTGACAAAATCTCAGCAAGTCTTTCTTTCTTCGTGGTGACTTGTAACGTATTTAAAGAGACATAGAATCACATGCAGGTAAATTTATTGCTTTGTCGATCCGTCGCGTAAAGGCCTTTATCGTACAGGACCACAGGTGTTCAGTGTGGCACATTGTCTATTACGTTTTTACTTGTTCGTATCCTACAATCCACGTGTTAGAGGCAAATCTCTATATCGTGCTAGCCAATCACTTCATGTCCTGTCCAGGATTTAGAGAAATCGAGTAAAGTAGGCAAATTAAAAAAAATACAAAAACCTGGATGATCCTTTATATGGCGACATTATTTTCCGGATTTTTTGATACTGCGTTACGGTAGATCGACTAATTCTTTTATAAAATCAAAAATCAGTTGATTGGTGCATTTTTTCTCATTCTTCGCTGGAGTCAGGAATTGTTTGTAGTAAATAAAAATAGTTGGTACGAAAAATCATTGGTAAATTACTTCTCGGTAGGACCAATTGAATTTCTTGGATTTACTTCTGAACATGGTTTTTTCTTCTCGTTATTTCGTTCATGATCGGAGCTGCTAATATGGATCGTTCTTTATCATCCACTTTTCTGTTTTATTGAGGCATCGTTTATCGTTGTCTCAGCTCTCGATGACGTACTTAAGAAATTGGCAACGAGTGTTGCCATCTCATGCTACAGTGCCTCACTCTTTCTCTCTCTCTCTCTCGTGTCGTTATGCCTGGAGCTTATCTTACAGCACACGTGGCATGTTCGAGCTTGCGTCATATATTTCGCATGGCCATTGACGCCCACTGGTAGAAGGCCTCGGCAAGGACGAATAAGCCGAGAGGGCGAGAAAGGAAAAAAAGCAATAACGAAAAAGAAGAGAGAAAGAGAATAAATAAGATACGAAAAAGGAAGAATTCGTTTTAAGAAGAAAGGAGAGAAAAGTCGTAAAAGTTGACCGACCGAAACCCGGACGCTCTCTACATGACTCTCGTACGACAAGAGAAAAAAATGGTTTTTTTTTTTTGAATATTTTTTGGCACCCTCGATCGACTCATCCCGCAAGAATCCAACGAATTTAACAGCATTTCTTTTGTCTCCACTTTATATACCTTCGATCACATCGGAAAGAACCGCTCATTGTAAACGCGATTTTGCTTTATTTTCGATCCCTCCTTTCTGTTTTCCTCGTGCTTATTTTCCTCTTTTATTATTTCCTTTTTTTTTACTCTTCATCGTTCGGACGCTTGCATAAATATTTGCCAGATCGCATCGCAAATTAGCCGCGAAACGCCACTTCGGAATTTCTTTCTTCTGGTGACAGGAGGTATCGTTTTACTTTTACAACTGCCTGCCATTATTATTCCTGCTGTATATATGGGGTATTTCACGTTACTTTTACATTCTCCAACCCTGACCCCGTTTTATAGCAAGAAGTTTTATATAAACTTTTCTATACAAGTAAAGTACAAAATCGAAAAATATTTCGAGATTTTTCGATTTTGCTAATCTTATTTTTTTGAGCTATTGAAATTTTTTGATTGAATCTATTATTGAATTGAATTGAATCAAGCTATCGAATTTTTTGAAAATTCAATCTAACAAGGAGTATTTTTTTTCAAGTCTCGCAGTTTTTTTTATTTGACAGTACTTCGAAAACTACGTCAATTGATTAATGATCATGGGGGTAAAGCAAAGGGTGAAAAATTCAATGGGCCTCTGAAAGTCGAAAAAGACAGGCAAATTAAAAAATTCCAAAATACGTGTCCACTCATTTCTTGTATAGAAAAATATGTTACGAATTCTCATGAATCAACAGGGATCAGGGTTCGGGGTTGAAAAAGTGAAATGAAATGTCCCATGGAGACATCGCTACATTTTTTGTATCTTATTATCATTGTTATTATGATTATTATAGCGACAAGCAAATTACTTGATTATTAAGAAAAACCAGAAATTCGGGTAGAATCATAGTGGAATCCCCACGAATTCAAATGTATCTGAATTGTTGCATTTATTCTCTGGCTTTCAAATTGAAACTAATTTGCTGGTATTTTGCCAGTGTGAACTTGATTTACTTTATTTGGGTAAAAATTTGTGTGCATAAATTAGAAACTTTTTATTTCGCCATCAGCCAATTGGAATCTCGTCGAAACAACGAGAGACAAAAAATAAAAAAATATAAAAAATAAATGAGAGGAAGGAAGGATGCATGGAGTGAATGTTGTTGGGAGGTAAAAGCAGCTCATTGTCAGTAGCGCTATTAAATCAATGGGATAATACACACTGTATGACGATCATGATTGGATAATTTCTCTTTCAAACTTATTGCTTCCTCGACCTCCCGATCGGAATAAATCACGAATATGGAGGGCGTATAATGGACTGGACGTCTGGAATAAAAATTGCCATCATTGCACGCAGGCTATATCATTAAATGAATTATATCTGCCAACCTCTTGTTAATTACTCACTACGATAATTAACGATAAATTGGTCGATCGATCGACAATCACTACCAATTAATTTGCACAAATTTTATGACGTCTTCAGATGATGATTATGATGGTGATAAAAATTGTCATATTGATTCATTTCAATTTATCCTGCGAGCAAAGTCCTCAACGATCATTCCATCAAACCTTATTAATCATCTTTCAGTCACTACGAACCGGAAACATTAAAAGTAATTTGAATCCTTAAGTTTCATTATTAATGTTAATTGTATTTTTATTACTTTTAATTCTCCTCTTTCGTCCTTGCCAGTGAGACAATGATGAAGAACATTAGAACGATTTATTAGTTCGGTGTTTCAAGTAGAATCGAATGGAAAGGGGCGAAAAAAAAAATGAGTAAAATAAGAGCACAGCACAACCGTATCGACGTAATGTGTGTAAATTCTTTCATCGAAGGAATGTTTTTTTTTCTTTTATCTCGTTTTACACGTCTGCCAGATTTTTCGAGATTCCAACCTCGCACCATTCTTGACTCGTCGTTACGAACTTCTTTTCTTTTCTTTACGGTTCTTCGATTCTGCTGACCATACGATGGTCGAGAGACGATTAGATGGTCGATGAACTCCGTCCTTTTGGGGTCTTTGAATTCGTAAGCTTTTTAGCATGTATGTGTGCTACACTTTATTTCGTACCGGTCGGATTGAAATTAGTAAATGAACTAATAATTATAATTTTAATAATGTAATATTTGAGACTATAGTGTTATTTTTATTTTTTATATTTTGATTTTATAGTTTGATTATCTATGCAGTGCGAATGAAACGTTGCCTCAGTTTTACGGTTGTTCGAAATTTTCATCTGAAGATTCGAATACTTATGGCAGATCGAAAAATTCCCGGTTAATTTTCATTTCATTCTGTCGTACGGAATAACGCAGTGAGCAATTATGTCGTAGCATCATTTTCTTCCGGGTCGAAGCAGTTGTTTTTCTGTAAAGTATATTTATCATTCTGATGTCTGTTAATGTAAACACTATTGATATGAGGTTCATCAGTATAACTGTAAAAAATCAAGAAAACTTTATTAGCTGGAAAATGATCGTAGGAGGAAAAGAAAACAGGTTGCAACCGATGCATCATCATAGAAAGAGAAGGATCAGAGAGAGGAAGATACGCTGAGTGCGCGCGGCCTTAGTAATGTAAAAAATTTATAAGCGCGCGTGCCACGCAGTCTGGATTATTGCAACGTCAACGTCAACGACATCGTCAGACTCGACACTTTATATGTTTTATTGGTAGAGTCGGGCATCCCATTACCGAACGAAAAAAAAAGTACAAAACTGCCTTGGAATATTATATACATAAATTTTCACGTGCAAAGTTTAATACAGAAATTCAATAAATTCACATCAACCGAACCATCAACTGGTTAATGCAAAATTCCACGATGTCATATTTTCATCGACACTTTTGAAAGTTCAATCCATAGTTTTGGAGCGATTTTGATGTACCTCCGCGTTTATTTTGCTGTTTAAGAAATTTTCAACGAATCTTATTGTTCGGATAAGAATTCCATGCAATGATATGGATGAGAAGGGATACCCCATGCATTTTAATGTTCAAGTGCATTGTTAAGTGTCAATAAATCTTTGTCGTTTTGTTTTGTAAAATCACACGGATCTTAAATCAATAAAACATTTGAAAAAAAAAAAAAAATAATAATAAATAAAAGCCATCTGCTGCCCTTCGTTGGAGAGCGCGTAATAAAAGGAGCAGGATTGATCGATTCGATTATCAGAGCAGTTTCGCGTCTCGTATTTGCATTTGGTGTCTCGCATATTTCAGTACAAAGTGGGTTGCGTTGTATAGAAGGAAGGATCGTTTCTCGCGTATCTAAACGAGGGGCTCCTTTGCTGATCTGGAAGTATGAATGTGTGTGCATTTGTATGTGCAAATTGAGTATAGAGATACTTTGCTCGTGCGAAGAGTGCAAAAGCAATATCTTTGTTAGATTAACCAGTAAACGAACGTATTTCAAGTCCCGGATGAAAGTGAGCGTATTGAAAGGTTTTTACTTGCCCCTCTTCCTCCCTCTTTCCCTTTTGCACACGTCAGAACGAAAACGTGTAAATAAAAATAAATAAAAAAAACCAAACCGTTTTTTTGCTTTCAAAAAAATCTATTCTTCGCGATAAAACGACGTGGATATCACGAAAGGTTTGCTTGTAAGATCATTCTTAATAACCGAGCTGGAGCAATCCTCGAGAGCTGCTAACGTTGTCGGCAATAAAGATAAATAATCGTTGGCCGTGACTCGAGGAGCAAGATTACAACGAAATCTTACGAATTGGCATACATACGTGTATTTATATATTTATATATAGTTTCGCATCGTACATACTTTACGCGTGTACACATGTTTTAATGTATCTACGAAAAAAATGATATTGAGTTTATGAAAAAGAATTCAGAAGTTACTAGCGGAGGAGATTCTGACAGGAAGACAAATATTTTGTTTTCAAATGCTAAACTCGAGAGGAAAAAAAGTAGAAAGTAGGAAAGAAACGAATTTCGTGAATAAATCCCTTGAAACGTTGATTCCATTGAGCAAACGATTGTATAATAAATTCATGCTTTTGTTGGACTCGCACTTTTATTAGTCATGATTGGTGCTAATTTATAGTAAAGAGCCTTTTTCAGGACCTTATTCTCGAACCTTCCAACAATAAGTGTTTTAGCAGAAACAATATAAAACAACCAAAAAATGACGGTGTCTTTAACGTCGCGTAAATATATATTACAACTCGCGTATCGGGCGTTTTTAATGAGCCTTAAATTCGTAAATAACTTAGGTACGACCGGTGCGTATATAGGAATCTAAATGAGCCCGAGTTTAATGTCCATTCTTAAATTGATACAAAAAACAAACAGATTTTGCGAGGTAGTCGCCAATATCAGGTTGAATTTTGTTCGTAGCATTAAAGTGATCGTGAATTCGCAAATGTTGAATGAATTTAGATTAATGTTTTATCCATAATTTTATTGGATTACGAAATTGGTTATTGTACGTGAATAAATAAATATGTGTTCAATAAATTTGGCGCATACGCACGAGAACGAAAAATAGTACATATGAAAAGTAGCTGGATAAAAGTTTGCAACAGTAAACGTCTCAAGTGAGCTCTTGAATTTACGACTCGAGTGACTCTCAATCATATATTTATATATGTATACTTATGGGTTGAGTTTAAACATATATTTATATATTTTCCAGTCGCACAAACATCTTCTCGTTGAACGTTCTGTTTATTATGCATCCATGTGTAAATCGATATATATATATATATATTGCAGATATATTAAACACATATATGTAAACGGTCATTCATATATGTGAGCCTGTTACACAAAAGACTAAGTTGTTTGTCATGCTCGAGAGTACTATTGGCCACCCGCTAAGAAAACACGTGTTCTTTACGATTTTTAACGAAGCTCTTTCAACTTGTAGCAAAAGTTACAATAAGCATTAGAAATATAATAAAATAATGAAATATTTTTCCCTTCAAACAATGGCAGGTGCTTAAGATATCTTTTGTATCTGTTCTGCTGGTTCATTCAGAAGAGGTTTTTTACCCTCTGGTTTGTAATAAGTTATTCAAACTTCAACATTTAATGCGATATGTCTATTGGTAAACAAATTATTTAATAATGAAAAAAAAAAAAAATAGCGTAGACTGAATCATAGACTAGGTTTTTTTTTAAAAAGAGTTTACCAAAGCACATAACTGGCCAATTTATATACAATAACTGTTCACCTTGTGTTTTAAAGTGTAGAGACTCCGTCTTATTGCAATCTCTGTTTGAGCTCTCGCCTTTAAAGATATCCATACATTTATTTTTATTCCCATAATAGTGGCCCGGACTGAGAAGCTCGCAAAAGATGATAAACTGTGACTAAACGGTATAATCTGCATCGGTTAATTTTTTTTTTCCATTCTTTTATAAATCTTGCAGTGAATGGGCAAATTTTCTCATTAATAATGCACTTACAGATGGGAGGCTCGACGATGTATGGACGATGTGTATCGGTATATCAAACGATATTGTGCAGTGTATCTCATCCTTTTGATTCACGAAGTATATAGAGAAGAGAACGCGGTTATAATACAACGTTGTGTATAGGAAAAAGAGTGGGTAACATAGATATCGTGTTGGTGCCATTAACGACATTCCTTTGAGATGTTAAATCATCGGCTTTACTTTGGACCGTCAGAGGCAACACATATTTATAGTTTATCAACTTTTTCTCTGTCTCTCTCCTTCTTTCTTTTCTTTATTTATTTTACTACCTACTTTTCTTTACTTCATTTTTCCCTAATCCATGTTCGCTCGTCTCTGAAAATCTTTGTCTTTTTCTCGCTTTCTCTCATTCTCCGTATTAACTGATGTGCATCCTGTCTTTGACAGATCAACTCTCCGAAAGGTGTTTTTAATATATTAGCATAAAATCTTACATTGCACTGTGTGTCGATCCTCCTGCCACACACATTGGCCCAGTGACACAGAATTCAGAACCCACACGCCAGGCCTTTAAATTTTAATCACGCTAAATTTGGCAGAGCTTTGTCAGGATTAAAATCGCCATTTTCTACGAAATTTACGTTATTACATACAATTACAAATAAATATTACATTTATTTCTTTTATTTTTATATCTTATGGTTACAAGATGTCAAATTTGATTGTTTGGAATATTGATAAGAGATTTGAATTTTCATTAATTCATTTTTCACACCACAGAATGTGGTTTCACGCTTATTGTTGTGCCAATCTTTGAACCTTAAGTTAACCGTATTTGGCGAAACAACTTTCCATCACGATATCTTGTGTATTGACGGTGGAAGAGGAATACGAAAAAAGAAGTTAATCTCTTCGATGTACACGAGACTACTTTTTATATATAGAGATTTATACGTGCATGTAAAATGTGCTATATAATATGAAAGAAGATTCAGGAGATTCCCACGTTCCCTGATTTACACACAAAAGCGGTGTGTGCCTTCTGATGAGGACGATGAATAAGAGTAAGAGGAATGAAATAGAAAAAATAGAGAGAAAAGAATTCTTAAAATGTGTTCATGGTACTCGTGAAGGAATGAATATAGCGAGCGGTCTTCGAAGCCGCCGATCTCGTGATAGAAGAGCCACTGGTGCGCGATCTTCACAAGCTTCTAAGGAGAGACGATACCACTGTACAATGTTCTCAAGATCTTGACCCGTGGCTTCGGGCATTAAATCACAATTACTTCTGCAATCTCGCGGACCGTCGCAGCGATCGCGACTCCCCCTTTTCGCCGTCATCAAGCACCAAGAAATCATTTTATATTTCACCTTTTATATTAGCAAGCTTCTTTGACCATGGAACATCGCGTGGCTTTTATCCCCCCAGGATAATTAAAACTGTGTGCGATAATTCCTCCGGTGCCCTTACACATTCATTCTTTCATTCACTCTATCAAGTAAGCTCGTTTGAATGAAAGTGAAAAAAAAAAATCATTTTTCACAGTACAAACTTTATTGTTATTGAACAGTTTCATTAATAATCGTTGTAACTGAAGTTTATTATACATAAATTTGTCATTCGATAGATCCCCCGTATGCGATTACCATTTTTCAACGTCGATGTGTAGGATTCATCAATCATTTCTGATATAATGGATAACGTTTTTTTTTTTTACACTAAAAGAAAAATAAGTATTGTAACATTATTCTATTTTATTAACACTTTTCACTCATTTTTTATTGTTCTTTTTTGAAGATAATATCATTATTTTTTTACTCCAAATAGTGAAACGTGTGGCATGTATTTTAATTTTTTGGCTGCATGATTTTGTGTAGAGATGCATAGAAACGCATGACAGATAGAGAAGATGAAAAACCAGAGCAGAAATATCAGTGAGGGATAATTTAATTCGTGCAAGGGTGATTCTCGTGGCTTCTGCGTGCAGCGTAAAACTAGAGCTATTATTTACCCATATCATGCACATATCATCAGAAAAAAATGTATCTATACGTATACGCAGAGGATCAAAGTACATTTGAGAGTGTGCACGCTGGCCAGCCGGAAAATACGTAGGAGTAGATTTACACCGGATTATACAGACGAACGGCTCGCACATATACACAAAAAGTACCTGCAAGTTGTATTATACGAGGGTCGGTCGATATTGCCTTTCACATAACTGCGAGAGTAAATGCCAAAGCCAACTACAGCAAGTTCTGGGCTTTGGTTTTACCGGCAAACTATCCACGGGCCACCTATCGTAGAGACGCACGCGCGACTAGATAAAGCCTTGCCGATGCTGTCTGTCTACTTAACTATGTTCTCGCTTCAATCTGACTCACATATACGGGGTGTCCAAGTCATAATTGTCCTTTAATAAACTTCAGAGGCCGTTGTGATACGTTTCAACAATAAATTGAACATTATATTGTTCCCAATAAAATTGTAGTTTGGAGTACAACAATTAATTACGTTTATTTCTTCATATTATTCCACAATTTTGAGTTCAAGATGATTCGAGGATTTTTTTTTCTGGTTTTTATGTAGATGAATTAATTGATTAGCATTTTATCATGCAATTGTCTGTCGAAATGTCATTATTTAGACAAAATTCAATAATGAAAATTGTCATCATACAAAATATCTATCGATGAAAGTATTGCTTGAAAAAACGAATCAATTTTTTTGTTATTTTAATTGATCTATTTATGTTTTGGGAGTTGTTTATTGCGAATTATTTATTGTTCATTATTCGGATACCCTGTATACATTTTCGATGAAATTATTTACGCACGTGATGCCAGTATATTTAAAGATGTGCGATGGTTAATTATATTACAGATAAATTTGTATGCCCTGAGGGGATGGATCCTAGATCATGTCACGATCACGCTGCTTGAAAATCTCTCGACGAATTTACGCAATGCATATTTCGTACGCTACACGTATAGTTGAAATATTATAATCTATTGTTCTGAACTCAACGATCCTGCGATGTGCACGAATTCGTCATCGTACGTCGAAATGAATCAGATTTTGATGGTTACATACGACGGTATAGGACTGAACGAAGATGATCGACTAGAAGATTAAAGGGCGCAGACATTTTGTAACTTCTGAAATGCATGAAATACTTATTGATCAGTCATGCGAGTCTGTTGTAATCGTTGATTTATCTTGATTTTTGCAGGATGTATATGTCAGTTTAATTCAACAAATTGAGACTGTAATTCTTTCACACCGTATTTTCCATCTCTATCTTTATTTTCATCATTATTTTGACATCATTTTCCCGGCCAAAAATGACATTGAAACAAAAAAAAATATATATATATATATACAAATAACAGTCGGATTTAAAGGTTTGACAGGCTCTTACCTTGCACTCATCTCTTTTCTCAAGCCATCCATTAATTCGGACCCAAACCCCCAATATCTGCTTCAGTGTAAAATGTTCCTCGTAACCGATGAAAGAGTTTAATTAGCATCATTCTCTCGGTTTTTTCATAACGAAGAGAATGATATATTATAAAGATGCATTTGGTGAGCATTTGATTACAAAAACTCTAAAAAACGATAAGAAGTTGCGAAAAAATGTGAAAATGAAGGAATTTTTTAATTTGCGTGAATTTCTGGAGTTAAAAATAATTCGATGAAATTGAATACTATGCGTAAATTATGCGTTGTAAGAAAAATGAGATTGTTTATTTCATATAATTGTTAGCATTGTAGTTTTGCTTCTTAAGGAAAAATAAAAAAGTGCAAGCGAAAGAAAGAATAAAAGGAATTGTACGATTTATGATCAACTGAAATGGAGTCAAACTTGACTCTGGCATACAGAATCGTTTTAAACTTCGCTGAGATATCGTCAAGGTCTTCTTGAAATGAATAGCCTGAAAATTCCATGGCTGGTTGTTATAACTATATGGCGCGTGACGTGAACTCCCGATTGCGAAAAGCTTCGAGTGGGCAGTGGGTCAAAGGACAATATAAATAAGACAGTGGGTGCGAGAGGATTTTGATCGGTGGGCGCAGACACAGATTGATCGGGGCTCTTATTTTTTTATAACCGATCTATGTACGTTCATATATACATATATATATTTATATTTAACAGCGATAAGGTACGAGAGCAGCTCGGTGGATTGTCGAGCTCCCGTGGCGATCAACTGTAATACACGTTTTATTATGCCACACTTCTTTCTTGTGGCACGCGAGTATACAAATCGCACAATGCTAAATGAATCCATAATATGACCGTTATATGAACATATATACATAAATATATACGTATGTATTTATTATTAAGCTTCTGGTATGTGATAACGCACAGCATGAGTCTCGACCTTCTTCTCGATCTTACACTTATTAAAGACTATACATACGACAAGTATACCTGAGACACTTATCAATATTATTATTATTCATGTTTTTTTCTATTACGTTATTACTTCGATCGCTGTCAATTGAAATGTTACACGTGAAACTCACGTGCTTAAGTCGCAACATGTGGAACATAAAACGTGATCTAATTTCCATTAAAATACTTTCCGGATGAACAAAGAAAGAAAGTAAGAGAGAGAGAGAGAGAGAGAGAGAGAGAGAGAAAAATCTATAAAGAAATAAAATCATTTACAGTCAATCAGGATAATCGATCAATTTACCGTCCTATCAGTCACACCTTTCATCATTCACCAAAGTGTTAAATGCATTTGTATTTAATGATGTAGATATTTCTTTCGTATCTTTCGAATTGATTGAATTACGTTATTGAATTGTTCAATGTGAATGATCATCAGTTCCGCAAATATTGGACGAAATTTAAAAAAGAAGATAGAAAAAAGCTGACGTTCATTATGTTTACGATTTTTCTTGTATATTGTGATGCACATTTATTCATATACTTTTTAAATGTACGAAAAATCAAGCGGGCTGGAAAAAGGGAAAGGATCTCAAATCCCCCTGCAAGAAATCGCCCATTACGTAAGATCGATCGAGAGAAATAATCGTCGCCTATATCGACGAGAATTGAGTGGATGTATAAACGTGTATATATTGATAATTATTTTTAACGAGAGTTCGGGGTGTGTGAAAAGATTTTGCCACGATTTTTACGATGCCTCGTTTATTTCAATGGAAATAATAATAAAAAAATGCGTTTTTGAGAAATTGTAATATTAATCAAACGTATTATATTTATGATATGTGTATGTGAAATAAAAATGACGAAGCTATGGAGCTCGAAACGTGGAGATTTGGACTCTAGTTTCCTTTCGATAACAGCATTTTCCCATCAAACGCAATTTTTTTCTTCTTTTTTGAGAAATCCCGTGTTATGATTTTCTCAATGAAGAAAGACCTGATTTTCCAGAATCGAAAAATTATTATAGTTACCGAATTTTTGGTGTTAAAAACAATTAAAAGCAATTTTTAGTTTATTTGCATACTACACATAAAATTATCGAAATTTTAATTCAATTTTTCAATAATGTAAGTTTTTCAATTTCACGATCGTATTAATATGGAAGCCATTATGTATATACTTCAGATGTGGCTCCCTGCAGTGAGACTTAATGGTAGTTTCGAGTTATTGAAAACCGGCTGTTACGAGCGTGAGATTGAAACGATTTGCCTGATAATCGAGCAGATCCGTGCGTAACGAAGTTATTTAATTACTTGGTACTATAAAGTACGAAAGTAGTGTCCCGTACTCATAGGTACGCAAGCGTGCGAAATGCTTAACGATAGAATCTAACATTTACTTTTCTTTTTTATTTCATTCTGTATATTTTTTTTCTCTTCCGAACGACCCTGATCGTCTTAACTGTTGATAAAGATCAGAATTCCAAAGCGAAGACGCGCGAATCAGATTTGTTTTTTAAACTGCATTCTCTGATTGCTCTTTCGATATCTTTGTATCCGCTGATTTTTTAGGTTCTATTGGTCGTCACATACAAGCAGCCAATTATTTTCAATTCAGGACCGATAAATTTTCATCTACAATAGACAAAACATTAGAAATTAATAATAAAAAAGAATCTTTAGTTCAACTTCAATAATATTTTTTTCGTACGAATCGTTTCATCAATAACGATGGTTATTTTTTTAATAACAAAGCTTTTTTTATACAATAATAAACTTGCAACATAATTATAAAAAAGTACGTCCATTAAAACTCGGGCCAATAAAAACTTATCAAGGAGTTTATCTTATAAATTTATATGGGTCCATAATCTTTCGACCAAGAAAAGTGGACTTACTATTTTTTTTTTTCTTACATTGCTTATATATGCTTCCTCAGAAGATTGCAAACTGTCTTAGCGCGTCTGTAAAGTGCCACTTTGCCCATCTTTTTTCCTCACGCCCCATATTCATAAGATTTCAATTTAATCGAATGTGGCATCGCGTAAAATTGCAGCAATGCAGCGAGGAAGCGAACTGATGATGACGGCGCGATGGGATCGTTGCAATTGCTTATATATCGTTTGATGTTGGAATATATATTGGCTCATATGAGGCAATAAAGATCGCATACGAAGTGACTTTTTGATCAGCTAGTCGTCTCATAAAAGATAACAATTTTGGCTATCGATGTATCATTTTTTGTTTGTTTGTTTTTTTTTTTTTTTTTCCATTCAATCGATGCACAAATGCCTTATCGAATGAAACACGTACAGTATTATGAAAAAAAAAAAAAAAAAAAAAAAAAATAACAGGGCAGCACGATTCGCAAATATTGTCTGGAAACTTTCTGCAACTCGCCACGCCTGCTCTCTTTTTCTTGACGTAATTGCACAAGGCCGAACTTCTCGCTACAGCATAGCCTCTCTACAGTCCATTACAAATATATACAGATATACATAAAATATAGTGTTGTTGTTAGACTCGCATAAGAAAGCGACATCAGACTCAACTCACAATCAGTAAGAAACTCAACGCCATTGTTGAAATACTTGAATACAGTGTTTGAAAGAAAATTGCAGATCGAAGAAATCGACACTCCCTATTATGCCCTACTAACGAGAAGTTATTGCAAATCACAAATTGAATAATCAGCCAATTAATCGAGGATTTGGCACGCCAAATATAAAATATTTTCATGCGACCAAATGATAAGTTATCTAACTGATAAAAAAAAAATAGTTTTCATATTTATTCGTGGTCAATATCAATTTTTTTTGAAGAAAAACTTGACTGAAGGAAACTTCTTCCAGTATGTGACCAATCTTGCAGATTCAGGGTCATCGCCTTCTACACGTCAAATCTATTTTTCCTTAAGGAATGAATGTTTATTACGAAAATTGATTTGTCAGAAAATAATTTTTTATTTTCAAATATCGAAAAAAACGATTTCTTCCGTTATCTGAGCTCTCGCTACCTGTGATGATTGCACAATGACAACATACACATGAGAATTGCGCTCTCCACATTTCTCTCTTTTTCATTGAGTACGGAATAAATAATTCGTGCGATTGTGATCAGCGGATCCGGAGCACGCGCGAGTTTCGCGATTGATTTCTATTCGACGAAGGATTTGAGCTCAAAAAACGTATGAATAAATGTGTTACTATATACAGACACATACAAATACCTATATTAACAAAGTTTCTATTAATATTTGCAATAGTCTTGTACCGAATGTCATATAAAATGATATTTATGATCCATATAATGGATATTTTCTGACTGAACCGGGATTCGAACATTTTTGCAGTGTTACCAGATATGAAGTTCGTCGATTTAATTTTTCGACGTAAAAAGGTTTTGTATTATTTCAAAATCTCAGAACCTCAGAAGGAATCAATTTAGGGTGTTGGGACATAAATTCCAAATGCTTCACATAGTAAATGACATTTTTATACGTGTATTCTTTGTATAACTGTCCAGTGCCTGGAAATAAATATTTCGAGAGATTACACTAAGTCGTGTGAGAGTGATAAAATTTTTAATGTTTGACACATTTACACATGTATACGAATGGGAAAAAATCGAATAAAATTTAGTGAAATTCGCATATATTTGAATTACATATATAGAGGAATAAATTCACGATAGGAAATTGGAAAATTACTCAATTATTAAAGAGTGAACAGTACATTAAATACCGTGATATCAATGAAATAAGAATTCTGTGCTGTTTTGTTTACGATAGTAGCTTCTGATGATCCTTAAATTGAGCGAGAATGAAAGAAATTATATCGCAAAAGAATGAATGAATTCAACATTATCGTTAGAATTTTATATATTTTTTACATATTATAGTTACTGAAATATCAATGCCCCAAGGGTGTCAGTAGGATTATATAGCTAACGGTATCGGTACATAAAGTACCGTTTTCTGATCGTTCCTAGGGCAGCATATGTATATTATCACTATAGGTCTACACGATGCATAGTTCGGTAAGACTTTATGTGATGCATTATCGGATAAAAATAGAAAACAAATCTTTTAACACTAGGCATACAATGCTAAAAGCCGATAAAATGTATCGATCTTGGAGTTTCGATTTAACGATCGTTGTAAATCGTCGTAAAACACGCCTAGATTCCAAAACGGTTTGCCATCAAAATCAGCTCGACCTTATCTTTTTGTTAAAACATTTGTCGGTGTGTTTAATTCATCGATCAAAGATAAATTGGTATATTTCTCAGGCATCCACGTTTTGTCCCGGGTCAAGAGGGATCTTAAAAACATTGCCTACCTTTCAATAAAAACATATGCATGTGCAGACGCAGAGAATTTGTGAGTGAGGTCACTTCCTTGCAATAAATATCATCGAGACATTAATATTCGAGCAAAATGAACAAAAATAAATCAGAAATTCTTTAGCGAGCTAATGGCTCCAGGTGATAAGATGAAGAACGTGTGTGGAAAGATTAATTTGGGTAATCGATCGTCTCGTGAAATTGCCACTCGATCATCTTTTCGCGAGGTTCTGGGACGAAAAATATATACTTGCATATGAGAAATAAGAATAACAAAAACATATTGAATCTCGTTAAGCAAATGAGCCTCGTAAATACCAGTGATTTTCAGCGTCACACGCCTCTCGATGACACGTACGCGTCGTTTAATAAAGAAATTTACATGTAAATCTCCTTCTCCTCCAAAGCCTCACACACAAACACACATATTTTGAATAAAGTGTGAGAAAAATCATACGGACTATATAAAAGCCTGTATTTAACACATCGGAGACCTTTATTAGAGCAATTTCTGGCGTGTTAATCGGTCAATTTCGGCGGCTTCAAAAGCCTCGGGGTAGGTTATAATAAATCTTTCATATTTTTTTTACCCTCCTTTTGCCCATACTCGATCCCAACGCATTTTGTTTTCAAGCTCTCGTAAATTTTTTTTCGCGTCTCCTCTTGTTTAAATTCGCGCCGTAAGATTCGCTAAAACTGAGCCTTTCATCTTGATCCCGTAAATTTATCTTTTTAAACATTTTCTCTTTTTTTCGTTTCAACATAGGTATCGACTTTGAGAACGGAGCCATAATAAAATGGAAAACGATATCTGTCATGGAAATAAATTACTCTTAAGAGGATGATCTTATTGTTTTTTGCCACGATTTCGGTATTTAAACGTTAACATTCCAGTGGAATAAAATTGTGAACGTAAAATTGAGCTTCCCACAAAACTCTCCATTTCGTATAATTATTGGAGCACGAGATTTTTGAAACTGTAATACAGCTAATTAATCATTCGAACTGACGTGTCATTCGTTTGGTATTTTTTTTTTTTTAAATCGGCCGTGAATAAAGAATCGAAAAAAATGTCGACACACGTGCACGGGAATGAAAAATCATTCTCGGTTCGGAAAGCACTCACCATTTTAATGGAAATTGTTAGTGGGCAGTAGCAACAGGTGGCTAAATTCATTCGTTCCAATGAGAACAGTTAGACAAATTTGAAACGAAATTTGCAATTCTGTAACGGGGCTTCGAGGTTTCGTAAAAGTTATGACATTTCCTTTACGATTTATTTATAGTACTGTATAATACGTACGATGGTCATATCTCTCGTCGCGAGAGCAAGGACGCCATCGTTTTGTTACACACATTTATATTCAGTGTTAAATACAATATATTTATATGCGTAAAGTATTGTGTCCAGGCACGTTACAATGATGTATGACCGAGAGAAAAGTTCTTCAGGTAATTTCATATCTTCGTGCACATGAAGAATAATTTGCTTGCAAAATTAAAAATTGTATACTTTTGTGTTTGTAAATCATTGCGTGTAACACCGGTGCGCGGTCTCTTTAATTTCATCATCGAGATACCGAGTATGTAACAATTTCACTAATCCTTGCTCTGGTAAGTTGAAAACTTAACAGTACTGACAAGAGACAAATGATTGTTAGGAGATTCTGCGGTTTTTTAAATTAAGTTTTCTTTTGGATTTGTAATCTTGCTGCAGAGTTAAAATTCCAATGGAATGTTGACGTATGAAGCAAGGTTTGGAGTTATTACGACAAAGTATCGGACCTCAGTGACAACTGAAGTCTAACTCGCGGTGTGTTTGACGCAACGAAACCTTTTCGAATATTTCTAGTCGTTCCAGATTCGTTTCAAGTTCCGAATAATATTTCACTCGCTTGATTATACAATATGGATGATCTTCTGGTTACTGAAAATTTCAATAATTGTTTGGATTATATCGAAAAAATAAAAATGATTTAACAATTCGATCTACTGTTTTGAACATTAATGAAATGAAAAGTTTAATGAGTTTTCGATACTATAATTTTCATGTCCCTGATAAATAATCAGTTCTACAAACAAAATTGATTTTTTTTTACATTGATTAGAAAGATGAATAGGAAAGAAAATTGCATCACTTAAATGGAAAAGCCAAGCTCACTATCTAGCAAGAATTCAAATGAATAATAATTTGATTCAAGCAAATATTCGAGTTTACTGAAATAATATTAATTCCTGTCATCGTATAATTTGGTGGGGTTTACAATCGTCGCGAGTTCTTACCGAAGAATTCAAATTGCAGCAGTGCAGAAATTACGTGAGCAAGCAAAAAAAGAGGAGGATAAAAAAATAAAAAAAAATAAACAAAATACGTGTAATCCTGTGACGATGAAAAGGACGAAGACGAGAAATGCTTGGGTGGAGGTGTCGAAATCGCACATTCTGGTCCGGCGCCTTCGAGGCGAGGTATATATGTTTTGGCAGGCATGAGGATGCTGTTTGTATACATGTGTGTAATTTATAATGTATCGGAGGGAATTCTCGAGTGCAATCTCGCGGGGGGGTACGATTTTTGCTCTTCCGCGCGGCCTTCGAGGCGTCGTCGTCACGCGCCCGCGTTACGTTTTTATTCCTTCCGATTAAAAAAAGAAACAGCCCCTCCCTTCTCCAGTCCAGAGTTCAAGAGAGGGAGGAGAAGAAAGAGAGAGAAAGAGAGAGAGAAGAAAAAGGAAGATTTTCTGTCGCTTCTGGTGGTGCAGAGGTTGCTGCCGAAGCCAAGAGATCAGAGAGGATGAGGCACTGTGGAATGCGCGGGCAGAGGCCAACTTGCTCGAAAGTGAAACCATCGTATTTATATATATTCGTGTGTATATTATATATTTATATATTTACGGTGGCGACGAGGTACGAGTTGCATTCGTTTGCGCATTATCCGTACACGAACAGCACCTACTACCGCAACTCGTTTATTTATTTTCACGAGACTTGACGAGATGCACTTCGAAACGGCCGATAAAACTCACCTTTATTTCTTCGATTTTATTTTTCATTGCTGTTTCTTTTATATTTTTTTTTATTTAATTGTAAAAGTAGGTATTATTTTCTTTTTAACGATATCATAAAGATGAAAATTTGAAAAATTGATTCACTCATAAGAAATGTACTTAATAATCATGAGAACCAAAGTAAGAGCATTCAATTAGAATATTTGATGAACAAACATTGAAAATAACATTTATGCTTTAGAAAAAATGTAATTACCAAAAGTTTTTATTGACCATTTCTGCATTGTCGAACAAATCGTTTATAAATCTAATGACGAAATACAAATGGTAACATTGTAACGGTCCCCAGATTGTGTAACGTTTTGTACATGACCGATTGAAAAGATCTCTTTTTGACATCTACATCTCGAATCTAGAAATAAACTGATGTATATATATACACAAGTGTATATATTCCGGTGTGGAGAGATGTCGGGAGACAAGGCGTGAGAGATATGCGGAGATGCACGGATAAGGAGAATTTTGTAAGTCGCAACTCTGCGATGGGTGACCGACTTCTCGCTCCGTATGTTTTTTTCCTTATGTCTGTCTTTTTTTTTACACTGTGAACTTTTATATACGCGCATGTAACGCTTTCATGTAACAGATAAATATATGTAATATGTACTTTTCGATGCTCGCGCGAGCAAAACGTGAACTATCTCACGTTGCTCGATGACTTCTTAAGATTACCCAATCCCTACGAAGCCGGACGATTTGTGAAGAGCAAAAGAGGAAATGTCCTCAACACGTGTGCATGGGTTTTAACGCATGTACAGGACATTTGCTGTTAATTAGTTGATTAACGATCAGCATTAAGATTAAGTTAATTGTGTAGATTATTTTTTTCATTTTTTGATACACAATACTATTTGCATCTTTAACTAATTTCTTTTCAGTTAACGTCGTAGTTCCGTTACATTGCCACAGTGTCACATTCAAAAGGTCTGTGGTAAATTTTTGAAATTTTTTTTATAATTCGCGTAATAATATATTCCAATAAAGTTAGTTTTGATAATAACATAAACCTTCGGGAAAAATGTCTGAAATGAAGTTTAGAATTTGTTCTACTGTTCCCCATTCAATCTTCGATTGCGAATATATCTCGAGAGCGGAAGACTAGAGTTTTTTGAAACTTTGAATATAGTTTCATAATAATGCCCTAAATATGTCTTCGAAATAAAAAAAAAAAAATTCTGTAGAAAAATTCTTTAGCGAGATCACTACCTCGATGTCCCCTTGTTCCGAATCATCTTTTTTTTTTGTTCTCTTGCTCTGGTAGACGTATGACCATGTTTTTAGTAACGAAGAGGTCTCCAGACTGTTTTGCTGCCTGTCTGGACCTCGCTAACGTTTATTACATACTCGAGATTACAGGTATTTGTATACATATATTTACACCGCCTCCGCATTGCTCTCCACCGCCCTCGTGCATTGTCCACCCGGGCTCTCTGTGAAAGTAGTCGTTGCTACGAGCACCAACAACAAGAGTTTTGTGAGCACTTGAACGTTATTAATATCAGTGTTCCACAAACACACATTAATACTTATGTGCATACGTATATAAATGCAATATGCACATGCACATTTACAGGGCATCGGGGAAATTTATTGTCGAGTTTGCCTTTCTGGACCTCTCGTCACCGTCCGCCCGCACTATTCCCATGTCAGCGGTGGCACAAATTGTACACTACACCTTCATATCCCGTATACAACAAAACAAGAATGCCTGCGGTTAGGGAGTTGTGCCCTGAAATTTACGCAATTTTTCTTTCCGTGCATGGTTACGCGACTTGCGAAATTAAGTTATAAGTGAACATTTGACGATCAACTGCGATTTAATATTTCGTTTCTTACCATTGCATGTTGTTTTATGTTATTGTTACGTAGTATTATGATTATTATTTTTTTATTTATTACCGACTGAAAATTCGAGCTATAATTGTTCATAATTCACGAGTCGTACGTTTCAGTTCTTCTGCACGGAAAAATTTGACGACATTTTATTTTATTGTCGGAATTCACGCCGTCATTTGTTTTTGTTTTCACTGATATAAGCGTAGACACTTGAACCCTTGAAATTACACACTACCAATTAAATTAAACTTCGGTGGTTTCACTGGAGTGTGCGAAAACCCCGTACCGTTTGGAAATAATAAAAAAATTGACAAGAAAAAACAATCATAAGACGAAAAACAAAGAAATCGAAACATCGCGGGAATGAAATCAATATACATTTGTATAAATATATATAAAGTACGGAAGATATCGAAAGGCGAAAGTTTTATGCCGAAATACTCGTTTTTCGAAAGGATTTCTTACGAAACGTTAAGCGATTGGGAACGCTCCGATGACGATTTTTATATTTCACACCACGCATATATACTTATTGGCATATCGATGAGATTCGATCACGCCGATAGCCTGAGTTTTCAATATTATTGAAAGATTTGATGATGTGACACGATATTGTGCTCTTTGTTTATCATTTTCTTTCCAACGACTAAAAAAAAACTCGAAGTTCCACTTGTGTTCGTTGGAAAATACCGATCATTTGTATTCGATTTGAAAAAGATTATATTTGAATTTTTATTATTAATCTGATCATGGAGTATCATTGAAATAATTTTTTCAATCGAATTCTACAAGAAGGAATTCAAATTTTAAAAAAATCTCAAAGTAAGCACGATACTAAATTAAAAAAATTAAAGTACAATATTCACCGAAGAAAATAATTGACAAAAATGCTTGGATAATGATAAATACATTTTGCTTTTTCGGGCAAGGGAAGACCAGTCATCCATTTTCGAGTTCATGACAAGGATCGTAGTCGATATTTATTCCATAGTGTCTTTGTACGTGGTATGGATACGAGTTTCATTCTCGCTCTCTCGCTGGGATACAATTCTCCATTCCGATCGCGTGTCGACAAGGACGTCGAAAGCGTACACTCACTCCAAAAGAATAAAAGCGAAGAAAAAAAGGAATTTTAAAATTGAAAAAAGTCACAATCGCGTTTGGAGTCGCCCAAGAGGCGAAGGAGTACGTTGTATATATATTTCAAGTGAAACAGAGAGAGGAAGAGGATTATTACTGATAACATACCAAAAAGGCCACGATGAAATTCCTACGAGGAAATGAGATAATTCTTTTTTCGTTCTTCGTTACGATTTTTTTCGATTTCTTTCTGTTTTCATAAAAATGAAATACATGAATGCATTTGATTTTCATTTGATTTCAAACACTGTTTCTTAAAGTTTGATTGAATCCACTTCGTGAAATCTTATAAACAATCGATTTCGATTTAATTAACATTTCACGTAGTATTTCCAATTGAATAGTTTCTTTTGTCGTTAGTAGTTGATGGTCATTTCGATAAAAAAAGTGTCACGAAGTAAGATAATTTAGTTTTGGAAGTAAAATAAAAATCTATGGACGAAAATGAAGTGTCGACAAATAAAGCGACTTAATGATGTGCTCTTGGTTCCAAAAGATGTATTGGGCAAGGTCGTGACTGGCGGCGAGTGGCCTGGAGGCAAGCATGAAAAACATGCACGACCGAGCAACGTTACATCGGAGAGTAACTCGTTTTCTCACCGGGTATTGGGCTGACAGGTCCACGGAGTGCAGGAGAAGAGATCTCCTTGACCAAGACCTTAACACTAACCATCGAGTTGAGTGCGACAAGGATTTACCACCAATTAACTCGTGTTTACTTTTTCGTCATTGATTTTGTGTAAATAGCTGTTTAGTATTATCTGTTTATCGTTCATTTATATTGATTAGGTTTTTGTTAATGGCTCTGTTGTTTCTCTTCTATTCTCTCATAATATCGATACAACGAACAAAGATTTTTGGTTCTGAAGGCCCATTTTCGAAGGGACGAACTAGTGACGAATTATTATCGAGAACAATTACACAAATGTATTAAATCTGAATTATTTTTCAATGTGTTGAAATAAAAATAGCATGTGAACGTACGTGGAGAGTTTTTGCTACATTTGACGTTTGTCATCTTTGAAAGCTCGAATGTAGATTTTTTGTCCACCGCAAACGTACGTTCTTGTGTATTTATGAACGCTATTTTTCCTGGGAAGTCTCTGGACCAGTTTAACTGTATGGACGCAGTAAAACGATCTATATATAAATATATATTTCAAATGTATATACACGAAACTCATAAATACATTTGAATCGGTACATTTAGCAACGAGGCCTACGCATATTACACTGCAAGTGTTAATGTAAATCCGCATCGAGTGTATTGCCACAAACTTTGTATTTATGTTGGGCATAAATTTAATGCTCTCGCACGTACGAGAGGGTCAAAAAAGAATTCGATACCTGCGTGAAGTACAATTGGATTATGTTTTGGAAAAGAAAAAAAAAACAATCTGTTTAACATACATAATCTGCATATAAATTATACATTTATATATATACGTGTATAAAATTATGCATATAACACGATTCGTTCACAAATGAAGTTGGTTTTTCTCCATACAAATATACTTGCGTGTAAAACATGATTGCGAGTACACGCAAGCAGAGAATCAAACTTGTAAATTATCGTCGAAAAAAAAAACAAGAAAAAATAATTTTTTTTTACAAATATATATGTACATATATATAATTAGTAGGATCGACACCGATATGCGGAAGTTTGGATTTTCTCGTATCGATTCCGTGGTGGTCAAACCACAGTCGGACGTAGATACTTGTTCGTGGAAAATTGTGGGTAGATAATGACCCTCGGGCTTACTCTGTAATGTATACGTTTGCACTTATATGATCGACGTGCTAGGAGCGAAGTGAGAGATTACAGAGTTTGGTATGTGCGTACTGTTCCTTTACGCATGTCAGAAAACCGCGAGATATTTTTACCACGCCCATGAATCGATAACCTTGATCAGTTTAATCTTTCGCAGGGATTCCTCACGGAAAACCTGATACCACAAGTGTCATTAACTCTCGTGCATGATGGGAATTGCGATCGGGTGCTGCATCGGCGCCACATGTCGCTCAGAGTTTCTCGTATTACAATAAGACGTAAAAACGTATTAAAATATACACATGAGACATTCTGTCCTGACTCATCTAATTCGCGACTCTGATCATTTGTTATTTTGGCGAAAATTTTGAATCTGAAAAGGAGATTATTTCTAAAATCGAAATTAGAAATGACGAACGCGTCAAAAAGAATTTAAAATTGAGAGGATTAAGGACTGAGTCCTTTGGAATGAAATGCCCCGTACATTTTAATATTCATGGAGTGATTTTTATGGTTAATGAGACGAAGTCATGCAAGGACGTGTCTTCAAAGTATCTGAGACGACTCAATTCAATGAAACAAAAATTACAGACTCCGTTGAGATACGGTATCTCAGAAATACGTGATTATTATCATTACTTTGATAACATTGTCGCTTGAAACTTGATGTTCATGACCGCGTATATCTACACTGGGAATATTGCTTTGAATGAAGGGAAGATACGCAGGATACGCTTGTTAAGAACCTTTAGTAATCCCTCAATTTATCCGATGGAAGATTTTGCATTCACAGTGATTTATAATCTGAGAAATAGATCAATTATAACTAATTTTATCATTTAGATTCCAAATATCATTCGATTTCTTTCGATAGCTCAAATGACCATGGGAACGATTAAACTTTTACTTGTTTGAATAAAGAAACTCGTAAATTACGAGCCATAGAATCGCCACTTGGATTTTTTCAAAATAAAAATTGGTCTCTAAAATTAAAGCATAAAAGTGACTTCCGGGTGTCAAATTTTTTCGGTGATAATGAAAAAAACTATTAGCATTTTAAAACTGATTTCATATAATCAATTTGATAGATAAAAGGCAAAATGAAATTTATATCAATCAATAATCACAGAATTATTATTGACAGAAAAACGCTGTTGTCAGAAAATAATCGGACATATTACTAAGAACAGAAAAATTTAAGTTGCTCGAACGTCTGTGAGTGAATTTAGTTCAAAAAATATATACGATTAGATTAAGGAATCCAAGCAGGTACTTAATAATTTGTCACAGTCGCGTCATTGAGGCGTTTACGATCGATTATCGCGGACGTTGTCGATGACGCTGATCAGGGATTTAATCGGTCGATTGAGAAGGAACGCCGGGTCGAGAACTCGAGCATACGGACACACGCATACGTCACAAACACCCAGCTAGCGTTTTCTCTTTATATTCTCGCGATCTCCTACGCGTTCTACGCGATTATTATATACAGATATAGAAATAATATCGCAGGCAAAAGGGAGCGTGACCCCGCTCGGTTTGTGGCGGTGGACGCTTTTGCATGCATACGTGGACGGTGGCAATCTGTTCTCCTTTCAACAGGAAACACTTCTAATAGTGGTATTATGGTATTACTCCACGCGTTTGCTCCTAACATTACGTGAGTAGGTAGGCATGAAAAGCCCACACTTGAATGAATAACAAGAGTGGGAAGGGGTAATAAAAGCGCGTGTTTTTTTTTTTTTCAAGTCATTTACAGAATTGAACGATCGTTAAATAAATTTCAATACCAGGAACTTTAATTTTTAGAATCATTTTATGGAATCATTAATAATAAATCAACAAAGCGACGCGTTTGAGATAAACTAAAAAAAAAAAAATTATTGACAAATGTATGGAAATAATAATAATCTTCATTTATTTTCAATTAACCATCTTGGGAAATTAAATTCTAAGTGCGTACGTCCGATTTCTAATGTGTTGTACCGCGCGTGAATTATTCTACTTGAAAAGTCCCTATTGGTACGTAATTGAACGCAAGGGTGTATCAGGAAGGCTCCGCGAGGCTCGCGCACGACCGAACACTTGAAAATCGCATTGCAGAGGCTTAAAAAGCCTGGCAACGCTTCGCGTGCGCTTCGTCGCGCATCCGTGTGCCAATAAGACACGCAAAGACTTCACGTTCTGTGCGTACTGTATGCAAAAAATAGCGAGTGAAACTTAAAGATTGAGAGAGCGAGGGAGACGGATAAAAAGGTGAGTGCAAAAGTGCGGAGTTACTGGCGTTGAGGCGGTGGATCAAGGTCGTGAGATTTCTCCCACTCTGTCATTTTCTCTTTCTTTCTTTCGTTGCATGCGAATTTTTGTTGCATCGAGAGAGCTTGCTGCATTGGGTGTACGTATATGCCCCTTTGCATATCGTATGACCATGAGGTAGTGGTGCGTTCTGATATATATAGTCATTCAAAGGACATACAACGGTGTGATGCTCCCTCTTCCTTTCTCTCTCTTTCTCCCTCTCTCTCTGTTATCTTACTGTTTCTTTTTGTCCATCTTTCTTTTTCAAGATCTCACACTTTGTTCAAACTTTCTGTGTTACGAATGTCGAACATCGATTGCACCGCACCCCTTCTATCCCATAACACACGTTACCATTTAAAAAAAATGTACGTGTCTTTCGAGCCATACATCCACACCTATCGACTGTTAGCACACGAAACAGCTTAACCCAAATCACATTACCTTTTGAATCGTATGGGTAACACTCTTTCATTCGCTTACGATCGACATATATTACATTACACGGGGTGTCAATGTTTGAACGGACGAATTTTGCAAGAATCAGTTCGAAACATGCCCATGAAATGTGACATTGAACATTTTAACTGATTTTCTGAAACGTTTTAGTTTTTTTTCCATTTCTAAAACCCATATGATTTCTATGGAAGCTTTTAGTTGATGGGGATCACGAACTATTGAGTTTTCTCCGGAAATCAGAGGACACCCGGTATACTTACAATGTACAGAGGGTGTAAATAGCTGTACATACGTATACACCAGGTGTACGTACACGTAATTGTGTGTTATTTTACATTTTTTGGATTCGTTCTTTACGATTCTTATTCGCAGTCACCCTCTCGTGAGCAGTTGATTTTTATTTAGTTTTTTTTTTTTTTTCGTTCCTGTCGTCTGTTTTTACTTTGCAATTAACACTCGGAGCTCTCAACACTCCTGGACACTTTGCCAATTCTCGCCCACGGAACGACCCAACTCGATCTCGATATGTATACGTCAAGCTTTCCCAGTAAACTCTCGATGACTCTATAGCTTAATTATTTGTGCGTAGCTCGTCCTCAGACAACATTTTTTCTCCAAACCTCTCACCACCCTCCTTAGCAAGCCTGTAACTCCACGACGAGTCTTAAAATTGCTCGTTAGAACGCTCTCGAAGACGTCCTACAATTCCACGAAATCACGTGAAGAACTCTGGTTAAATGTTCGTTCGTAGGCAAAATGCCTTGAAAATATGATAAAAATCATTCGTTGAGTCCAATTGAGAGGAGGATCCGAGATAAGTCGACTCATTTCGAAATGCATTATGTACAGGGTACTTAACATCCAGCGCCTCAAAATAAAACGATCTTTTACAATTAAAGGACCATTTTCTCTCGTTATCCAATAATGCGGATTAAAGTTTATTTTTGTTGCAACACACGATTGGAATAGGTGGAATAACTTCATGTTGTAGTTAAAACATAACTTGCTATCGCAAATTCCCACCTCGTATATTGTCACGAAGACATTTACCACCTTGAATCCCAATCAGTATTTTTCTGTCTTCGGATTGGAATAAGTTCTGATTTTGGTGACGATTTTTTTTATTAGAAAAAGACACGTTTGCTTCGTCCCAAAATCTATATTACACATGAAAAATATTTTTCGTTATAGATTGTAACGTTTCCTTTTTCTCTCACTATATAAACGATCACAATTTGAATATATATATCTTTTGGGATTTTGATTTACGGTCACGTGCACGATAAAATTACTGTCAACCTCACTGCACTTTTGTTCAAGTGATGTCCATTTTACACTCGTATGTCCCACCCTAATGCACCTCCAGAGCGTTGTCATATATATGTTTTTAAGTTATTCCATATTTATAATTCACGTGTAATAAAATATAAAATTTATATATAACATTGTTGCCTTTTTGAAAAATTCCAATAATCTGGGTTCTTTGGCCTGTTACCCTGGTGAAACTATACTCAAACGTGCCTAGATAGAGATATAAAAAGTAGTAGTAAAAAATGAGAATTTTATTTTGTTGAGACACGAACTTTTATTAGTTTTTCTTGTTCGGGTTTAGCATGCGGTAATATTATATAGACATGGAAGAGGCGAGTATAATCCGGTCGTAAAGTTGGAACGATTTGCGCGATCGTCGAAGATGAAATGAGCGAGAAGTATGAAAGAATGAGAGAATAAGAAAAAGATGTCCAAGATCGAGTTAAAAAGATGCGAGTGCGTTGGTGCAGCAGAAAAGCGAAGAGACCAACAGGAGATCACCCCCTCGTGAGATGCCAAGTTTCCCCTTCGATTCACTCTTGTCTTTCTTTCTCATCGTTTCGCAAAAAGGCGGCTTTGTACACCGACAATTCGCCTTTTCGAGGTTGTTCCTCGGGCACAAACGTCATCTAGAGATGCACACGCTCTGTCGTACCCAAAGACGCAGTATTTCATGGCCAGCATTTGTTTTTTTGGTTTTATTTTTAAAAAATTTTTATTTCCCATTTACACACACACACACACATATACAGACATATTTATTCCATACCACAATAATTTCAAGGTCGATGAGCTTCGAACGTGGAACGAGAGTTCCCTGGAACCCTCCGGGTGTCCAGGCGTACGTGCACTTCGAGTTTTTTTCAGTATCCTTGAAAATCTCGAACTTACGCGGACGTCAAAGATTTTTTTCAATATTCTTTTTTTTTGTTTCAAGCTACTAACTCGATCGAGAGCTCGGGCTGTTTTGTCCACGTTCTCAAGAAAGTCGACTACCTTTTGTACTCTGGGTGCATTTTTTATAGTTGCCCAGAGTTCAGTTTGTCCAAAGTCGGAAATAACGACGTGAGAAAATGTATATTTCTTTTTCTCTTTCTATTCTTTCTATGTGAGTTCGTGAATGATCAATTATAAATCCTGTTGTGAAAAAAAGATGATAACCTTATATTTACTAATTAAAAAATTCAATACATGTCCTGCACGAAAATGGTCGCGAAATAATTATAGTTTAGTCAGATCAATGATTCATTTGTGATATATTGAAGTATGTGGATTTTTCACGACTTCGAGGTTAAAATTGCAGCATCAAAAGAAATGATCTTCCTGGCGGTGCCTCGAAAAACATAAAAGCGTTTTATTGCTCCGGTTTTTCCCCTACCATGAAAAAGCATAAGCTTTTATAAGCGACGATGCACATTTTGACGATAAAACGCTTGAGTCTCTTTCTCTTTTAAGTACTATAAGTTCTGAGCCTTTAGACACTTGTGGTCCATAGGATCGTGTCTCGTTTCTTACGTGAAAAATGCACTTTCGAGTAATACGGTAGCAAGGAATGTTCAAAGAACTTGGTGAAACCTGGTGTAAATACCAAATGTACGTATTACATTCTGAAAAACACCGCACGTTGTCGTACCTCGATTACTATCAAATTATCAATAATACATACAAATGATTCATTCGAATGAACATAAAATAGACCTCCCACACATTGTGACGAGAACTTTGGTATTAACAGAAATATTTAAAAAAATTTTTAAGTGTAATAATTACTACTTAGTCGCGGTATAATGGGCCACAATACCATGTCATATTACGTCCCATAATAACAATGAAAACAACAATAATATTAGTAAATGCAAATTCTTTGCGTACTTCAGAACTTTGACATTTTGACGTATTCAATTAAAAGTAAGAGAGAGAGAGAGAGAGCGAAAGAGATTATATTTGAAAGAGTGAATTAAGTGGATCCCGAGGAGAGTGTAGAAAAACAGTTCAGCTGTTGTGACCCTACAGCTGTAAGAGGTGCTCCGATGAAGAACGAACCGCCTTCACTTTCTATCGCAAAGAATGAACGTGATTGTACTTTACTTTTTTAAGTCGCTCACCTCGATTAATCTCGGTGAATAATGAAAAAAAGGAGACACCTGTTACACGACATTGTTTCTCAGTTATTTTTTCTTGAATATGTACGTTTACAAATAAACATGCTGTAAATTAGTTCGTTTGAAGAATTACACAAGTATTTTATCGCACGATAAATTTCGCAATAATGATCCTGATACGTCGCTTCATTTGAGATATAAATGTATTTTTATGTCACGATCGTTGTGCTGCTCAATAGTCGTTTCATTTTTAATGGTTCGTCGTTACTCATAAAATACTAAAGAGTGACGTGTCCAATAATGTCATTTTCTGCTACATTTTTTTTCAATCAAATTGTCATCTGGTTTTGAATATATATAAAAAAAGCTTGAAACAAACACAATAAGAAGAATCTTATTAAGAGAGAAAACTAATTTGTACTGCGAAACAAATTGTTTAAGAACGAGTCCATTCACTTGTCGAATCGTATGGGACCCGCTCAAGCTAGTTACAATAACATGACATCATCTGAAAAGTCTATGTATATTAATGCATATCAGTTAATTCAATAATTTCCGTTCGAATTGTTTGCAGGTACTGCTTGAGGCGGCACTGGTCTTGGAACAAGTGAACGCAGCGCCAGTTCAGCAGCGCAACGACGTATTGGCCGGTACAGAGTTTCTCTCGGTCTTTATAAACGGAGCGATGGCTCCAGTACCAGTGGCACCGCCATCACAGCGACGTCGTGGATATCGACGAGGCGGTACTCTTCATTCGACGAGTGACAATATAGCGGCAGAGTCGCGACAGAATGAGGCCTCGATATACAGAATATCACGTGCACCCTCGAGCCCAAGGCCATTCGTGACGAGATCGGGTCATCGTGAAGAGAGTCCAAGACTGTACACGATACATCAGAGACCCATCGAAGGTCATAACCGGCCAACAACGTTATCCGGTGAGATTGGAAATTCGGGTGAAATTGGTACGAATTTGAAGCAAGATCATCAGCCACGATCGCACCAGATGCCAAGAATCATCCACCAGATTCATCGAGCCCAAAAGATATCGACGATACTCAATCGCGAGATGATTGCAAAGCCAAACTCAACTGATCATTCGAATTCGTTCGGTAATGCGGTCAATGGAAAGAGTCGTTCGAATAGCAGAAATCTTAATCAAAAGGTCATAGGTGTTAGTGTAACATCGACCGTGGAAGCAACACCTTACAGAGTCCGAGTGGAGCACCATGATTCCAATAGCAAATCAAACGTCGTAACGCGTCCACCGATCATGGAAATGACATCGACGGCAGCGTCTGAAGCAGAATCCGAAAGAACTACATACAAAGCATCAACGGCACTTACAACGGCGAGTACGAGCACCACGACCACGATTGCAACCACGACAGCCAAATCGACCACAACAACCGTCACGCCCCAACCAGCTCACCTGGTGACGGAGGAACTAAGTAATATCGTGTCTGAGTCGAACAGAAGTGAATTTTCCGTCGATGAGGGTTTGCCTAAAACGAGCTGGCGCAACAAGTCGCCGGTGACAGGGAGTTCGATAATCCAACGTACCAGCACAATTTCCCCAGCAGCTGCATCCCCGTCTCCTCCATTAAGCTTTACCTCCGTTTCCTCATTGTCCCGAGTACATCATCAGCACAGAGAAACACAAGTTCCGGATTCTCAAGAAACAAGCACTAGTCTCGAGCCCGTTGAAGAAAGTTATGAAATGGCGGAGGAAAATTCGGAACCGTTAGAAGTACATAAAGAGCCTCCTGAATTACCGGAACAATTGCATCAAGCGCGCAAAGCTGGCAGACGCTACGAAGCATCGATTTACAATCATCCTGCTAAAATTTATCCTCAACAAACGCCTAAGGTTTATGAAAAGTCATCTAGGTCATACGGCGAAGGTACGAGAAACATGTATTCCCAACCAGAAATGAATTACGGGGAGCCAGCAAGAGTTTACTCGGAACCAGCAAAAGTCTATGGTGAACCAGCGAAAGTTTACAGTGAACCATCAAAGGTCTATGGTGAACCGGCCAAAATTTACGGAGAACCTGAAAGAATTTATGGTGAACCGGCTAAAGTTTATTCGGAACCTTCGAGAGTTTACAGCGAGCCTGCCAAAGTTTACAGCGAACCGGCAAAGATCTACAGCGAACCAAGCAAAATCTATGGTTCGGACGGAAGGCCCATTGATCACAGGATGCATCATGAGGAAGAGCCGGAAGAGGAAAATTACGAAGTTGACGAAGCAGTTAGTGTCGGCAGCAATGGCAACGTTCACGGGCCTCAAATAGTCACTGAATCCTCACCAATTACATCATCGAAACCTCCGACGTCATCTTCCACGTCACAAGATTCTGCTGACGGTCACAAAGTTGGCTATGTCGTTGATGACCGTAACTATCGAAAATACAGAGTCGAGGAGAGAACACCCGATGGCTTCATCGTTGGGGAATATGGAGTAGTCAGTCACGACGATGGTTCCCTTCGAGGTGTACGTTATACAGCTGACGGTACAATCGATCCCCGATTAATTTATGATGCTCTCATGAAGTTTCTCGCACTTTGAGAAGTCCAAATCAATTGGGGGAGGGGGTACTTTTTAAATTAATAATAAATGGATACGAAAGGTGATGAGACCTCGCGGTACTGAACGCTTTGTTTTAAAATGACCAACGAAGATGTCGAGATAGGAGAACTATGCAGATTTTCGAAACTCCAAAAAACGATTACACAGCACAAAACTGAACGTAAATTCAAGTCGAAGAAATTAAATCATCAAGCAATGAAATAAGTCAATTTAGCTTAATCTCTGAATCAACATTGATCATATTGTCATTTTAAAACAAAACGAACCTAGACACACAAAAGTGTCCACGCGACGTCGGTTAACCGAACGACTGATTATTCTTTTTTCCTCTCTCAATCTATATACCCGGGTGTTTCTATTTTTCCGCCCCTTCTCATCTTTGTACTTTCCTCATTTCGTTTATTCTGTATCTTCGCTCTTGCCAACTCAACTGCCTCACTTGTAATATTTAAGTGGCATGTCCCAGGATATGAATTATGTTTATGAATGAACGATGCGGTGTTTTGTGTTTGTTTTTCTTTTCCTCGTATCCTGGGACTGGCCTAGATTAGTCAAAAGGAAAGATTTTCCATTCGGGATTCGATGACGCCGAGTAGACTCCTCGAAGTGTGCCTATATCTTTGTTTCAACGGTTACAGCGACGATAGATTGTTGAAAGAATAGAGACTTGTCGCTTGTGCAATAAGTGATGGTACGAATGGATCGTGCTTTTTCTCGTTGAAAATAAATTAAAAAAAAAAAAATGAGAGAAAAAAAAGATACGCCAAATATACCAACGCAAATTGTGAGGAGAAGGCTCGCGTCCTCAAGATTAAGTCAGTAAGCAAGAGTCAATCGTGTCAGTCGCGCGAGCTGCTTACCCCATCAATCTTAGGCCAAGATAAGAGACACAATGTAACGTTTTAATGTACAGTTTGATCGGTAAAGACAAGCGCACAAGAGAACAAAAAAAAACCATCATCTTGATGGAGAGTGTACAGCAGATCATTAGAATCCGCGGTACAGAAACCCTAAGATAATTTTACTGCAAAAATTTATCTATCATTAAAAAAGAAAAAAAAATAATAACGAAAACTCGTGTACTCGTATGTCGTGACAGCTTCTGTGATGAACATGTACGTTCGGTGAATCGCAGCAGCCCGAGCCAACCGGAAACGCTAAATGAAAAGCAATGATTTTGTTGTTGAATGGCTAATATCGAATAAATAAAAACGTAATAATATTTAGTAAAAATGCCTGATAGATACAAATTCAATCTTCCGGGGAGATAATCGGTTTTGTATTAGAAAAAAAAAATCGTTTATCCCCAGGCTCCGCTGCTGCGATTATTATATTGAAAGTAATGATTTTTTTTTTAAGTGTTTTACGATCGTATAACTTGTCACGGCAGCTCTCTTGACTCTATACGATAACAACAACAAAAATATGACGGTAAGAAAGCAGATTCTTCGTTACGTGTACGAATTCATGATTAAGGATGAGAATTTTAGTGCCTCTAAGACGCCTTGGCGTAAATAAAGTGTATCTCAATCGACGAGACAAACTTTCCCATAGGAAAGTTCACTAGTGCTTTAGAATATTTTATTTGTTATTATTTTATTATTACTATTTGTATTATTATTATTTGTACTATCATTATTTGTATTATTATTATTATTTGTATTATTATCGTCTTCTATAACATGATTATTATTATTATTATTATTGTACGTAGATGTTAATTAGTTAGTTGTCCTCATTACCTCAATTATTGAGATAGTTCCTCACGCTCTTTGACGAAGCAATACTGGATTAATTATCGTGGGTCTTGCCAGATTCATCGTCGACGAACATCGTGTTATATTCGCGGAAATTCATGTTTATTTCATTCATTTTCCTTCTTCCTTTTCTCGGATATCTCTATTTTCGTTTTTTAATGTGATGCTCAAAGAAATCGAAAGTGACCATCTTTTTGGGAATCAAGAATGGCCTGCGGTTCGTAGCTTTTTTTTTTTTTCTAGTATTCCAGTGCAATTTTTTTTTCCTTTTTTTTTTTTTTTTGAATGTTCGGACATTTCCCATCGAGCTTAGATCGAATGGAAATATTTCCTATTGAAAATATGACATAATCGAATGATAATATTTATGATAATTTTGTAGAATTCCGTTGTGTGTGCTCCAAGAGACGAGGACATTAATGCTCATTTCGACAATCCTCAGTGTCGAAAATTTTTGTGAATTCGCATATCGTTAATCATGATGAACATTTTTGAATGCCCAATGTTTAGTCATTTAAGTGTAATACGTAAAATATGCGATGTAGGTAATATTTACTGTAAAAGCATATACAATTTGTCTTACAGAATGATGCGTGTTTGTGTGCCACCGCCATTTTTTTTTTTTTTTCAAAAACCATTTTTTGTTTTTAAATAAATCCATTGTCATAAAAATGTTGATTTCTATTTTCTTCGACGTTGGGAAATCTAGAGATGATTTTCTGTCAGTTCTGTCTTAATGTTGATAAACGCCTAAATTCTTTTTTTTTAAATACTATTATCGTTTTGTATTGATTTCCTCTTATTGTCTTCTCATTGATTGGAATGGATACGGATTTCATCAACTGCCAGGAGGAACGATGAAACCAACTCGATTTTGTAAGAGGATTCAATCGATATATCGCACCAGGAAGTCATGAATCCAAGGTAGGGCGGTGGTTAAATGAAATGATCATACGTGCACGTGCATTTTACGGAGCAATGGAAAATGACCGTTCATTTGATATGATCGATGAATTCAGAGGGCCGAAACATCCGATAACTTTTGCACAACTTCATCGAGCAATCTTGTAGAATTGTTCACTTATCCATATATAAGCAGTTATTAATGTTGAATAAAAAAATAAAAAATAAAAAACCACGAAAATAAGCTTTTGAGAGGGTGAGTGTAATTTCATGCATAATTGGCATTTCTTATCAAACGTAGAGGTAAATTTAAATCGCGGAAATTCAGCGGTATCTTTGAATTAATATTCACGTTGCTATTAAATCTCCAACACCACTATTTAAATTCTGTAAGCGGTATATTTACTTGAAAATAAGAAAAAAAAACAAGTCAGTGCGAAAATTATCAAACAACAAATCTTTCGGAGCGTAATAGAAAAGAGAAAAAAAAAGTTATGAACAATTGTGTCGTGCACGGTGCACTCACAGGATCGAGCGATCGATCACCCCAGAGCACTCAATTAAATTGGCTAAGAACTCTATCCGCATCGAGGGTCATTATAATCTCTCGAGAGCACAATAAAAAAAATGTCAAGTCCTGCAACTCTGTTCGAGTAAATACATATACCGTCGATGTACGCAGATAACTATATTTAAACGAGTATAAGGTCCTTTTTCCCTTTGCACATGACCCGAGGGCAATTAATCATTGATTTTTTTACTTTTAAACTCTCGTTTTTCTCTCGACCCACACGGGAGGTCCGTCGAACGTATCAATGGCACACTGCTCGACCAGTAATCTTTGTTCTTGTTTATTTTTATTTATTTTGTTTTCATTTTTTTTTTTTCGTTTATTTGCTGTTGCTCGTATGGTAAATCACTTGTGCGTTCATAGACCCACCGCGAGGTTGGGCGAGGGCGTGATCTTATATATTGGATGGATGTGTAAAGATCCTAACCGAGCCGAGCGGAACGGAGACAATAATAATTTCATCTAGAAGGTAATTGGCGCGACAGAGCGAGCGAGGTCAAGATTCGAACAAGTTGTATACGTATCATGTGACAGGTATATGCATTACGTAATATATTTATAACCTTCAAAGTCGAAAAAACAAACATTTATCTTGGAGAACAAAATCTTTAAAAAATTGACAAGTTAAAAATGTAAATTGGTAAATTGGAAATGAAATGAAACAGAATTTTTCCATGTGCATTGTGGACGGAACTGCATTCGATAAATGATAAGACTGTGAAGGTTATTCAACGGCAAAAAAAAAACAGCCGAAACATTCTTGATTTTTAGAAAATAAGGTCCTTTTCGTTGGTTAATTTATTCGCTCAAAGTCATTTGGTCTTCGCGTGTTTGCCCTCCAGTTAAACCTGGCGCCACCGAAGAGGCACGTTAGAAAGAATAAAGAAAAAATAACCGAGAACACCTTTTCTCACGGGTGGCAATATAATACCATTATTTACAACGCGAGTGCACCCACCCACTTCATCGTCGATGGTTATCGTCGCAAATAAGCGACTATCTGAATATTCCGTGGAATATCGTTTACGATTATAATGATCATCGGGAATATCGGTTACTGCCAAGCTCATGAGAAGATAAACGAGATAGACATTGCAATTTCGCACGATTCTTCTTCCGCAAGGCTGTACACTTTATTATCTTGATTTTTCGAGGGAGTTACCCGCTTGCAGATTGCTCAGTTTCCACGTATTTTTATGTGGGCGTAGAAAAATGCAGTTGCAACTTATTGCTCTTGTTGCCAAAACTTCAAGACATCGTTCTTAATTAGCCAGTTTTACACGATCGTATGTATTTGCGTCACTACGGAATTTATGAACAAGAAGTCTCACCATATACATATATATATTTTTAACGAAACAAAATACACCTGCGTGCTTGTTCAAGGACTTTGAACACAAATTATTTTTATCCATTATTTTGGTCCATTTATTATCCTCTTCACTTCCATTTATGCATTCGAGTTTAAGGCGAATTTAGCTAAGACATGTTTACTCTGATTTCCAGACAGGAGACGAGGTTCGCCTGATCACGTAACGAAATAATTTTTTTCTCATATATAGGTTAAGCCATTTTTCCCAGAACTTTACTCATTTTTTTTCAATTTTTATGACAGTTAGCATATTAAGAAATTCGACCCAAAAGAAGAGTAAAAAAGATTGCGTTGAAAATTTTCGGTGTATGGGTTAGATTGGGCCCATTATGATACTGACGATATTCTTACGCGGTAGACATCTCGGTCAGTCGTCACACACTAGTCTTAAACTGCAGGTTGAATATATATATATATATATATATATAGTCTCATAATGTAATTTAAAAAAAGAACAGAAGCAACAAAGACGAAATGGAGTTTAGTTTGTGTCAGATATTTGAGAGAGCTGAAGGATATATGCCTCGTACGATTTTATACACAGTGTACTCATTCGCGTTAGGCTCAGTTTTTTTTTTCTTTAAATTTTTATAATCTTAGGAGTCTTTTTATAAATCTCTTTCTCATTCTTTGTCTGGACGAGCTCGTTAAAAGCAAGCCGTTAATCCCACATAAGTGCGCACGAGCCCAGAAATCCCCGTGTGTATCTTCGCTGCCGCAATCCTTAATTTCCAGCCTCCCCGTATTTTTTGACAGCGCCAACAGACTCTTGATACTTTTATTCATTTTTCATTTTTTCTTCTCACTCTGCCGGCCTCTCAGTGTACTAATATCTTTTTATTGTCTCGTTATTTACTTTTTTGTTTGTTTGATTTATTTTTTGTTTGCTTTATTGTTCGTTTCTTTTTAATCATTTCTAGACACAAGAATTTGTGTCCGTTTGAATTTATTCCTTCGAACATTTTGCGAAACATTTAACATCTCGGTAGTTTTTACGACTGGCTCGTCCTTGCGGAAGGTCTTTCGACAGACCACGCACAGGTTCATACACTTTTTTCCGCTTCTATTGTACTGTTATTTCAAATTCTGGATCGAGATCGTTCGGATGCTAATGTGGATAAGTGTTCTTTCGATGCAAATGACAAAAAGAATCGATAAATTGGCAAATTTATATTGACCGAACGAGACAGAAGGACGAAAAAGGAGGAAGAAAGCAAAAAAAAAAAAAACGTGATTGCTAATTATTGTTATGTTGAAATGTACTTTTTTTTTCATTTACATCACGTCACAAGACTCATAGGTGTGTTAATAAAATCGCTGCTTCTTGTATACTCGTATTGGAATGAAAAAATTCAGCTCCTCTTCTTACAAGTTCTCATAGTTTTTAGATTTTTGATTTGAATATTTAACGAGAGAAAATAAAATGGAATTCAATTTATTGAAATAAACGGTGACAACGATGACAGATATTATTTGAACGTAAATTGCTGCATTTTGTTAAATCAGTGCATAATTATCATTAATATTACAAATGCATTAACAACAATTTATTTTATATCGTGGCTGAAACCGCTCGGATAGCTCGTGATTTTATAATAGTCACTATAGAGACAATGAAAAAAAAAAAATCGTATTAAAGTGTATGTTACTTGCCAGACTTCTGAGTCCCTCGGTTGCCTACTGGCAGGCGCCTCGAGACGAGTTGTCCTCGAATATTCATTACTTTCTATCAGTTTAACAGCCTTGAGCTTTATAAGCAAAAGTAATAACAATAATGGAGTATCAGTTTGAAGACCAAATGTTTAATGAAAAGGAATAAAAAACTGGTTTCGTATTTTTCGTTTTCTTATAAAATTAATAAACTACAATAATTTTAAATACACTTGGATTTTGGATTGAGAAATAAGGGATTTAATAATGACGAATTTACTATAATGCCCACAACTTGCACATTTTTTTCAAATATATCAAAAAATTTGGACACACGATTTCTCTCGTCTCTTTATTCAAATTGCTCACCGGATTTCAGGTTTTTTGCCAGAGGCGATGTGCAGACACCGCTATCCAGACAGAGAAAGAAAAATAAACAAAGAGAGTCACGGGAGAGATAGAGAGATTTGCCTTCTGCGAGATCACAACTCTTTATTTCTTCCGACAGGTTGATAGCTCGCGGTCCATCGAATTAATACCGCAAAAATTGAAATAAACCACATATAAACAGCACGTATGAGTCTTTTTCATTTCTTTCTTATGGATATGTATTTCTTACATATGAGAAGAAAAAAGAGGACGTTATGATGCCGAGTATCCTCGACGGGAGATCCCTCTTTATTTCATTTTATTCATCATTTTTCTCGTGTCGAGACACATATCGGAGGATATCAGAATTCGCTGTAGGCGCCTCCGTTGTTATGAAAGACGACAATCGGAACGAGTCTAATTTTGTATCCGCAATTTTATCGTGCCGTTTATGTTTTTTTAAAAACTATTTTCCAGAAAATAAATGACGTCTTACGGACGCAGGGGGGCGATGGAAAAAAGAAGAGATAAAAAAATGAGTGGGTAAAAAAATATTCTTGGAGCCATCCGTTAGGTATGCACGAGTTTCAGGCGGATCATGAGGGCACTGAACGTCCTTGGTTCCTCCTGACGGGGATCCGGCGCCGCGTTAATCTGCTTTTTAAAGCCCTACGGGCATTCCCGGTGCACGACCGCCACCGCTCTTATAGGTATTCAGATCCTTTATACAAGGGAAGTATTTCACGCAAAGTGCAAGGATCTTTCGCCAAGCACTTTTTTTTTCCAGTTAGCTTATTCACGAAAAAGTCAGTGTTTATAAAAAAATGGCAATCACCTGAATTTTATGTTCGGAATGCCCTGCATTTTTCTTTTGTTGAATATTGTTTGACTTCTATAATAATTGGAGATTTTATAGAAATTCTTTCAACAGTTTCATACGCAGATTCTTTCACTCAGAAACGGGAGCTCAAATTCCAGCTCATATTTAACAGTTGGGGGAAGATCTACTTTTTTATTAACATTGACATTTCATAACTCTATTTAAAAGGATGTGCAGACTATTCGCCGTAAAAAAAGAAAATTGCAAACTCGACAAATTTATGTCAAAAATTCCTTGAGCAAGTTAATCACCCGCATAACTTTTTAATTGGGACGTATTTTCCTCGGATCATTGACTTTAAAAATGATGATACAAGAATTTGACGAGAGTTTGTTGAACTGCTGCTTCAGTCTGGAGTAAAAAAACAACCGACAAAAAATATTTTCAATGAATTCTTCAAGTTCGTAAAGTGCATTGAAACGAAGAGAGTGTAAACGAAAAATAGTATTGGATCGTTGGAGAGCGTCTGGTATATTTATGAGTTTTGTTTCTTCTGTTGGTCATGCTTCGTACTCGTGCACAAATTATAGAATATCGCTCTCGTTCGATCACAATGCACTTCATTAGTCTAACGAGAATCCTGTAGAATATCGTTTCGACCTTGATAAAGAAATAAAGAAAATACGCACACCCGGTATACAACATTCTTTTCCTAGTCTCCTTTTTTTCTTAATCGATTGTAATCAGTTTTATACCTGCTCATTAAGTCTGCGCTTGTCTGTTCGGATTATACTCGTCGCGTTGCGAGGTAATCTCGAAGTTTGCATTTCCTGGATAACCACGTGGAGCCTTCGATGAAGAAAAGTTCATTTTTATTATAGATTCAAAAAATTAAATTAAATATATTCCATTTTAGCCGATTTATATTTCTGATGAGGTGTTTTTGTTATTTAAATGCGAATGAGGCTTGAGACAGCTGTCCAAATAATAATAAATTGAGTGTAATCGTTCAAGAATTTTGAGCTAGCCTATCGATTCTTCATACTTATCTCAAATCTCCTCCGACTGTCTCCGGACGATATTACCAAATTTTGCAGAATTAAGAAGAAAAGTTATCTTTTTCGTCTCGTGCTATTTCTCTCGTTAGCTCTTTTCTGTTTTCCGAGTTTCCCAATTACTCCAGTTGGACGATAGGCTTTGAAGCAGACTTCAAAGAGCATGTCATATAGATTTTGAGTTATTGGAGAACTACAAGATAGCGAATATCTCCAGGATTATCGAAAGCTTTTTTTCTACGTTAAAATATCAGTTATGTGTGATAAGTTATAATGCTGAATAGGATTCATTTAGTAAAATCGATTCGAAAGTTTTGTTGCATTGTAAGAGCTGCAATATTTTTATCTGGGTACATCTTTTTAAAGAGTGATCGCATCGGGTTGTAGGTAATCATCGAAAAGTATGCCTCGTGAAATCTGACCGAAATTGACCGATAAGTTCGCGAGTTATCGTCGAAAAACTCTGTTCCCTTCAATGGAGTATAACTCGGGCTGAAATAATCGGACAACAGGGTAGTTTTTTTCATAACAATTTATATCCTTTTCCAATACGGATACTATGTAAAACGCCAATGTTTTTGCTGAGCAAGTTTCAAACAAAACACGCACGCGACGTCGCGATACTTACTCACGTGCGATTTGTATTTTTTGCAGCGCATAGTGGCGTAGAGACAAAAAAAAACTATGTCTGTTTGCTACCTTATCGAACGAACTACAACATAAAAAAATAATCGTCCTTCAAGGTATGTTTCGTTCGTAGTATTCACTCAGGCGCAAAAAACAATCGAAAATGTCAAAATTTAGGTGAACCCTGTAACGAACAGAGGGTTTCGTATTACTATTAAAATTATTCATCGTCATATTTCTCATGGAGAAAAAAAGAAGAGAGGCTTGAATGAGATGCTTTTTTTTCTTCACTTTCACGCGAGGGTTCACAAACCGGGATACGTGGTTCGACCAATTATCCCAAATACGGCGAGATACGTAATTTTTGAACATTTTTGGCTTCCCCTTTTCAATCACACACGATTATTTGTATATCTTTTAAAATGACATATTCGTATCGGATTTTTGCCACTCACGTGTTGCGTGTAATTAGCTTTTCGAGTAATAATATCGTATGCGTGCGTTACGAATATTACGAGCAAAAGTCCACAATAAATCATATAAACAGCTTCGAGAGCACATACATGTTTGTATTATATGCAAAATGATGCGTGCAAACATATAATACTCCCCGAATGATAGTCGACGTTAATTACACGCGTTTATCACTTCAAAAAAAAAAAAAAAAAAATACATTTAAACGGGGAGAACTACGCAATGAAGGCCAATTTGTCACGCAATTAATTGAGCAAGTTTCTTTTTCTGTATGTTCTTTTGTATGTACATATGAGGCATTTCACGCCAAAAGATCCGAACCGTTGGCAGCGATAATTCTTTACTTTCAGTACAAAAACTCCGAGATAAAATTAGATTTTGTTTGTTATCCTGTTTACGAAATCAAATCATGTCAGTAACACTGTTTACATTTTTTTGATCATAGAATCAAAATAATTTACATTACTTCAATAAAAATAATTCACGTGTTCATTTAAATGCGTTTTATTTGGCAAAAACAAGAAAGAAAATTATTATTTTCTGCAATTCTCATCGTAATACGTATTTAATTGCTGGTATTTTGGAATTTACTTGAAAAGATTTTAGAGTCTCATCCAAAAGCCTGATTCGACACTAATTGCGAGTGATGCATTTTTTGATTAAAAATTAATTCCTATATGTACGCGAACGGATGAAAATATAAAGACTCCAAGCAATATTCTCTTCAATATAAACATATATAAATTCTTCGGATGTATAAATAACGTAATAAAATGTAAAGTTAAATGGTCGATAACGTGATTTATACATCCGAACCTTAGAATGCAAATGTTTCCAATAATCTCTCGTATTTAAATGATAATTGGTTACCGATTTATTAATACCACGACACTATGTATAAGCAGACAATTGTAGCTGAGAAGTACCAAAAAAAATAAAAAATAAAAAGAACAGATAATCGAAAATTGCCCGGTAGTAAAGAGGGAAGAATTTTACCTTGCTTCTTTTTCAAGGTCTTTTCGCGAAACTCGTTCTTATATTATACGCATAAATACCGTACAACATAAATGCCTGAGTTTCTAATTGAATTATGTTCAGGACGCATACGAGAAAACGTTAAATTGATTCGATGTTCCAAATGAGTATACGAATCCTACGTGAAAACACACTTGTTGTGTCTCGACGTTTATCGAATAACAGGTAATTATAATCCTGACTAATTTTTTAGTATCTTTCTCATTAATGTTATTAATATTAATAAGAATTAATATAATATAATTAGTTAATATTATTAGATATTATCAATTAATATTATTAATTAATTATTATTTCTTATTATGAATATTTTTGCTGTTTATGGAATAAATCGTATTGATAATTCTGATTAATTTTGTAGCGTTCTTCTTTTCTTATATACCGTTATTATTTATTGTGTATATTCGTGGTTCGGCGGGCCTGCTACTGTCTGCGACTGTCGCAGACAGTAGCTCTCGCTCGAGACGGTCGACCGACGCGGCCACGCAGCGTCAACAATGGGGATAGCCACGGTGGGGATAGCGAAAACACACGGATCGTAGCGAGCGCGCGGGCCCGGGAGTGGAGGCAAAACCAATCGGATCGATTCTCCCCACAACGAGCGCTCTCCCCGCTCACCTGCGGGACGTTTCTCCTACCTCTTGCTACGATCGCGATACGATGACGCGCTTACCTGTACACCACAATAACATGTTTTGTTTTGATTGAATTCACGGAATTGGCTCTACACTACGGTCACATGTTTATCATCATTGAAATTCCCAAATTGAGCAATCGAGGGCCGTGGCTTTGTAGCTCATTGATAGCAATAATCGAAAACGAAGCCAGCCCCGATCGCTGGAACCCTCTTATATATTCTCGTGCTTTTATGTGGAAAAATACTTTGATTAAGTAAAATAAAATGTCAAGCATAAAAAATAGCACCCTTGGTTATTATGAAGCAACCACCCAATATTAATGGAATGCGTATAAAAAAAGAACGATACAAAAAAAAATTGAATCAAAAAAATTAAATCGAAAAAAATATATATATTTGCTACTTTTAATACTTTGCGTTCTTTTTTCACTTTTTCAAAATATTTATCCATCAATTTCACTTGTATTTGAAAAACGAAATTTTGGAAAATTATTTAATAAATAGTGATTGTTTTTTTGGGACTCAAAAAATTCCCTAAACTACCGATCAATCCTATGACTTTATTCATAATGGGTTCGATGTGTAATGAAAAGAAGAGTTGTTGAAGTTATGAAACGATACACGTGAATATGTTTTTTTTCTAAATTGTTCTTTATTACAAAAATGATATTTATTCATCTCTTTTGCAAATATATAATGAGGTTTATGTCCTTGGCGATTCATGAAGTAAGATATTCAACAAAACTGTCTCACGCCTGCCGGTAGGTTACCGGATCCACAGCTTTGAAGGCAGGATCGGTAGCTGCAGATAGTATGTTTCGTACGTGACGATGCTGCTGCTGCCACTCTGTGATTTCTACACTTCTACAGTGCAAAGCAGTCGGTAATCCAGGACAACAAGTTGCCAGCACTTGGGGTTGGATTATTAAAATCAGCAAAAATCGTTCTCAAGGTATGAATCTCGTTTATACCATTATGTACGAAATATTTTAATACGAGACAATGAAACCCAAGAGATTTCGCTGGAAGCGAATAAGTACAGAGGTTCCTTTTTTTTTAACGTGTAAACAATGCCACGTGACTCCACTCGATATTGGCCCGTGTGGCAAAGAGCTCACCACTGTGTTCAATGTCCTCTCCTTTTTGTGCCTTTACTGTGCTCGCATTGTGCAAATAATTGAAATACTAATCCAGCAACTCTACGCGAAATGACAGTCTCGATAATCGAATCAGACAATAGGACACAGACATGTGTGTATAGATGTTTCGAAACGTCCGATCAACTGGGCTGCGCTTGATCGTCTTTCTCGTATAACGTTTGTCGTACTCGTGTTTATTAAGGCTAAAGGGGCGCGTTACCCCGGAATGATGGGCTCTTGAAATGCACCACTGTACAAACTCGCGTGCCACACGCACCCCCTCGCCCCTCAAGGGCCACACGTGACTTCGCATCCAACCGACGATATGAGAAAAGCCTTTTTAGAACAGCCATCAAATCTCGCACTTTTTCATTTGACTGTTTACTAAATTTTCACCCTTTCTGTTAAAAATCATTTCGATGTGCATCATTTCTCATTGAATTTTTTCTCCAATTAGTATGTTGTGTCTTTTGTGTAGTTACGCAAAAATTATGGCTTTGGATTTCCAGTTAATGAATAATTGCATTATAATGATTTCTGTTCTAAAAGATGCTGATTAAAGTGAAGATAAATTACACTTAAAAATTCGAGCAAATCCCTACTCCGAATGATTAAACTGTCGTTTCGCCAATAAAAAACTATTTAGATCTGGATTGGTCACCGAGTGACCCACCATGACGTCTATCGTTAATGAGACATCATTTTCATTCGTTAGTAACTATAAGCCTTATTAAACGCAAAGAAAAAGAGTGTTTCTCAATTTTTTAAATGCGGAATCGGTCTTTTTTATATGCACTTTGAGACTGTGAAGGTTTTCTCCATCTTTTTTTTTTTTTTTCAACGATTCGGTTGTAACTTTTAATCAGTTATAACTAATGTTGACTTTAATAAATAAATTTTGTCAAATCGATTAGAATGTTATGTTTGCATTGCAAGAGCTCTGATATTTTTATCTGAGTACATCTTCCGAAGAAGTGGCCTCATCGTTCTATGATCGAAGGTTCGTTATTCATTGATTCACAAAAATTGGCGGAAATTGACCAATTAGTTCGCGAGTTATCGTGGAAAAACTCTGTTCCCTTTAATGGAGTATAACTCGGGCTGAAATAATCGGACAACAGGGTAGTTTTTTTTTATAACGATTTATATCCTCTTCCAATACTGATACTATGTAAGACGCCGATGTTTTTGCTGAACAAGGTAGAAGCAAACACGCACGCGTCGCGACAACGATTACTTACGGGTGAATTCTTTTTCTATGCATCACGTAAAAGTGGGGATTGAACCAAAAAAGAAAAACCAATATCGGTAGGTTATGAAATAAACTGTAACATATGAAAAATGCATAGTCGTTCAAGGTACGCTCCATTTTTAAATACTCTTTCAAGTGCAGAGAAAATCGAAAATGTTAAAAAATTGACAAATACTCAGCAGTTTTAAAAGCAATATTTACATAATTTACTGTTATAATTTCAATATAAATTTTACATAAAATCATCAAGAAAAGCTTGTATTAATCTGTGAGATAAAAAAATTCAGGAGAGTCTTTTTTCGCTTGTACGATGACAAAAAAAAAAGTCAATATCGACCCATCTTCCTTTAATGATAGCTATACCTCAAAAAACTAGTCATCAGTGTTCTTAATACATTAAAATTTTTATACATGGAACCATGAAAACTTGGGATTGAGCTTTTTAAATATTTATGGGTATACATTCGAATTTAAAATCAATCAAGCATTTAAAGAACAAATTGTCAAAAAAAAAAAAAAACGTTAGTTCGCTCACCGTACCTTTCATATTTAAATAAAAATTAAAAAAAATTTGATTCCAATGAACAGGAACGTTTCATAATCTTTAATTCCATAATGCTAATTTCGTAAACCACACAAACATTTCTCCAAACGTAGCTATGATGACATAAACAAACGATTTTGGTTGGATAACCATCGATAGTTGTGAATAGCTCCGTGACCATATGGTCAAGACGCAACTAGGCGTCGAGATTTTGAACGGATGTTCCACCAATCCAGGGGTCAAACCATCAGGTAGTTGGGAAAAGCCTCGCTGGGCTCGCGTCGTACTTGTATTTATATTGGTATAGCTAGTATTCAGAGGTATAAGAATGGCCTGTGGTAAACACGGAACAAGAGGAATTCTGCCGCTTGGTTTCTGAACAATGAACTAGTCGACGAGGGGGGTAGTGGAGGATAATGAGGAAGAAATTAGTGGTGCGTGAAGGTACGAAAAGAGGCCACCTGTGCCCTGCTGTGTACATTCCTTCCAGTGCGATCTAGTTATTGGCCATTATGAAATAGCTACTGTGCATCGAATTAAGAAAGTAGTGGTTTTAATAAGGGCGTACACACACTTAGAAAGGTCAAAAAACTCGATGATCCAAAAATAATTTTATTTGATATGTTTCCCCCTTTAAATATAATTTTTTTAAGTTTTTCACGAATCGATAACACATTGCAGCTATGAGAACGTTCTTTTTCATATCTATTGAAGATATGCCTAAACATCAAAGTGGTGTATTCGAACACGGCAACCATTCTATTTCGAAAGCTAAACGGCCAAATCGAATGAAATTTGGTACTAAGGATCCGTAACCATTTTGATGAGCGATTTTTTTCTAAACATCTTAGTGGTTTTTTTTTTCTTTAGAAATAGCCGGAAAAGAAATTATTCACCAAAATCTCGAGAAACAAAATTCGGTCTTGACAAGGACTAAGTTTTTTTGTCAACAAAAAACGATAATAATTCAGGAATAAATAATAAGTAATCTTATGGGAATCGAGATATCGTTATAATGATATCTCAGTTAAGAGATACACTCAACATATGAATTTTTTTGCGGAACTTTTTGAAGATTATCACTTTTTATTGTGCCCCAAAGCATTAATAAAAAGCACTGTCACTATCACTTTTCTCAAATTTATTTAGTTAGATAATAAATAAATAATTAAACCCCTTGGATACCGCGGTAACGAAAAAAACTGCAAGTTCTTAACACTTAGAACACATAAAAAATTTTGTTTCAAGTTCATCCTCCGTTTTGCTTGCACGCTTTTGGGGTTGGGATTCCCATCACTATTGTCAGTGTCAATGTCACCGAGTCACTGACTGAGTTTACTTGACTCATTCGTTCTTCTTGGTTACTCGTTTTCTTTTTCACTTATAAATAATCTCAACACCGTTTTGCTCAATCGTAATTTTTCTGTGACGAGCATGATCCATCATTAGCAATAGGCAAAACTGCTCTGATGAGGGAGAGGAATAAAATCACACACAACACGATATTCACACTTTCACAGAGTTTGCGATGTTGATGGACTGAAAAGCAATTCCACTTTTGGAACGACAGTTCTTAACTTTTGGGTTAAGAAAATGATTGTATCGCCTCAAATAAACCTTCAATAAAAATAAAAGCGATTTCTTTTTAGAACACTTGTATGAAATGGACTGCGATGGTGTCCGGATGTTTTGGCAAAGTCACTGCCCGACTGACTGAAAACTGGATTTGTTACCGGACAATTTTTTTCGATAGCTGCGTCCAGACGACGACTGACTGCCCATTTTCACAATCGGGGTTTTTGTAGAATTACTACCCCTCTCATAGCGGCTAAAATCGCCTACTCCTACTCCTAGAAGACTCGGCTGCCGGGGATGTCTTGATTTATTTTGGCTTTTCTTCGAACAAAAGGAAAGTGGAGGGGAGAAGGGTTGACTTATGCATTTGACTTATTCAGGGGTGTGATCGTTCTAAGCCATGGATAGGCTATAGTCCTTCCTCTAGATTGACCTCTCGTTCTCTCCTACATATATCTTTTCAATGCTTTTGATGAAAGTCTTCTGTTGGTTACTTTCATTTTGAATCGAGATGAGGCTATTCCCTGAGTTTCTATCGGATTGGTTTTTCGTTTACAAAGAAACAGTTTCTAAAAAGTTGTGACACATTCACTTATGAAACGATTTCACGCAGGGACAATCTTGAAAATCGTTTAAAAAATTAAATTACTGTCAAAAAGGCAGGCATATCTTTGTGTCTCAATGCATTTATACTAAGCATGGCAATTATTTAGGGTTGGCCAATAACTATTCTAGTGTTACCCTACTACAGAATCCTTGGCCTTCATCTCAACTCGTTTTCTTTTCAAGCAAAATATCAGTCACATTCTTTTTCTCTTCTCCTACTTCTTCGTCTTCTTTTTTCGTTCAACCTTCATCACTCCTTTGCCTTTCTTACAGATTATTTTCCATTGAGGACCCTCCCAGACACCCACCCCGCGAATGCCTCATGGATTTCATTTACCAACTCAAGTTTTTCAGTGATGCTCGTGAGCGGGTCGAGTATACTGTATATCTGGGACTTTTTGGTGGGGTATTTTTCGTGTTTCCGAGGGGGGAGATCCCGATGGAACAATACCACGAGGGCCAGAGGCATTCATTCAACTTTAGATCCCCGATAAAACATTGAATACTTCTATTCATCGGGGCACAACACAAAATATCGGGACCATTGAATCTTACAGGAGTTCGAAGCTGCGAAACGAGCTGGAAATGTCATCACGCGGCGAGAGATCTTCCTCTCATTGTAGGACTTTCAAGTCCTCGACGTTTTTGAGGAAGGTGAATTTCGAGGTCCTGTATTGAGCTCTTGGAACTTTGAACAAGTTCCTACGTACGGTAAAAAAAAAAAAAAAGAAATATTCTCATGCGGTTGGGAAATATTTCAACATAAAATGGCTGTGCTCTATTATTTTTCGTACAATTTTTCTATATAGTTGTACCATTTCCATTCTAAACAAAAGACGAAAACAACATTTTGCCTTTTATAAAAAAACGATGTGATCAGAAGCAGAGGCAAAACATAATTTTCTCATAGATTTTTTATCAATTAGATTTTTCAATGAAACTAAGCTCTCAAAAAACGTCGATAACTCCGATAAAATTGGCAAGAAGCCCTAAGATTTTAATTTTACATCCTCATAAATTTATGCCGAAAATTCTACAAAACAAAATTAACAAAAATTCGCATTATCGACCCCGAACAAAAGCGGTTCAACAATGCAGGCATAAAAATGTCGAGAAAGAACGAGAGGGTAAAAGATTAATCACCAGAAGCTTTCCATTCAAAAATTCTACCCAAGAAATCAGAAAATTGTGTCGCGAGAAATGGCACACTCGTGACAGAATAATTTGTCACTCGTTCTTCAGGTTAAGTGATTCGGTGAGTGCCGCTACCGGAAGATTTCGTTCCGCTATGTATACAAAGTGTTATATATAGAAGTTCAAATATAGATATATCCCTCCAACTGCACATGTATACAAGTATAGTAAATATATATAAATATAAACTGGAAGAAAAGGAGCGTTAAGTGATTCGTTGCTGCCATCCGATCTCCCCCGACGACACTTTTATTCAGCACGCGACTATTAGTCCACTCTGAATAGGAAAGGGCGAAAGTACAAGGATATCTACATAATGTTCGTAATGCTTATAGAGGATGATGCATGATAAAGGGTGTGCGCTGTACTGGCATCTCGAGAATATTGAAATATTTTCTCCTTCAAATATTTTTCCCACAACTTGGCTATAGTAAAAATAAGAAGGGAGAGAAAAGAAAAGACTGAAAAAAAGATTGGTAGGTATATAGAGACCGGTGAGATATGCGGGCATCTCGACGCAGTGAGTACGAAGGTGAGCTGTTTCGTAAATCTCGAGTGGACGAGGAGGACCTCCCTCGACTCTCAAGGACTCGCAAACTTCTTTCGCACGTATACGGTGTACGTGGAGAGTATTGTGCGTGGTAGTATATAAATGTGTGTGTATAGGTGTTTTCAGTGTCGCCTCGCGCCCCTTCGCGAACCTCAAGCCTCTTTCGACACCGGCATTATATTATTACAACCCCCGTTCTTTCTTACACGGCAATCACCACTGCGGGCAAACATTTTTTCTTTAACCCGAGCGAGAATAAGCTCTCATGGGAGGGGAAACAAATATTTATATCACCGAGGAACACCCGCTGCGATATTGTTCTCTCTCTCTCTCTCTCTCTTTCTTCCACTTTATCTTTATTTATATATAGTCAAGTGTATACATATTTGTGTTTCGACAATTGTAACTATTTCGATGCTTCACTGATTTCTCTAGTACCTTCATCGTCTCATGGAATTTACAAACTACATAAATGTAGGTGAGAATGTTATATTTCGAAGTTCCTTTCCCTTCGGTTTCATTCGATAGAGCATGTAAAAAAAAACGTCAAGAATTAAGGGAGTATAATTCGATTTTTGATAAGCTCTTGATGCTTTTGTAACAATTTTAAAAAGTTCATATTGCTTTATCCACCGGTTACATACGCGCAACCTAATTATAATTACAAACGCGATTACAATCAAACGAGATAAAAGCAAAGAGGAGTTATAAAAGCTTAACGGTTTGTTCTCCATTATATATAACACTTGTGACAATCAGAAACATACGATTAAAATCTTCATTCTTTTATCTAGTATAACATTGTGCGAAGAACACAGGTATATCGTGAGAGAGACCATTGACTAATGATGACCATCTGACAGTAAATTGATCTATATACATGAACTTGCATAGCACAGAAAAGTTTTTGAATCGTTCGCGTTCCCAGGGGATGTTCCGGAGATCACACGTGTGTGGGCTGTAAGGATTACAACAATATCTGTATATATATCCATATATATGTATATGGAAGCATATAAGTAAAGAAGAGGACACGAAGTTCGGGCCACTGGTGGTTTTCGTTTCATGTCACCACAACCGACAGCAACAGCAGGCAACGAGAACGAGGGTAAAAAGTGAAAGCAAAAGAGATCGAATAGGAGAGAGTGAGGGAGAGTGAGTGAGAAATACTGTCAGATTGAGAGAACCGAGTTTAGCGGGGGTAAAATCGAATTTTCAGGGTAGAAGTTTACATAGAAAAATATGTGTGTGTACAACACGCATGCGGGGGTGTCCCAAGGCGTATACAAGTTTGGCAATGGGCGTTCCTTGCTACGTAACCCTCCATCCACACCCTCTAATCGCTATATCGCGAGGCACACATCCCTTGCATTTTTTTTTCGCGTATAAGGTATACATCGCCGCATTAATATGTTTTTCAACCCTCGAATTATAACTACAATCACTGAGTACGATTTTATTTTTAGTTATTCGTGCGCACAGGTTGAATTTTTTTTCGTGTATAGATATATCGCTAATATTTTTGTTTTTTAACCCTCAAATTATAGCTGCGACGACTTTTTTGTTTCATATGTGTGTGTCAACACTTTTAATATTCTTGGTTTTTGTTGTAAGTATATGGTGACAATGGAAGCTGAAAAATTATCGTGGAAAAATAGAAACGGCGGGGGACGAACTTAAATTTTCGGTAATTTTTTACTGCATTTGCAAAATTCAAATCTCTGTGCAGTAAAAAGATTTTTTTTTGTATATTCTAAAAAAATGTACTTTCTTTTCATCAAAAAGTATATTTTGCAATGTAACAATTACTCGAAAGTCAAGATTGTCTCCAGTTTTTATCCTACAGCTGTAACTTTTTCATTTTCATTTTCTTCGTGCTGTCAACCTTTGGTTTTCCAGTACAAACTTGATATTTTATTAAGGGTTTACTTGAACCCAAAGGTGCCAAAAATATCATTAATTTCAATCAATTTTTTTATACTGAAAAAATCAAACCATTGTAACAAATTTTTATTTATTTAACAAGACTAGTAATTTTTCTAAAACAGTTTTTTTGCAAAACACTTATTGTGGTAACTACGATTTCGAGAGAGAGCCTTCAATAACAGATTTTAAATATTTTTTTCGCAACTTTTACAAAAGACCCAGTTTTCTTTTTTCAGTGTTTTGTTTTTGAATGTCAACAATTATATATTTTTATACGTTATGTTTTATTCACCATTAAATGTTTCGTATTCAATTTGCTGCCACAAAATTGAGGAGGTACCGAAAAACGTATAAAAAAGTTAGAGATTTTCTCTTTCCCGAACGTACATCAAGAGACGTTTAGATCATCCAAAATTATTTGTACGATAATGGAATTCTCGACAGGGGGTTCGCTCTGGAATCATGGACGAATTGGCTGAAACGTGTTGGTCGAATTTGTGAAATGGATCGAAGCAGATTGAGAGAATTACCTGTGACGACCAGTCGTATTTTCACCCGTGAGAACTACTCCATAGAAACAACACGTGTTATGTCCATCACATGTCATCACTCGTTCCCGTCGAACTCTGTATGTGGATTCAATTTCAATAATGAAATCACTTTGAGTTGAACGACATAAGATCATCTTTCTTATCATTTTTGAACAATTATGTCGTGATTATTCTAAACAATATAAAAAATAATCAATTTACATTCCACAGACATTCTATTGTCATTTATTTTGTAAATTTGAGAATGTAAACGAAAGAAATAAAAACAGCAGGCTGTTTTTGGATATGAAAGGGGATAGAAAGAAAAAAAAAGAAGAATATGAGTCACCTTTTTGACAATTTTATTCGGGGATTTGTCGGCAAAAAATTTCAAAACATTTTAGAAACAAAGGTTTAGAAGCATAAAGGCAAGAGGATTGAATTAAGTTTGAGATGATTTGTCTCGCAAGTGCTAGATGAAACATAATGAAAAACCCAACCTGTTAAAAAGTCCATAAAAAAAGGATGGTAATTAATGAATTATGAGTGTTTATTTAAATCGTTATAATCCAGTGTCGGAATGAAAAAAAAAGAATTATGAAGTTTTTGCAAAAGATCAAAATACACTTTGCAGATATGGAAGTGTTTAAGGGTTAGAAAGTGAGTAAAAGGGTTAAGACAATGGCAGAGTGACTGCGGAGTTTCCAGTTATTCGTTCCGAAGGTATATGAAACAATAAAAAAGAAGGAAAAAAATCTAATAACCAATCTGTATCTGCGAGCACGTTTACCCGATAACTATGTTGGATTTGTCGCTTATGTTATTATCCCGCAGTAAATTTAAATATGGTGTCTTGATTGGTTTTTATCGTCTGTGTCACTTATTTCTACTTACATCGATTTTGATCCGTCACGGCGCCTCTGTTTTACAGCTTCTGGCGAGTCCTTTCGCTATAATAATAAACTGAACGAAGCGAGTGAGACCTCTGAACTCTTGGTAACCTCTGTCAGAAGTTTCCAATGGATCGACAAAGACCGTCGTTAATACCCGTACACAACTCTAATGCCTCTCGACGTCGAGCTCAAATTTTTTCTCACATTTTTTTTCTCTATCTCTCAATAGCTGTGACTGACCCACGAAAATCCGAGCTTCGTTGTCTCAGAAATACGCAAATCCAGGGACAGGACCTCAAACAGTTTTAAATATTTGTAAATATAATTTTACATTCGGGCTTGCTTCCGTCTTTTCTAAATGTTATTTCCCTCATAGACTACTATTTGCACACCGAGACAAATTTTCCGTCAGCGTTAGAGACATGATGAAAAAGTGGGTTTTCCGCAAAACTATTACGTCTCCAGCCATATAATAAATGCCTGTTAGCGACGATTGCTGATTCATTTCTCAAACACTTCAATTTAATATGGTAAAACGCGCTTTCGTTCCACCGGACAAAACTCATGTTTAATTTCTGGAATGTTCATGTTGGTAATTTTTCATTTTTTTGTTACTTTTGTTAGTTGACACTAAAAAAGTATACTCTACAATTATAAGGTGTTTTTGCAACGTTATTACGTTTTTGTAATGAAAATGTAAAATTTTTTGAGAAAATTGAGATGTTCTAGTCCTAATTTAAGGGGTCACGAAATTAAATTTTAATTAACGAATTCATGTCATTGTAACCATTGAACTTTTAAAATTAAAATTTCAAAGGTTAAACATAAAACTTTTTTTCTCATCTGCTCTGATCGCTCATTGATAGCTTTCATAATGGTCTGAAAATATTGATTATATAAATAATATTCCGAAACACACTCTTGATATGAAAGTTGATTGAAAACCAAGGAAAGTTGGAAAATGAATATTTTCCATACACTTGATGCGCAGTGGATGTCGTTCTGAGTTTTCGTGACTTACTGTTATAATTCATTATTGACCTGTCGTTCATCATACCCTTCGGTAGCCAATAAAATAGGCTATTAAACTGGCCAGATCAAATAATTTATCATACTTGTCCTTCCACGCTTTGCGGGAGAGCATTGTGAAAATGTTGAATACACAATAATCACCGTAAGGGGTTGAGTGCCTTTTTGCAAGGATGTAGTGGCATGTGCTATTGCAGGACGAAAAATTAAGCGAAATGGGCCTCATAGTAGGTTATTGGCAAAACATTCACAGAATTTGTGTCCATTTTAGCACAAAGGTCTATTGTTCACAAAGGGGTCGAAGGGGCATACTCGAGACTGACCGATTTTTCCTCACTTATAGAATTAATACGTTTTCTTTGCCACATTATTAGGTTAGGTGATGAATCAAAATGTTGCTCAATCTGTACAGACAATATATTGATATTTGCTCATAGGGAAAATGATTTTTCGTTCGACAATCGCTTTCCTCATTGATCGATTCCCAAATACAAAACAAAAAGGAAAAATAAATTTTGACCGCCACTGACGGATGGTTTATTGCGAGGCGAAAGCCTCGCGGTCAAACTTTGTGGCGACAAGTAGAGAGACAGTGTCGTAAAGCAACGAAGAAAGGGATATAGCTTGAGGAAAAAAAAATTGGTCAGCCGCACGATTTACGAATGTTACGAAAAAAGCAGTAGAACTATCTGTATTTACATAGTGTTTGGTAGACTGCAGCGCTTGAAGGACACATGCAAAGACCTTCAGGCATTTGACCGTTCTGACAATAGCCGATCATCCAGGTAATCGTCGTCCGTCGGATTTTCCTGTATGTATGAACAAAGGAAAAAATCGACGGAGAGATCGATATCGCAAGGTGTTTAATTTTCATTTCGGTATTTCCCAATTTTTTTTTCTACTTTCCTGTCTCACCTCATTATTTCTTTTACGTTTATTCTTGTTGAACTTTTGCCATAAGTAGAAAAGTCGGTAAAGAATACTGCACGAACGAATTTACATCGATAAACACATAAATACTACGATTATTATCGAGCAAATCTATTGCTCCAATAAATTTTGACAATGTGTAAACATTGTAAAAAGTGATTCTCGATTTCACTGAAATTCCGAATGCGGACGAAGTAAAAATACGTAGTGACAAAAAAAGCACGTTGCCAGAGAGGATCGTAAACTCGATATTAATACCTTTCGAGCAGTAAACAAAAGTAGAAAGGCATAAAAAGAAGAGAGGTTTTAAAATGTAAGAAAAAAGCTGATTCCATGAGTGGAGTCGGTGCGCGTATACCTGCTTCACGATCTAGATCAAGAGAAATGAATAAATGGAAAAATGTCTTGTGTGTGCTTCCGGAAGCTCTTTGTTCGTGAGAATTTGACGAGAAAGGGAGGAAGAGAGAGAGAGAGAGGGAAAAGGGGGTGAAGAAAAAACGTAGAGGGGAGATCGAAAGAGGGGGAAAAAGTACGAGGAAGAGAAAGAAAGCGGTGGAGAAAGAGGGAGTAATGAAAAAAAGGAAGAGAAGAGTATTGAATGACGCTCGCGCGCTTCAAACTAAAGAAGCACTTCGTCAAAAGGCGAATCCGGCGAAGATGCGAATGAATGGAGATTTCGAGCGAGAAAGAGAGGGGGATAAAATGAACATGTTCGAACTCCCTTTCTCTCCTTAAATTCATACGGGACACTACGGGGTGGTTTGGACAAGGTTACGTACAGAGAAACAGAGATGGAATTGCTTGGAGGGGAGGATTGTAATTTGAGACTGCGAAGGAGGCAAATGGGAGCAAAACGTGGCCGTATAAGCGTGAGGGCCTTTTTTCTGTGTGTACCAAGGGGCCAGAATAACGTGAGCTATTCCACTCCCCCTTTTTTCATGATGATGTCGTGAGGCAACGGTAGCGGCGACGTCGAACGCTACCGACGACCAGAGATTGAGCCAAAGAGTGGGTGAGGCCAGAGGATAACGCTCAACAAAGGAACGTACGGACTGACAGAAGAGTGTGGCTAAAAAGGCTCCTGTCAGGAGATCGTGACGGCGGGAGAAACAGAGAGAGAGAGAGAGAGGAAGATAGAGCTCGAGTTACGTCACTGGCTGTTGTGCTTTTTCAGGGCGCACCGAGCCATGGACCATTCACACAGCTGGATTCTGTGAAGATCTATACCTGTATATAAACCTATGGCGAATGAAAAGCCATAATCCTGGGGATTCAATACGTGAAATCAAGTCAGTTAAGCCCTTTTAGATGTCGCATGTATTTTTGTGTAAACAAGAGGATCTCCAGCGATGGCCAGTGCGGGTGAGAAAGAAGGAAGAACACGTGAAGAGATTCGGCCTCGACAAATACAAACACCACACAGGGGAATCCGTCATTTCTCTTCTCCTCTCTTCATCTCCCTCTTTCTTCTGTCATTCTGAGCACCGCCCGGTGATTTCTGTACGAGATCCGCCCCGAAGACACGATGACGGGAGACATCTTCTCTATAAAGATGAAGAACGCGGTACCAAGAAAGAAGACGACGCCATTTTTAACGCAATTCATTTTTTGGGATGAAGAATTGTCAGATTTGAATCTAGGCTTTATGAATAAATAACCCTTCTAGTATATGATAGAAATTTTTTAGAATCTCCGGGTTCGAAATTTTATCTTGCAATCATAATTTTCAACCGATTGTCGATTCGATTGTTTTTATCATTTTGAAGCTATCAATACGCGACTGATGTGAAAAATCGTAAAAAACGAAATTGTTTTACCAGAATTTTTTTTCAGCACACGATATGTCTAGACAACTGTCACGTAGATTTTCTCTGATCGTGTGGAGAACATTTTTCAACGAAGAAAGCAGCGATTCGGGCAATCGATATTAGAGCAACACAATTTACAAAAATAACGAAGATGGACTTTCTTAACGTTGTGTAAGAAAGTCTTGGAAGACGTTCCCACCGTTATACGCCTCAAAGGTCTCCTTTCTTCTTGACGCTAGGAGCTCAAGAATATATCGAGCCTTTTTTCGGTACGTAAAAAAGGTGAATACGCGTAACCGGAGGCCGGATGTTAACGCCCAGGATGAATGTCTACGCAAGGTACACGTTCTTTCGCTCTGTCTTCATGAACTCTCTTATGAGAGAAGTTTTCGTCCTTACACGTAAGAACATTCAACCCCTATCGTCTGTGTATCGAAGGATCTGATTTCTGATCTCCTTTTGCGAGTGATGGTGCAAGCCGGTGCAGCTACTTGTCACTCGTTCTCTTCACATCCACGCCTACTTCTCGTTCTTCTACTTCTTATTTTTCTATTTTTCTTTTTTTCTTTTTCATATAACCAAAAGTTCGTTACGTACTTCTATAAGAGTTCTTCGCCTGGATCACGCATCTCTTTTCCTGGTCTCTTCGAGGTTCAACTCTCTTCGCGAGGACTATCGTCCTCTCTGATTTTCATAACACTGAACATCCTGTCGACTAACGGACATTAACCGGTAACACGCGTTAACCGATTTTTTTTTTTTATCCCTCTTACTTTTCAACGTTCTAACGTCTCGACTTGCAGACGTTACCAGATCAAAGCCAGATGACGATTATTTTAATATTTCATGAGCACGTCTGCACGAGATTGAAAAATTATATTTTTTCGTTTACATTATGGTCAGGTTTCAATCATTGCGTCCAGAATTTGAGCTTAACATGAAGGGCAAGGAGAAACCGCTTCGAAAGTTTCAAAGTGACACATCCTTCACACCGTTTAGCCGATTACGATGAAATATAAAAAATAAATCATCAAAATCAAGAGCTCATTTGATAAATTAACTTTTTCATGAAATGAGTTATAAATAAAATCTAGATGTAAAACGAATGGTATCGAGCTTCAAAAAAACCACATTGAGAAAAGAGTTTTGTTGAATTTACTAAAGCTCTATAAAATACATTAAATGTATCAAACTGTTCAGTTTTACGAATTATCATTTTTATTATAATGAAATAAGATGAATTTTCAATGAATTTTGTTGTCTTGCATTTTGTGGAACTAACACAAGATACATTTTATTTAATGTAACGAATAATTGATCCACCATATAGTTTGCTCAACAAAACTATTTTCTCAATGTAGAAAACGTAAATTGGGATGAATTGAAATCGATTGAGAATAGAGATGAGCAGTAAGCATACTTCCCATGTCCAATTACAATTGAAACGTGAGATAAGTGGTTTCTCATGAGCTTTATATGACGTACGAATTCCACATATGGTATAAAATCAAATCGGTTCGAGCGTGCATTCACTTTGTGGTGGCTTTTTTTTACCCCCCTCAAAAAATCGATCGAGCGTCCAGGTACAGTGTTATACGTGTACGGAGATACTAATGGAAAAATATGAGTGAAGATCGTGTCGATGGGGCTAGTTATATATATGATATTTGGTTGACCATATGTCTCCGGATTCCCACAGCTCTGGGATGGTTATGCAGCATATATTGGAGTGAAGAGTGGTTTAGTGCTTGTTACCCCTCAACAAAACTAAAAATATTGATAGTTTCCAAAGATGAGATACATATATATAAATGCACAGTAAATGCCAGAATATCGACGGTCTTTTTTAAAGGGTAACAAGTACAAATGATCCCTGCATTAAAAAACAGCCATATCGATAACTAATATGGTTTTGCTCAACGTGAAGAGTCCCTAACTGCTACTCAACGATTATATAGGGTGAAAACAGTGAGCACGTAAACGACGTACGGTTAAACACCTGTTCGACTACAATATCCTGTCACTTTAACCAACTTCCTGACTCGACGATATATCGTCAATTTATTTTTATTGAGCTTTTAAAAATAAGGAAGCAAAAGAGGTTAAAATATCGATTTTTAAGTTTTATTTATGTTATCATTATTTCCTATGGTGCGAAACGAAAAAAATTGAACTGTAAATTTAGAAAAAAATCTTAAAGATAAGACGAGATTTCCAATTTCATGCACAAGAAGTTGTTATTCATTTCGTGTTTTGCTTGATCCTTGATGATAGCATTTCTTTTATTTTGTTGCAAATTTCATCAGATGTCATGGGCAAAGACATTGATGAATAAATTACAATGAAAATGGTTTTTTTATCCAATTCCTTTTAGGTGCTTGAAATTACTCCACCGTATCCTAAAATTTTGAAACTATATTATTTATGTATTGTACGAGGCACTGGGATAATTTATTTAAAAATTTGTTATCCTTTCGACCTGAAATCGTGGTAAGGGCTTTGAAAATTTGTCAAAAGAGTTAATCGGAATGATTTTTATCTTAAATTAAGTACGAAACGGTGTAACAAACCAATAAATAATTACTTGGCATTTTTGGATGTGATCCAATCACAAACAGCTCAGTGATTAAGAAATAATTCGAAAGAATTTGTAAACTCCAGCAGAGCTTTAGTATGAGTTTTCCAAAGAAGCTGAGGGGGTTAATTTTATCAGATCGAAGTTAGGAGATAAAGAAAAAGAGTATTGTAGAATGTCCCGAGAAAATCGTAACTCCTTTTTGGAGGACAAGAGGAACAAGCTGGCAGGTGATAGAGGTGCATGGGCTTGAGCTAAGTATGCAGGAGGCAAAAGAGCCGAGAGTACGAAAGATGGTTTGAAACGAAGTCATTTCCCGTTGAAACGAGAGAAAAAGAGAGAAAGCTTATCCTCCATTACGCAGGACTTGGCCGGAGGTCTCGGCGGGGTGTACAGAATGGAGGAAAGGTCGAGGAAAGGCGAGCGGACCTCATTTTCCAATTCCCCGGCTTGACGGAGCAAAGCTCATAGTGCGAGCCAATTCAAGCGTATGATAGCCATGGGATTAGAACAACTTGTCTCTCTTTTTCTCTCACACTCACTCGTTCTCTTTTCTTTCTTTTCCGCCGGTCGCTCCAATGATTCCGACGAAGGCGCTTCCCAACAAAAATGTCAACCTAATTTTGCAAGATCTCTCGTGCCGATTGGCGTGCAGCGACAAAGGGCGCGAGAACGATGAAAGCTGAGCCGAAAAGGGACAGGAAGACCGGCAAAAATGAAAAATAAACGATGGCGTCGATCCTTTTTTTCACTCATTCACTCTCTTTTAGCTTAAGCCAGCTACAATTCGTCGAACGAGTGCCTACACGATTTTAACTATTTTTTGTTAGTTATACCTTTGACACATTTGCAAGGTAAACATTATTCATATAAATTATATAAATATGTATAATTTAATTAACGATCTTTTGTTTTCAATTTTGCTAGCGAAAGTCTCATTGTTCTACGGAAACAACAATAAAACAACAAATAAACGACCCACACTGCCAATGACAGCGCTCGTGAAGCTCGAAAAAGTTTCAGAACGTATTTGTAGCTCATTCGAAAATTATTTCATTTTTACTGATTTCACCATTATAGTTATTTCGTCCTCACTCCTATTAATTGGTTTTCGTTGAAAAATTCCATCCTGTGAACAGGAGGAACAGCTGATTTGTATTCCAACAGCGGTTTGGGAAAAATCTGTTATAATATGACACGAAAACACGATTGTAAACAACAATACGACCTTAATGACATTTGGTGCGAAGGTTCTTTCTTTATGAGGACCAAAGGACGATGAACAGGAAAGGGATTCTCACTACGTTCAGACGTGAAAGAAGCACAAAAAAAAGCGAGTGAAAGTGAAAAAACGGTCTTATTATTCGATCATCCTTTTCTCACATTCTGAGATGTCTCATAAGTGGGTAACATCGAGGATAAACGGGGTTAATATATTCAATAGGTATCAGCCAAATGATGCAAATATATCGGGCTCGTTGCAAAGCTAGTTCAAGGAAAGTGTGACATTACCATTTTTCGTGGTCCTTACCGACAGAGAACAACAATGGTCCACGAAAGTTCGGTAATTGTTACTTTTTTATTTTTTTTACATTGCGGGTAACCTGTATTAGCAAGTCTAATATAAAGAAGGGTTAGGCGAGTAAAGAGAAAGGAAAGAAAAAAATCGTCACGACCCTTAGTGCAAAATAGTTAAGAAAGAAAGAAGAAATAGGCAATGCAGGGGGTCGTCATCGTATATATGCACAATTCTCTAGTTCGATTTTCCTTTCTTTCTATTTTTCGTGATGGTCGTTTTCTCAAGCCTCGCGAGCCTAGAGAGGAAAAAAACGAGGGACAGGTTAGGGCAGGCGCTTTTGCGTTGAACCTCGTTAAATGCAATACCAGTAAAACAAGGCGCAAACAGTGAATGGTCAGCAGCTTTGCAGGATTAGGAACTGGCGAGAGAAGCCTCAAACCTCTCTCTTGCTCTCTCATTCTTTAGGTCTTCAGAAAATCCTCAGTCTTTCGTAACATATAGCATCCAGTGTATAAAGATATATACTATTTAGGGTGTATATAGATGCTGGCCAAGATAACGCAAGGCGGTCAACATTACAGAGAAAAACTGTCTAAGAAGAAACAGAAAGAGAGAGAGAGGAATCTTTCGTATTAATACTTCTGTGTTCCCACTCTGTTCTTGCTGGATGTACCTGAAGAGAGCTATTTCTTAGCCCCAGCTCGTCTAGTTTTGGATTTAATTTTTCTTCACTAACCTAAGCACGAGTCTTTGCTCGTTTTCTACTCTTGAAATGGTACAGCAAAAAAGAAAGCTTTGCTACGTTACGAAGGACTTTTCATAACGTTGCAACGACCATCCTTGTTGATCTTTGTTTCTGTCTCGTGTTGAAGAAAGACGATGAAAAGGGGTTGAAAAAAGGTTGTAGAGAAGATCGCGAAAACTGGACCACCCGTTGATCTTACTTAGTTATACATAACTCCTCTGAAAACCGATTCTTGAGTACACGAAAATGAAAGAAGGGTTCTCACTCCCTTGAAAATCCGAATTAGAGATATTGGTGGTGCGATTATGGGAGGTTTTTGGTACAAACTGGCTTTTCTGTGCTTTAGACTTCTGACCCTATTATCGACTATTCTGCATTAGACATCGCCAAATGCCTGCCATCCGCTTTATCGCTTTTTCTCGCTCGTTTTCAGTAAATTAGCCCAAGGATCAAGATCTCATTGTTTGTGACGAAAGATCGAGAGATACGAGATTAAAAGGCGTGGTTTTTTTGGAGACCATGTTATGGTGGAAGAGATCCGATTATTGTCATAGATATCCGAGGCTTTTTGTTTATTAATCAGAAGAAGATATTTATTAAATAATTTAATAAGATAAAATTTAGGCAATCAAATATTTGTTGATGACAATCGATGAATATAAAATAAGCAGCCAGATCAATCACTTTATAATTTTTTTAAATTTATAATTCTTTACTTCAGATAATTGCAATTTTGGAGCACTTTTAACAAACATTCATTTAAAATGTCTATGAAGATCGTTTTTAAATCGAGTATACGATGAATATTGACGATTAAAAAAGTATAGATGTCAAGATTCCAATCGTAGTACATGACAAAAAAATCTTGATCCTGCAAAAAGCATCTTTTTTGTGTTAGGATGATCGTAAAATCAACAAGTCTGCTGGTAATATTCGACGAGTTAGAACACCGATGAAAAACATTGCGTTTCATCGAGTGCATTTAAGCAAAATTGCTTTTCATAAGAGTACAACAAAAAAAATTGTAGCCAGAAAAAATTGTCGTGCCCTAAAACAACAAGATCAAGTTTTGTGAGAATGAAAAGCAGAGAAAATCTCAATCCCTTAGGGTACACCATCAGAAAAATAACCTCCATTGAATATAACCTTCGAGCATTATATTATCGAGAATGTTGGCATTGGATCCATGGAGGAGACGAGGACAGATTGGCTGAATTCTCGTAGAGCATGTACAGCACGCATATAGATATATACGTCTATATACTAGACAATCGTATTTTGATTTCGGCCCTATTACCAGCCGTTTAGGCCGCAGAGTTTGCCTTCTTGACAAAGCGACTCGACGCGTTGAAATCTCCCTCTTTTTTATTTTTCTCTCACTCTCTCTTTCATCTTCTCATTCAATACACTTTTAGCATTTTCTCTTGCTTCTTCTCTCTCGATTTGGCTGTATTTGACGACGGTAGCAGACTTTAGCCAACATCCCAGAGGCCAAGCCATGTGCACAGGGGTTCCTGAAAAACGCATCAGACCCCTCTTTGACCTCTCTCTATTTCTATATACAACATCACTACTGGCTTGGTGAAAAAGTATACGATGCCTTTGTGCCGAGTCGAGCCAGAGAGATTTCCACGGATAGTTACGTGGATTATCTTGCCGACATATTGCGCCAAAGCCAAAAACGGGGAGCTCACGGTTCGTCGAACGCATACGCCAAACCTTCTCTCAGGAAACAAGTCCATATTTTCTCTCTCTTTCGCTTTCATTTCTCGATCTCCTTTTCCTTCTGCTCTTTCTCTTTCCCTTTTTTTATTTCTCAATAGAAAAAAGTACCGCAGTTGAGATGCTCAGCGATGCTTTTTCATCTTAAGGCATCGAGATCCGCTAGAAGTCTCGTATTAGGGACTTCATCATTTGTCGCTTCGATGCAACTAGTAAAAAAATCTCCTCCTGTCGCTTCGACATACAACACTTTGAAGTAACTATTACTCTTACGTGCACGTATGTCGAGTCAACACCGTGAAATTGACCGGATTATTATGTACCTGGTTGGGAAGAGATTCATGTTCGTTTCCACTAAACGTTCAGTTTCATCGTACAGAATAAATACTGAGCAGAGATCTTTGGAGAACCACGGAAACGTATCTATTATTATAGAAAAGAAACGCGCGGATAGATCTCTATTATTCTCGTACACCCATCAGTCAAAAAAGAGAGTTTATAAAGAGAAACAAGAAGAAGAAGAAAGAGAGCAAAGATCGTCCCATGTGGCCCTCCCTCCTGAACAACCGCATGAACCTATTATTTTTTCTCTTCATCCACATTTTTTATCCTACTTCATCTTTTCAAAATTCAATGAATATATATACATCAAGAGACGTTTTCCATCGACGCGAAACCTTTCAATAGATAGATATAAAGTTTCTACTTCGTTACGGATTTTTTTATTACACAAAAGTAGTGAGAAAATCTATGAATTTGTACCTAAAGATGTTTTTTTTTCTTTCTCCATGGCATTTGTCCAAGAATCCGTGAGACTTGATTATTTCGTTCGAGACATTTTTATGTCGGAGCTTCTACAAACTGTTTTTAATGCTCCCAGTGGAGCGGATATGACCCTTGGCGGAATCTTGGCTGGTATTCACGAAGGGGGTGGCTCTGAGTGAACCCTTGAGAGGGATCGAACATCGGATGATTCAAGTTGGAGTCGTGGAGTCACAGAAATGTACTAAGCAAAATACGTAACAGACGCGTATCGGTACGACGTACGGTCTATTCTTTTCTTTTCCTTCCTTGTGATCTCGATTCACCGGAGGTTAATTCATGATGAAGTAATGTTTTTTTGGTTGCGGTTCAACCCAAAGTTTTATACCTGATCTTGTACATTCTCTCATCAGTTAAATTCAGGTTTTCCGAAGCATGGCAAACAATAAAAAACAATCGCAACGAAACGATGATTTTTAAAGCTTTCCTAAACTTATAATCTTAATTTAATTACAGTAGACTGAGCCGTGGAAATCATGATGAATGTTCATCCAAGCAGCACTAATAGTATCGAAAAATACTGTTGAATGCTTTTTATATTGTCAACTGAAGCATTGGTTGAATATTTCTAAGCTCAAGACGTTTCCCTGAGTCATATTTCTGATTCTGCTGATTGGTGAATTAAAAGATTATGAACGTATAACGAGAAGGTTCCACTAAACATTTGAAATATGACATGTTTTGTTTCTCTTTTATTGGCTGTTAATATTTGGTTTAGCGAGATATTTTAAACGAAACATTTCAAGTCCACCGTCATTAGGCAAATATAAGTTTGAAGGACAAATATAAGTATAACATAAAATCTTTTCGATTCGTGCATTTTTGGTTCAATGTTTTTTGAATACACCTGGTATTTTGATAATTATAAAGTTTATTATTTATTCCGCTAAAATGAATTATAACAAAAAAATTTGGCAACTTTTTATTCAGTAGGAAAAACCGTAAGTATTGAATGAAATGCTAATAATTCACATTTTGTTGATGAGTTTCATCCGAGGGAGAAATGCGGAGATAACTGGCAAGCCAGAGGCGAGATGAGGCAAAACAGAAAAAGGGGCCGTCGAATTAATCGACGGTGGTGACGTTTTGTCGCACGGAATAATAGCTGGCTTGGTACATAACGTGGAAGGGGTGGTTTGCCCAAGTTACATGGAGGGGGATGAAAGTGCCTTCTAGTTCTTGCTCAATGTTCACGATGCTGGTTGTTGGGGATGGATCGGCATACATACTCAGATGTATATAAAGATATGTATATATTAAGTAGGAAAACGACCGCGTGGCTATTCTCGCGCGCGCGTGTAAAGCATGCAGTTGCCAACCCCTCGGTGTTAGCCCCAAAGGGAGCCGAATAGAGTCTCCTGCGAGTTCTCATCCAGGTACCGCCCATTTTTTTGCCCCCCTCTCAAGGGGTAGGAAAGTTCTCGACCAATGAGAACTCGTTGTATTTGACCCTTGAAAACAGGATCGTAGCATCGGGCCATCAAAAAGTCTCGACTACCGATGACTGTCAGTCACATTGCATTGAAGAGTTAGAAGCTCTACTGTCTAACAAGACGAGTAGTGTCGGTCCCCGAAATTATAAACATACGAAACAAAGTCCCGAACTCTATCGTTTCTGCATCCTGAGCTCAACAGTTCCCATAACCTTGTGATAAAATACAAAAAAGTGTTAAGTGTTTTCTTCTCGATGCCTCAATTCTGACGAATAAACCATCAACGATTTTATTTCTTTCTTGTTTAAATAATCATCATTCGACTTTGGGTTTGAGTGAAAAAGTGCACAAAATTTGGACACGGTGAAGTTACCCCCTTTTTCTACAAAGGGTGTAAACGGTGCCGAGAAATAAGTTTCTCGGCGAGATAAAATGCAGACGCAGGAAACACAGATGGGCCACATACCGCAACCTAAAATGCAAGCTTCGTCGAGTAAGTTCAGAATTGAAAATTCGAAACTTTATGGGGCTCGAAATCGTTATTTACGTAACCTCAGTTTTTTCTATGTTAAAAAGTGTCTGTGTTGTTGTTTTTTCAAGACATCAAAGTATTCACTAACTGTTATATTTCGTTATGTCATTTCCGATATGATGAAATTTCCTATCCATTTTGCCGCGATTACTCAAATAATAAGGAAGAAAAAGCAGCTACATTGACAAAAAATATTATTCATCGAGACTGATTTTTGTTTATTTTGACGAAAACTTTTATTCTCATACGTGCAACGAAATCTTTTTGAGGGCCAAAATGATTTGGGAGTTAGGGAACAAGTTATTGGTCGGTTTAATCATTTATATTCAAACAAATATTTCAGGGAAGTCAATAAAAAGCACGTGTTAGCTTTAGTTGATTTCTCTGCAAGATATTTTCCATGGTTTACTGCGATAAGTCACATCACGTGTCATTCAAGAAAAAAAATATAGATTAAGTTCGATGAACAATTTTTTTGCTCTCAATGTACAAAAAAATTGTGCTCAAAATTGTTTGTCGAATGTAAACTATTTATCTACAAAAAATTTCCTATCTAAATTGAAATGATCATCGATTTTTAATAATACACATTTTGTGGGACAAAAGAACGAGACGGTGTCAATCTACACATGCCCTGTAGTGAACACCGCCCGGAAAACACAACAAAACTCCACCAGTAACCGTGCGAAATATTCAGAATGAAAGGCGAAACCCTCGCTTCGAGGTAAACTTGAAAAGAAGATTTTTATGAGGTATGAAAATGGAGGTAAATCGAAATATTTCATCGTTAAGAATGATGCGCAGGTATTTGCCATCAATAAAATTTACACTTGAAACCCTTGTGATTTCAATGCTTCGCTCGTTAGCTTTTAAAACCACAACAGTCATAAAAATTGTTAACGGTGATTATTGTTCACAACGCTTGTTTTCTCATTAGCCTTTGGAACCATAATAGTCATAAACATTGGCACCCATGAATATATTGCGCGCCGCCTATCGTCTCGTATTTCAACGCAACGTTTTAACTGCAAACAATGGGAATGAAAACGTTTGGGAACGTAAGGGGTGGTAAATGTAATTTGAAAAAGAAACACTGATAATTTTTCCATATTCTTTGATGGATTTTGAAGTTTTTTCAAATCTTAATATTAATACAAGTGTCAGTTGATTAAATGTACAAAAAATAGAGAGGAGCTTATCAATTGAGTAATTTTGAAGGAATTTTTATATTATTTATAGATTGCTAATAACGGTGTGACAAATTATGATGTTCACGTAAGGGGACGTTTTCATATCGTATCATGATTCCCACATATAAGTAACCCTTCGCGACTTTTAATATTGATCTACAACAAATTTCGATTCCGTGTGAAATAAATGGCATGTGGCATTTAAATGAGAGCATATTTCAACTATAGATAGACAGAGTGTAGTTCATGGTTTAAAAATGATCGAATCGCGTAGTGAGGCGAGTACAAACCATGAGAAAGTTACGCCAGATGTTGAAGATAATGAAGGATGAGTGAAAGAGGGCACGGGGAGAATCAAATCGTGGGTCAAACTAACAGGTTGCAGCGGGGGTGGCTCGATGGCTCTTTTGAGCGTCATTTTGTCCCAAATCAGCGCTCAGTCCCCCGTATAAATCTAGTTTCTTCCTTTACATATGAAAAAACATGAATATCTCAAAACAAAATTTTAACTATTTTTTTCTCCTGTCAGTTTACCTACATAAAAACATTCAACTAGAAAAAATTCATCTAAATATACAAAAGAAAATTATCACTCAATTGTGTTCGATGTTTTAGATTATGCGAGCTCCGGTTGATGTGAAAACTGATCCTTCTTTGCTCAAAAGACAAATCGTAAAGAGGGGATCGTTTTCATTCCGGCTATGATAGTTGAAATATTTTATTTTGCTCAAGGGTATTGTTGATTAATTTTCACTAAGCTTCTACATGCAACGGATCGTTTGGAATAACAAAATAAAATGAATATATTGTCCAGGAGGGTTGGAAGGAGAGCGAGGAGGGTTAAAACTTCGGCCGGCTTCGTGGCGGTTCTGTACAGAGGGTACGAGACTTTTTAACCCCCCGCAGGCGTGTCATGGCGGACCGGACAGATGACGCTGTGTTCATTATACATGTATATATATATATATATTTCGTATATGGCGCATCATCAAAAGTGCGTTTAAACGAAAACGACACATCAGCGTTGGAAACAGATGACGTTAAATTCCCATGCTCGATTGAAGACTTTGAAACGAGTCATCGCACCTGAGCATTTGGAACAACTATAAATAAGTGCTAATTAGAACGGCTGCGATTTTCACATCGCGTGCGGCATGATGGGGCTGATTATTATTACTATTAAATATAATGGAGTTAACCCTTCGAATAATAAAAAAGATAAAACATTAAAACCTTTGACAATTTTTCAAACTATTATAGTCAATATTTTATGATTCAATAAGTCACAAGTAGAATAATAAAATTAATTGAAATGGATCGATAATTTGTTGTAATGAAAAAATGCTACTTTATACGGAAAAATCTTAAAGATTGAGAGTAGCCAAAAACCAAATTGTGCAACTGAAGATAATTTTATAATCGATCTTTGGAGAGGATTTGCCCTCGGATGACATAATCAACATATATCAGTAGCTTTGAGAGCGTCCCCGTATATTGGCGTGAATCACATCCGGTGGGCTCATTTTTTTTCAACCCCATTTTTTTTTGTCGCAACATAACGAGGGGGTGAAACGACGGTTTTGTGGCAATTTCTATTCACTACCTTTTGGGTCACGTTCACTTTGGACTTTCCTTAATATTTCGTACCCATTGCCCCCGTCTCTTTCTCACCGCCCAAAATAAAAAAAAGAACTCCCTCTAATGTCAGTACTTTTAGTTCGAGCATAATCATCGAAAAGTTTCACTCTTATGATGGTGCACCCTATTCCCGAGTAGCAGCACGCGAATATCGGAGATTTGGAATGGTAAAGCTCATGCAATTGTCGCGGTCAATGCAGAAGGGTAGTCGCGGTAAAACGACTAAAAATGGTATGAATTTTTTAAACAATGTCCGAAGCTAAAGCGTTCGTTCTCTGTTTCACTCCCTCTTTCACTCATTCACTCTTCGAACAACGTTCAATGTCACGACAGTCGCTCGATATACCTGTATAGACGAAGAAAAAAGGAAGAAGAAAAAGGAGGCGAAGAACTGAGAGGGAAAAAAACGAACAAGCATTATTCGAGGGAAAATACGAGGGAAAAATAGGGCGAAAAGCGTTTGTGCTCGAGCTTTCATAACTAAAATACAGACATGGCTCTCCTTGTATTCGATGATAAAACATTCAACCAGGATAAGTTGCAGGACACGCCTGGTATAAGGTTCGTCTAACCCCTCGAAACTCACCGAGTTCTTGGGTGGTCTTATCCCTTTTTTTTCTCATTTTTTTTTCGCGTGATTCTTCTTATACCCGTGCGTCGCCACCGTGTCCGTACGACTTGCGATTTTCCCTACTCCCTTTCTCTCACTTCATAGCACATTTGCATTGGAAGAGAAATAAAATACTCGATGCGAATTTGTTCATGCAACCTGTCATTTAATGGACTTATGGGGGTGTACATATTTAATACAAATATAAAATATATATACATGCATAGTTCCAAGTTTTTCTATGCGTATTTTTCGTGCGTGGGCAAAGCATATGCAATCGTATGGCGCCTTTTTGAATTATGTCTATTACACGATTCATCTCTGGTGCATCGCAAACCTTGAACTTTGACAAACTTACGTGCGGCAAAACATAGAATCAGACTTCTCGATGTTGCATAGACAAATATATACAAAATGTCTAGATATTTCTAACAGATAGTTATGCGACGTCTATAAATAGTAGACGTTACAACTGTCGAAGCAATTTAGGCGAATGTATGTATTTACGAATTATTTTCTTGTGGTATTACATAATTCTGGACCTTTTTTTAAAAATGTTCCTTCATCATAAAACCTTCAATGAAAAACCAAAACATGAAAAAAATCAGTGTATTTGATGAATTTCTAGACTGTTTTCTTAATCGTCAGAATCTCCTGAATCATTTGACTTCGTATTGAAGAAAACTTTCTCCCTAGGGGTCATTGTTGATGCAACGAACAGTTCTTTCTGCTTAAGATACTTACCCTGGTCCCCCTTCAAGTTTAACAACATAATGACCAGACAACCCTTTCGTATTCGCGTTCTAGTTTCGAACTAAGCAGTATAATTCCATTGCAGAAAGTTGTGTGGCTCATTGTAATGGGAATGATAGTTCACCCTTGTAATTCATTTCAACCCTTCAATCATCATTTTTCTATTCAAGTGATCGTTGACTGAAAAAATACCAAGGAAAGATTGTTGATTTCAGAAAAAGACAGTTTTCAAAGAATGATTTCTGAAGTGAGCTTTTATAACGCAACTACAACGAGGCGTAACACAATGAAATAAATTTTCATTTAATCTATTTTGACCTCATGACTCGTTGCTGAGCCACACGCGCGTTACAATATTCGTCAGATATCTTCTCCCAGTTCCGTCAATAACGTCGACCAAGTTGATTCGCAAGACTTTATGAACTCTTATTGAATTCATTATTGTTGTGGTACGAGAGCTTTGACAGAATCATTGACAGAATGACGGAGAAAGGGAGTCTGCGTAAAGAAATGACAAAAGAAGAAATATCTGTGCTCACAGATGCCCGAGACATATTGACCGTTTTTCAGTCACTCTAGAGACGAGCATAACGTGCATAATCGTTTTGGGGTTTCAGCTATTGTCGCGCTCGTCGTTCGACAAGAATCTGTCATGAATAAACGACGTTTAAAGAGTTTCAGTGAGAATTGTGGGTGATTTTTTTCTTTGAAACGAATAAATGTATATTTTGGCACCCGGAGACCCGTTTACGAGCTCCACGAGAGAAAACATGAAGGAGTAGTGAATGACCGAAAAATTTTGAATGAAAAACGATTTGTCGCCAAGTTAGTATCCAATACATAACAGAATACTGACGATATGCATATATATATATATATTTACATACCGGTATACCTGCTGACCTGTGAGAGTGTCGTAGAACGTTTAGGCAGCGTTTTAAACAGTGATGGGGCAATATGGACCCCTGATACACAAAACTGTTGGCGTGAGCGTAAAACTTAACGGCGAAGGGAGCTCATCTCTTCTATAGAGTTATAATGGGAACTTCGAGTTGGAGTTTTTCATTGAAGCTCCGCCCACGAAGCATTCAATGGTCTCGTGGATGATCGCAAGCCATCTATATAGTATGCATAGTTGGTACTAACATATACACTTGGCGATCGTGGTGATGACGGTGAATGAAAAGAGAGGGCTTCAATGGACCGGATGTGGCTGCTGGAGGCATTCATCGGTTTAAGTGAGCAGCGAAGAAACACGACACTCCATCGTATCGCGATCTACCAATCAATTCCTCGTTCTCTCTTTCACATAGTAAGAGTCCTTTTATTTTCTATTTAGAGGACTATTTTGTACTGCTGAACATCGTTTATATACATGTGTATATACATATGTAGGTGTTTCAACGTATAAAACTTCTGTATGCACACTTTGTTTTGTGAAAAAGGTGGTCCAATGGAATACCATCGTCCTTGTGTTTTTCTACTTGTTCAGTAGGCTCTTGGAACTCACGCTCCTTTCATTGAACAGGATGCCGAATACTTTTCTTGATTTTCTCAGTATTTGCTGTAATGTTTCCTGGTTCGATAGTATTTATCGCAGTTTGAGTCAGGATTTCTTTGAATTTATGGTCGTCGTAGAGGAAATGAAAAATGTTATTATTAACGGAATTAATCGTGCTACTGGTAAACGTCAAATGATTTCGAATATCCTTACACACTCAGGATACGCAGTCCATTTTATTCGACAATTCTACCATTGCCCTTGAATGGAGCGCAAATTCTTTCACGAGTGTCTTGAGAATAAGAAAAGATTGAATCTGATCAGAAAGACAGATCGAGAGATTGAAGGGCGCGAGGGTTAATGTTGAGGGTGCAAAAGAGCATGTTTTCTTTGCTCGTTGGCGCTATTAAAATAAGTTTAGTTATGTCAAAACGTCACGAGGGTGAGACGAGAAATTTGTCATATAAAGTGCCATCACCAGGTGCATTTATTCTTATTATATTATGTTCTTGAAAGAGTTTTTTCTTGATTTTTTTCTTTGCTTCAGGTCGAATTTTGTATGACATTCCGTGCAAGGTGTGCCGTGATCATTCATCTGGAAAACACTATGGTATTTTCGCTTGCGATGGTTGTGCAGGTTTTTTCAAAAGATCGATACGTCGTAATCGACAGTACGTATGCAAAGCCAAATCTGAGGGTGGTTGTATGGTCGACAAAACACATCGTAATCAGTGCAGAGCGTGTCGACTCGCAAAATGTATACAGGCCGGCATGAACAAAGACGGTAAATTCCCATTTATTTTGACATTTAATAAAATCGATTCTCCATAATAATCAATTAAAAGTCACGAGTTTCAAATTTCACGAGAAAGATCAATCTTCATAATCAAAATCATTCGTTTTCGAAAAGGAGAATTTAATTGAGGGCCATTTTATTAAATGCTGAAGTATGTTTTTCAAATTTTTAGCTGTGCAACACGAGCGAGGACCACGGAATTCTACGTTACGTAGGCAAATGGCACTTTACTTTAAAGAACCAGAAATAATGGCACGTATGGGACCACCACCGGCTGGAGTTCTCGACCTTGCACTACCTAAACCATCGAACGAGCCAAGAGTCTCGGTAGCTGCGCCAACACCACATCATCCTGTTCCACATCCAGTTTATTGCAACAGTATGGGAATGACGAAGGTAGAAGTCATGTGGATGCAGATATGTCACACTTTTAATTATTTGCATTTATTAACTATCTGCAGAAGAAGACAACCTTTTTGATACAATTGTGAATGTATGTTCCTAAAAATTTCTTTGAAGCAATAATACGATAATTTGTTTTTGTTATCTGATTGCAGATTCCTTCGAACGTGTCAGGAATGCCCACCGTCCCGGTAATGCAAACGATAAGTGCAGAATCTGTGTGCGAACAAGCTGCACGTTTATTATTTTTGAACGTGCGTTGGGCGCGAGATTTGGCAGCTGGTACAGGTCTAGCAATGGAGGATCAATTAACATTGCTCGAAGCATCATGGCGGGAATTATTTTTACTTGCAGCCGCACAAATGTTACCAAGTCTTGACCCATCGGCGCTATTGCCACCAGGTCCACAAGGTTTACCGTTAGCGATTGAGGTTAATCGTTTTCGTGAGACACTCACCGGTTTTCACTCGATGAATCTTGACCCCCACGAATTCGCTTGTTTACGAGCGATCGTTTTATTTAAAGCGGGTCTCGATTCGGAAGTGGTACCCAGTAGTCGTAGCAGTAGTGGTTCGATTTCGCCAATCGGTTCAACGAATCGTCTTAGAGATCCTGGATCGGTAGCACGACTACGTGACGGTGCACAAATGGCACTCGGCCAAAGACTCAGTGGAGTTTCATTTGGTGCTCTTAGATTTGGAAAATTATTATTACTTTTACCAACATTACGATCAGTTTCCACTCACGCGATTGAAGAATTATTCTTTAGGAGAACGATAGGCGTTATACCGATTGAGAGAATTATTTGCGATATGTACAAATCGGCTTAAGCATTCATAGGTAAAAAATAAATACATAAAAATACGTCGACGTAGGTAGATTTAAATAATTTCAATTGAAAAAAAAAAAAAAAAAAACGAGATACGCTATTGTGGTGAAGAAATAAATGATTTTGTTTTCTTTTAATTTCTTTACGAATGTACACCATTGAAAAAAATCATCCGCGGAGTAAGAAACTAACTTTCTTATTACAAGTACTTAATCTCGATCTACGAACATAAATAGTTAGTATTCAAATCCTCGAAAGAATTCTTCACTTTTTCTTATTCGAGAAACATCGCTATTTAAACAGCCGATAACAAAAGGAAAACATTCGTAATTTTTTTCAACTACAATCGATAAAAAGAACGTCTTGAGTTTCACCGGCGTTAGAAATAACGTCAAGAAAGAAAAATCGAAGCAGAGAAGAAAAAATTGCAATTGTAAATTAACACTCACGTACCTCTAGATATTAATTCTTGTTAGGAATTCAAATAAATAATATAACTAAGAACATAAAAAAATTAGAAGTTTTATCAAGAACTGTGATGTTTGACATATCACGAAGTAAAAGAGGGTCGTAGACGCTGCGAGAGAATCTGTGGGATGAACGTTGGTAGAAGTATTCGATATTTTTGTACAAATATATCTTTATATGTATATAAATAGAATTATAAATAGAATTGATGTAAATAAATAGAGATGATAATTAAGCGAAAGTGTGCACGAGGTGCTCGCTAATGCAATATAAAGAATATATCAACAGCATTTAAAAGGACCAAATGAAGCTCCTTCATAAAGGAATCGTAGATGTTTTTTTCGACCTCGTGAAAAACACTATTCCAGAGCTTTAGCGGTCGAATTCTGTGCTACTTGAATATTTACTCGAAAACTCTACCCTCGTACGATGTAAATATGTGAATAACGTTAAAACCATAATAACTTATGATGTAAGCCATTACATTACTATTATTATTATTATTATTTCAGTAATATTATTATTATCACTATTATCAGAAATAACAGATCTAGCAAGATCATCAGATGTCAATCAAGAGACGCCAAGTTAATATATACAACTACAAGTTGTATATAAATAAATAAAAATGTTACACGATGGAAAACGCGATATTCGTGCTTTTATTCATCATTCTCGCAAAATTATTTTTAACAATTCCCCAAAAAAAAAGACCAAATGCTCTTTTGCTTTATTTTCTTTCTTTTTTTTTTTTTTTTGGGTGTATGAAAATATCTGTTGAGATTTAGCTGTTTCGTTAAAGATTTTACCTGGAGCTGCTGGAGTTTTTGTGGCACAATGGCAAAAATTTTATGGGCATTTCACGGTGATTTGAGTAGTAATCGCGGTACAATGGACTTCTTTCTACACCGCGGTATACACTTCTGCTGAACATTTTGAAAATGCCATGGCATTTTTCGAGCAAACGAGACCGGAGAGACTGTATAGTCCACCACCGTGTAATCACCCGGTTTCCGCAGGTAAATAATCGCTTTTCTCGACAGTCTATTTCTGTACACAGTGCACCTCGAAACTACGAATATACATGCAACCAAGATTACTCGACTACCCTACTTTTTCATAAATAACACATTTTTTTTTTTTAGCCTTTTCTTAACAAAACTGAGTGGATGTTTCTGTTTTCAACTTCTTTTCAAGGTTTAAGGAACTCGAATGTTAATAAGCTTGATCATCATTTTTCTAGTTTTCTGATGCAGAAGTGAGCGGATTGACAGTCACAAAGTTTCTAAAAGCAGCTGATTTGGAAACCGCGACTTATTTATTGATATTGATGCAATTTATATATTGATGCTTATATATTGATGCAATTTTGTGGGTTTTTTTTCTTTTTCTTTTTAGGAATAAAAACTTTTAAATATACTTGAGTGCACAGGTAAAAAACGTTGGAAACTTGTGCCAATGTTTGATATAAAACTTTCTATCGAGTGAACGATTCAAATGATAGATCCCTCACTAAAATAAAATAATAATAATTCGTATTAGAATTCTGAACCTTGAATGATCAAGCATCGAGGTCAAGGAATTTTCTTACACAAAGATCGAGAACAAAAGAGCAAAAAAATTGCTCCGAGAAGAGGTTTAGCTTTCGTTTTTCATCTCGTCTTGATCTGTCCCTCGTCCAATCTATTGTTAAAATTTGTCACGGTTTTCCGGTAAATCAGTTCTGTTATTTTAAGCGATGATCCCGTTCCAATACAAACATAATGAAAAATCCAACGACATGCTGCCACAAGAAAAGACGTAATTCAACTAAATATATCACTGGAATCTGAAGACTTACGTCGTTTTGTATAGAAGCCTTAAAAATATCGACGCGAATTTTTCACGGCAAGAGAGTTTTTCGATGAAGGGCAAGATCAGATTAGACATAAAAAAGCAGGGAATAAAAAATTCGTATTAAAACGATCGATCAGTTGATCGAAAGTTTTTCCTCAAGAATTAGTTCTCAGAATATTTTTAGTTCCCGAGTTTTGTCCGTTAAAATATCTTACACTTTTGTTCTCAAGTAATTTTTCTCAACGGCAAAACAGCTCGAATGTATAGAAAGAGAGTGAGAATTTCAAAGTGATGCGGGGCACTAGAAAATCGCACGTTCACATATATTTCTATACAATCGTGTGCGAAGGGAAAGTGCAAACGAGACAGAGCAAGAGGGCCAGAGAAAAGAAGAGCTCTTTGACCGTAGGTTTCGTTCTAATGGCTTGAGTGACTCTCGTAATCCGCATGACTGATTTTTCGAATGTTTCGACTCGTTAATTCGTCCACTCGTATGAGCATCGACGTCACACGCTTATCCATCCGTCTCCCCTCACTTCTATGTACGTTTGTATAGATTTCCATGGATACAAATAGCACGAGGTTCCTGCTGAACGTGTTTACATAAAATAACAATTATCACTCTTCCTTTTACCATGTCATTGCAATCCTTGTTCAGAAACCCTTAAAAAATTTAATTTACTCAAAATTTTAACATTTTTACGTTAAATAGTTTGGAACGAGATCGTATACGGTTTTTGAGAACCGTTTTTTGTCAATTTTTGCAAAAAAATACTATATAATTCTTTTTTTGATTGCATTTTTGCGTGCAGAATAAGCGATGTGTTGATCACGAAGTTTGCAGAGTTTTGTAGAGCTCCGAATAAATAGACTTATGAAATATGCTCACAAATGATGTGGTCACAATGTCGAAAGTCTTTACACTGTTGGATAGAATTGCTTTTAGAGGTATTTTACGAGCTGACAAATTATTCAGGTAAACATTCCGCCCAAAAGTGTCCTGGGTTTGCTATACAGTCGAGTCGAGACACGCCTCTGAGCCATTTGTACTGAAAGAGCATAGCGGGCATAAAATCTTTTCTCTCAAAATCTTTTTCACCGGTTGACCCTTTACACTTATAGTAGCTGTAAACGAGAATTCCGAAAACTCGTGTTTTTCCTGTTTAGTGTGAAAATTCAGTCGCCACTTTGGAAGTAGAATTGTATAACAAAGTTAAGTTACGAAAATAAAATTTGATTCATTCACTGTTTTCAATTGAATAACGCTTGCATTTATGGTGTATGAACATTCATATTTTTAATCTTCCTTTAGTTACATTCCATTTTTTTGTATCGAAATGGCATTGAAAATCATATCAAAAGCAATTTGTTTTAACTGTATGAGAACTGTGCTCCGATTCTTTGTTCAAAAAAATCCAGAAGTCCTGTCCCTCTCTCTCTCTCTCTCTCCCTCTCTTTCTCTGAGATTCACGTCTACGATATCGAGTTTTAAATAGAAATCACGGTTCACAATGCCGGACTTTGGAGGCGAAAGATCGTAGTAGCAATTAATTTGATTTCGATTTTGATCGGAGTACTTGAAAGTAGAGTTTAGGTTTGTAAGGAGGGTCCCCGGTATGTTACGAATTTTTGGTCTCAATATCGAAACGAGCCGCGAGCACAGAATACTCTATGCCACTTTGGACTTAACTAAAGACGGACACACAGGCTTTATAACTCTTTTTTTGCAATGCTCTTGCCATCGTGTTCACTGGCCACTTGAGGGTGACACAATAACAATACTGTTGCGTTTCCAGACGAGTGAATAATAATCCTGTATCGAATACTGCACACCTTTCATTCCTCTGCACCCTCCTCTTGTGTTGTTATTTTTTATTCCACTCTTTATTCTTCTTTCTCTTGGAGCCTCTCGCACGGTGCTAACTTTTAGTGCTCTTTCACCCCCGGTGGTCACCGACGTCGTGTCCTTTGTTTAAAATCGGTAATTACTTCACCGTTCTCCATACCCGGAGCCGTCCAGAGAGTGGAAAAGAATTCCTTCGCTTGAAATAATAGAGTCGCGAAAAATGAGGCGGCTGCTTGATCACTTAATATTTATTGTATCCATACACACATGCGTATGCGAAGCTATATTCTATGTGTATATTAAAATACATATATTGTATAAAGTATACATAAGAGTGGGAGAATGAAAGAGTCCTGCAAGTCCTTGACAAGTCGTTCCCACCACAGGGGCTGTTGCGGATGTTACATACTTGCACCTTGCCCTGTTCAACTCTCAGAAAGGACCAATGGGCAAGAAAACTATCGCACAACATGAAGCCACGTCGTGTATGAAACTGTAACAAAATATATTTCTGTTCGAAAGTAACAATCGTGTCAAAATTAATTTTATTCCGTTGGCTTTGTAGTTTTTTATGGTCGAAAGAACTAGAAAAAATTACAGAATAACCGAAAACCCATACGTAATGAATTCGTAACTGAGAAGCAAAAGTTGATCAAAGATAGTCACGATTTTGATACTTAACGGCTTTTCATTTTATTCATTCATATTCAAATTTTTACTAATTATTTATAATACTTTGGTAGAATTAATATCATTTTATTTATTGCAAGAATTTTAGAGATTTTTATTTGTACAATTAAAAGACGAAAATAACTGCATATGCGTACGAAGGAATTGAGAAATTGGCTCTCATTTGAGATTCACATTTTTTCTCTCAATGTTATGAGAAAGGCAAAAAGTTCTCCTATCGAAAAAAGCCCCTCATCCGCGTGTGAGTTTCTCCGTACCCCTTGCCTTAAGTATACATGCAGCCAAATATGCTGTATATGAATCGAGATTGGGTGAAAGAAAAGAAGGGGGGGGGGAGAGCAAATCGAGAGAGTAACAGTAACAAAACGCGAGGTCTATCGATGGGCCTTACAATGAAGGGGGGAGGGGGTTCCAATATAATTGCACCTCAACAACAAAGAACCCTCGACTATGTTACATCGATTCGACGCCACCACATCCCTTATTACTTGTTATATGGGTACCTATGAATCGATTTTCGAAGAGAAGGTCGTAAAGGGCTTAACTTTACCCAGGATTTCGATTGGGTCACGCCATTCTCTTTCTTAACTGTTTATATACATGTCTACATGTTTATACACGAATATATATGTATACCTATATACAAATGTATAGTTTTTCGTATATCGTCACCGGGTATCGACGAGTGGTCACTTGAGAATCAGCGTATTGTCGTCATTGTTTTGAGGTAACAAAACGGAAAAAGTGCTCCATACGAGGCTGGCATTGTAGTCAATTAGCAGAACACCAGGGGGGTCTTCGTATACATGCATCGATCCAGGATCGACGTTCCCTTCCCTCCTTATTACATCACAATGTACAAAATGCGGTAATATGTGGTAGCATTGAAAAAAATTGTGCACGCATTATTAATCACTGTGAGTTTTTACGTAGTAGTGATTGAAGCATGTGCGTATGTGGTGAGTTCGTATATCGATCGAAAATTTCTAGAGGTTTATTGTGCTCGCGTGCAATCAATTTTTCGCTCGATTTAACCAATTTTTCCACATTTAAAATCGTTCTTTTTTTGCGCATTCACCTAAATGGCAATCCATTGTTGAATTTATCAAATAACTGATTCATTAGTTAACTGATTAATTTATCATTGCTCATACTTCGTTTTTTCTGTTTGTTTTTTTTACTAATAAATTTTTCTAATTCTGCAACTTCCATCCATCAATTCATTGAATTCTTCTCGAATGAAAGAAGGATCATTTTTTTACGCATTCTTCCTAAGTCATCTCTACTTCAAGTAAACAGCTATAACCCCAAAAATTTTCTCATTTCCTCTCTCTTTCTCCTGCTATTCCACTGCAGCCTCTTGCGCGAATATTTGCACGTGCTGCGCCGAAATTCGTGTCAGGAATTTAATAAAGCAAAACTCACCAATGCCATGGCTATAGATATGATTAGGTTGGCTGGATTTCATGATATCTTCTCAAATATATTTTACTACAGGTCTTGATTTCTTGATTTTTATAAACAATCTTTGCCATATATATATATATATCTGTAATTGGGGCAAAAAAAGGAAAAATCTATTGAGAAGTTTCAAGGTTGATCCGTAAAATGTAAATTTCTCTACTACTTCCCATAAGAACAAGTTTAAAACTGAGCATTCATTGATTGCCAATATCTCGACCGCATGATAGTGATTTTTTTTTTTAATTTTCCGTGCTGTTTCGTAAGAGAGATGAGTTTAATATAAATGTCAAAGCGCGTTGGGGGATGGCCACTCGATTCTGCGGCAGGATCGCGATGGCGATTTTAAGGGGGAGATTTTTCGAAGTTACTAAAGCGTTGCCAGGAGTGTTCCACTCGGTACAACTGAACTGGGGGGGCCAAAACAGAAAATGTTCATCCATCGAATTGCACGCACAACCTTTGGCACGATGCCTTTCGTAAAAACGTTCTCTTCTTTATTCTCTTCATTGTTATGTACCGTTGATGCAGCCATTATGTCTGGGTTGATGGGAACAGATTATGTTGGTCGCTGTCATTGAGGGGCTCATCACTTCATAGCGTGACACTGATGCCTCCCCATTATGTATTATGTGTGTATATATGTATAAAGGTAAAAATGGCGAAGGTTTAAGAGAGACAGAAAGAGAGCAAAAGGCAGGACAAGAGAACTGGCCAGAAATTTGAAGCTACTGCATTGTCCGAATAAATTATTAGAGGGTTCGTATCATACGCGTGCCCTTTCAACATGGACCCCCAAAATGTCGTCAATTTGTTCAAGTAAACCACCAATTACATAGGATGAATTTTTTTTTTTCATATAAAAGAAATCGCGACTGTATTTTCTTGTATGCACCGGAAATGTTGTTGACATCGCTTTTTCAAGAAAAGAAAAGGATAATTTGAAAAATGGCATCAATCGTTTGTGCATGATCAAGAACAAATAACGGCTCAGTAATTTCAGCATGAAAGAATGAGAATGTACGAGATCGGGAACACGAGACTCATTCAAAGATTTTTGTATTAAAAGTCGAAAAGATTCTTCTAGTATTTTCTAGACTTACAAAAGTGTTGAAAGGAGTGAACTGTTACAGTTGTCATCGCCAATGTCGCACCTTACACACTTCTACGTTGCTTTTGGCTGCATTTACCAGACCGAATTTTAAGCTTACCTTTTTCCTATTTAGACTCGATCCTCTTGTACGGTCTTAGCTAAGATAATTCGCAAGAAGAAAAATCGATCGCTGTTGTGAGCCAAGCAACAGCGCCGGAGAGAGAAGTCGCCGATCTATTAGGATTATCATTTTCTCAAGTAACAGATTTTATCTTTTACAGATTATTAGCTATTTCTCCTTTTGACAAAAATATTTGTACGGCTCAAGAGCGCCACACAGTTCAAATGTACGCATATATTTGCTTTTGTGATTCCTTTATTTATAATTTTCAATACTTTACCCCGAGCCAATTCAAAAGCACAACGTAAATTAGTGTAAAAAAGGTTTTTACTCAATTTGTATATAAGATTCCATTTCAATGTGCAAATTCCCATGAACATTTCTCCTTGCCTAAAACTACCGATTAATATAAAAATATGCCCTTTTATTATTTTAGTTTTGAAACAATTTTGCCCCGTGGCAATAATAGGAACATTGCAAGTTAGAAATGAGAATAAATTTAATGTATTCCAGATGGCAGTTGAAAATCGGACTCAACATTGAATAGCCTATATATATTTCGGAGGTAAATCATTAAGTATGTATCCATAGGATCGGAAGCACAAAAATTAGGAGGATCTTAAGGAGCAAACAATAATCTGTTTCCCGATAATGCTGACTTTGATTGCTTTGATTCGCAGCTTAAATACGAAGGATTGATAATCCTCTAAAAGCACTGCTAAAACGTCACGACGAAGGCGCAGGTGTAACACCTGTTCGCATCCATCCTAATGCTTGAAATTCTCTCGTTTTCTTCCTCCATTGTTCTATGCGTCGGAGCCTAGAAAATCCATAATATTTCTACAAAGTTAGGTCTCGTAATCTTCCGCATAGCATTATTACTGAAGTGCTTCGACTCTGCAAATCCAATCGTGTTATTTTTTATTTTTTATTCATCGTTCCTGGCTTTACGAGCTTTTCACGAGCTCGTCCAATGACTACCTGAGTCATCCAATGAGTACCTTCACTTCTTCCTCATTTCACTGTTCCTTTGCCTGAGCATCCCTTCAGCCGACTATTGCCCACAGCCACTTTTCCTTAATTTACCTCAGCATAGCATTTACACGAGAGCGAGGGAAACCTGCAAAAAAACTGGCTGATACGGGCGGCTATATTTTAACTGGAAGAGGCAGGAAAAATGCTGCTCGCGCAGTAATTGCTACGCAAGCCGGTTCATGGGTGAACGGTCACCCAACCAAGTGCTGACCTCACCCGAGATTGCTTAACTTTGTAGCCGCGGAGTGCTTTAATCGCGTTTATTACAATAATCATTTATATTTTGTAGTTTCCCCTAGTCATTTTTATTTACACAGTTTCGTGGGTCACCATTACTTAATAAACTTTATTTGTGTTGCATGTATTATATCTGTTATTTTTACCGATTTATCGAGAGACTTTGAACTAGACGTAGATTGCAATGAAATCAATGGATAGCAAATAAAATTGCAAATGTTATCATTTCTTGGTACGTCCAAGCATATTTTTTCTGTTATGGTTGACACATTCATAGATAAATACTCTTGTGCATTTCATGATTTCGGATATAGAACCGACGGAGCAGAAGCAATCGAACTTAAAGCATCTATTCGGACACACTTGAGAAAGCTCCTTGCACCAAGGTGCTTTATTGTAAAATGTTTGCTCCAGTGTTCCCCGCAATCCGAAGATATTGGAAGAAGAATGTATCGAATGTGCGACATGCCAGGAGGATGTGAAGAACAATATATGTACGTATTCCATGAATGAGTTACTTTAACATACATCATATCAAAATGTGTTTTGTAAAACATTCAAATATTGTGATAACAAATTATTTGGAAGGTGCGTATAAATTAAAAATACTAAATATATAATGAAATATATAATGACGCCATGAGCATATAAATATGTTTTTTAAATGAAGGCGCCAACGTATAATAAACATAGCAATATGACATATTCTATAATTCCTTTTTATTAGGGTAGAGATTACTGCATTAATCGTTATTCCTAATAAAGTAGGGATCTGCATTCATAAGGATTGATTATTCATAGCTAAGTACGGATTAATCTCTTCGTTTCCCTGTATCCATGGATCTCTATTATAAGGATAGATTTGCTAGCTTTTCACTCAAGAAATACCGAATGGATTTCGATGAATTTTTTCCAGGAATAGAGCTCATGAATCAGGACAAGATGCAGACTGTACGACATTCCGGTGAATCATTTCTTGGATGTTGCGTTCGTTGCCTTTTGGACTTCAACCGATACCACTTCATTCGGGAAAAAGTTATAAGTTTTGTGATGTTAAAGAGATTATGTGTGTATCGATTGATTGGCAGCGAGCGGAGATACTGAAAAAGCTGCCCTTCCAAGAAATCGTTTTTGTAAAATATACGCACGAATCTTGGGATGTTGAAATATAACGAGCATTTAACCGGCGGAAGTGTTCAGGTTGACTTTTATGATTGGTACTATGTATGTCTCCTTCTTTTTCAGGAACGAAAGTGAGAGGGATTGTCGCTGCTAGTCGTTCCCAAACTTCTAAGTAAGAGACACTCGTTGTTATTCCAAATTTCATAAAAGCCTTCATCTTTTTTATGTTATTATTAAGTGTAATCTTTATATTAACCACTATTCTCATTCTCTCTATTTCAGCCATGCTAATTTTTCTGACAATTAAAAGGTTCGGCAGGAAACTGTGAAGTTGTATTTTCGGTCCGAAAATATCTCGATGGATTTATAAATGTGTTGTGCCCAGCGTAGCAATCGAGCGATTCTCGCTGATTGCACTTGCAAAAATGTGCTGATGCGGCGCATAATTACGCCACAACGTCCTCGATCACAACATTCGAGAACCAATATCATTAGACGCCGTAAATTAACAATAACTCGGAAAAAACCCCTCAAGTCAATAAAATTAGCGACAATGCCCAAAATCGGCAGTCTGCCTACAAAAATCCATCGATAACAACTTTAAATTAACACGATTGATGTCGAGGCATAAATTAGAAGGAGTAAATTAACAATAACTGGGGAAAAACCCTGAAGTCAATAAAAGTAGAGACAATGCCCTAAATCGGCATAAACCTCGACTCAAGGCCTTATAAGGCCTCGACTTTGTAAAATCATTTATTCCAAAATAAAAACTTTTGGTAGTTTTTATAAATTATAGAGTTGAAGATGGACTTGATTTGGCAATACCCTAAAATACCCGTTTTCGATAACGCGTTCCTACGAAACGATTTTCGCGGACGCAAGAAATGCAACAAATTAAAAAATAACGACCCCAACTATAACGTAATTAAATATCATAAAACTTGTCCAAAAATACTTATCCGCATTCGTTGTTTTAATTTTATTATAAAATTTCGGAGTTTAAAAAATAAAATATTGCATGTGATAACAAGTAATTTTTTATAGCCAAATTATTTCGTACATAAAAAGACAGAATTTAAAGAAAAATGCAGACTGAACTGGACCGCGTGTTTTAATTACCATGGGTATAACTCGCTGTGTTTTAGTCGTGGCTATAAAAATTTTACATCCTTCCCGACCGGTTTTACGATTTGCGGGTGAAGAACAAATGAGGAAGTACATATTTACTTGAATCTCGTATGAGCCTCACATACTTGACTATATGTATATGTATTTATATGGTATATAGATGGAAGAAGCAAGAATATATTGAAAGAAGAACGCGATGCCTCTCGTCTTACAATGGCTGACTCCGTAAGGCAAAAATCATAAAGTTAGGGACTGCACTATATAGAGATCTCTCGCGGGCCTCAACGTTCGAGGGTTGATGGGTTTGCTCCTGTTTCGGGGTGGTTAGAGAGGGTACCGACCTTTTACCGTCCATGATTCCTGAGGGATGAGCAATGCAGCTGTCACAAAGATCAAGCACTGATTGGCCGTAAACGCTCGTCGGCCATGCTGAATTTTTCCGGTCTAACTTCTTTCCACAATAGACGTATTCCATGTGATATCTTTCATTGATCTATTCTTTAATTCTAAACAACAAGGCTTTACTTCATAAAAATAAATCATTATTATAAGTTCAATATAAATGTTCATTCAAATGATTAATTAGACGTTAAAAAACGAAGATTTTCGTTCCCTTTGTAAGCAAGAAATAAAACTTGTTTAATAGTTCAATTTAAAAAAAAATACATTCCACATCTTTTTTTTCGATGAGGACAATAAAAATGAATAATTATCGTCACTCATTGCGTCAAATATACTCAAATATTCTTAGCCCTAATTTATTAATTTATTTTACTTTTTTAACATTTTAACTATTCATTATTTGTTTAATTATTATTTATCCATGTAAGTTTTTACACAGCATTTGACCAATCCTTATAAGGAACAATGTGGACTAAAAATTCGTCTGTTTTTCTAGGAAATAATCTCGCTGATCCTCTCGAGAGACTTCGTCACGATGATCCCGATAAGAAGGGCACCAAGGGCTGGATAGTACCCGTGGAAAAATACAATACGTAACCCAGAAGTTCGATATACATCGATTTTTTGATGTTATTGAAACAAATCCTAGCGTATTGCTGTTGATGCAGCACGAGTGCATGAGTGAGTAGTAGGGATAAATGGCTTCAAACCTAAATCACTCTATATATACATACATAAATACAGTACAGCGTGACTATGGAACGAGAGGGTTATGGGGATTTGAACCACACCATCATCGCCATGTCGCGTGTCGTATGGCCACCCTCAGGATTAGGCACAATTATTGGAATCAGGCATCAGCAATAGACCGCAACCAGATTCACACGCTCGTGGTCTGACAGCATTTTTTTATTAGGCAAAATAATGAAAATCAAATTTTTTCTCGTCCTTGCTTTATTTTAATGACGAATTCATACAATTAGTCTACACTTTTGATAAGACGGTTAAAAGTATTGTGAATTGATGCTTAAAAAAAGTGATTTTAATATGCTTCTTGCATTTTTTCAAATTTGCATTTTTGTATTTGTGCAATTAACAAATAATGACTATTCATCTATTTGTTGCATGATGACTGTCCTTCAAAGTATGTAAAACCAACGAACCCGTTATTTGTCGTTGAAATAGTATGTAATTAATAAATAAAACTACGAAAAAAAATTGGTGGGAGAACGTCGTAGTTCCACTGTGGTTGAAAGGGTTGAAAAAACTGTGGAATACTTTCAGAAGTGCTGTTTTCTCGTTTCCAAACACTTATTAACGAGACCGCGATGTAGCATTATTGAAATATAAACAACGAAAGAAATGTAAATAGTTACAGTTATAGTTGAATGAAATTTTCCAACGTCTTGAAAATTTTCTTTCAACTCAATCATAACAATGTAATTTATATTGTAATAATAGAGTCTGTAGATCGTTGAATAGTTCATTGCCCGTTCAATGAAGTTATATAAGGGGATAAAATAGAATTGTAAGTTAAAGCCTTTCCATGGAGAATCCGGTCTTTCCAAGTGCCGTATATAAAGAAACGGGAGACCCGGTTGCAATCGATATCACAATTGCGAAACGCGTGTGATAGGCGTTTGTAACGAGAGGCACACAAACTCGTTTGTGCTATCGTTTTTGCTACGCACTTGCTTATTAGACATTTCTCTCGTTTCGTTGAAAGCGAGTGCGCTACGTAATAGCACGTAATATCTGATCCGTTCCTCAAACAGTTGATACTTTCTTCGTTAATCACTCAATCGTAATTTAATTACGAGAACTATTACAGCGGGACAAACTTGTTTAAGGCTCGTAAGAAAAGTCGTCACACCGGTACATCAAAGTTGTAGAATACAAGTCACCAACTTCTTTAAAAATACATAAACCAAAAACCTCTGTAGTGATCATTACGATAACTTGATAAATGAGAAAGAAATTCTTGAAAAAATCTGTCACTTTGTCTCATCGATTTAAAGATTCGTAAATTGAATCAATCGCAAATTGAAGAAATGACGAATTCGCAAACTAACTTATTAATACATTAACGAACAATATTATTATAATAAAATATAATATCGTAACGAAGATAATGATATAAAATTGTTATGAAAAAACATTAACAACGTTTTTGATGAAATCGACGCATAATTAAATACTAATCAAACTCAAAATTTTGATCATGATTAAATCAGAATTGTACTTTGGCCCATAGTTCTGTAAATTATTTAAGCCATCACTAAAAATCATCCCTCAAAGCATAACGCCGCTACCGCAGGATCAGGGACAAACTTTCGATGAAGTCTCGATGCTTGACACGTATATATACACGCGACAACCCCTTTTTTTGTATGTGGTCCTCGCATCGGACACACCGGTGTTCTGGTACCTCGAGCCACACCGGTGGCTTGTTATAACTCCGATAATTATGTTACCAATGCGTCGAAGGACAAAGAGCTCTTGAATCTCTACACACATATAACTATTTATATTTCTACGACCGACGACGAGAAAGCGGAGATCTCCTTATTGCTCTAATATACGGGCATATATATATATGTGTACTTTCATCATGTAGCCGTCCAGCTGCCGGTAATCCTCCCTTTGTAACTTGCTTTCTCGAGCCCAATGCACCAATGGCGGGGTTCGCGCCATTTTTCTGACTGACAGAGAGTCATCGATAAAGAAAAATTTGAAAAAAATTCCATGTTCTAACGGTGTAACAAAATTATACGAGAAGCTATAAAAATGAATGAAACTTCTTGATGACACTCTATAATTCCTTTTCTTTACATTAGTTCAATTTTTTCCATAGTGTAAAATTTTCTATTCAGAAATGGGATGATAGAGTTTTTTATTTTTTATTTCCACGCTTTCGTTTACAGGATTTTAACGCCCTTTATGCATAGAGGAAAAACAATTACTACGAAGCATTGTTTTCTGAATGTACGAAATGAAAAATAGATTTCTCGTAAATATGTAAAGGGGATGAGGAAAAAAATGCTTGCCTCCGCCAATGGAAGGCGGTTGATGTCACCGTAGCCGTGCCCTCGTGGATAATGGAGTCCGCGACTTTAATGGACTCGCTAATCCTCTTCCCTGTTTGCTGGTGAAGACATCGAATATATATATACACACAGATATATATACACATACGCACTTTTGTGTATATATACTTATTATGGTCACTGTCATGTGTGCTTCAGAGCGTACCTAGAGGTACATAGATGTGCAGGAAATAATCGTTTTGGCATGAGGGTGAGGGGGGAGGTGACTGCATTCTCCTATGCGGCAAAGAGCCAGTTCTGGGGGATGAAACGCCCGAATTTCCTGGCGAACGAAAAACAGACCAAAAAGCCGAAAGAGAGAAAGAGAAGCCTGACAACGTGAACATCTCGAAAATATATGGGTCGTTCAATCTCAATATCGAATCTATCGATATTCTAAATTTTATTCATTGTTCATGGACGATTTTTCACATTTTAAACTAAATCTTTGAGACATTCCTTTTTCTTTCATCTGCTATTTCATAACGATATTATGAAAAACACTAAAAAATGGATCCAAATTTTTTTGAAACGAAATTTTAATTCAATGTCCAGTGAATTAGTGCAACGTTTCCTCTAATTTTCATTTATTTACTTTGTGTTAGAGCTAAAAAAAAATTATTGTTTAATAACAATCTACAAAGACTGAGGAAAATGTAATTTTAGAATCTTCAGAGTCTTAGGAAAAATGATTGGCAATATTGAGAGGATGGAAAAGGAAGATCGAGTTGGACTGAAAGTTCTTATGTAAAAATAGGTATATGCGCTCACATATACATAAAGAGAAGGGATGATGCATAAATGATGTGTACATGTGAATAGGGTCTGTATACGTAGCACCAGGACTTAGCATGAAGCTGAGATACGCCCCTTGTGTGCAACCACTGGTGCGATGATACCTTGATTTCTCAAGTGACGAGTTACTGGCACCCCCTCGTCCTTTTTCTGTGTCCGTGTGCGTACATGTGCCCATTATTCTATCAGCCCGCGAATCTCTAAATATTCTTCTGTCACATGGCAGAATTTTTTGGTTTCTCATATTAATTTGAGTCAACACAAAGAAGAGATTTATGTATATTGGTCTAATGATGAAATGGTTGAAAAAAAAAACGAGTCAATTTTTTGATACCAAATCTCTTTAATCGTGAACCTCGGAATCAATCTGTATGAAGTTACGATACCATAAATGTCGGATGTGTAACTTTATGGAATCATGTGACTATGTGGCCTGCATTAAAATTAAAATCGATCGATTACTTCTATGGATGGAGTAAGTTTTGCCAGACAATAAACTGTTTGACCCTCATTACCCTGATAGAAGCCAAACTGGATTGTTTGAGCTGATTACGGAAATAGTGAATTGCAAAACAGGTTGTGTTTGAGTGCATTGTACGTCACTTGTAATTTCTGCAGAGATACGAGTACATGGTTCTGCACACGTGAATGTTTTTTTGGTGTGTATAAATATAAATTTATATAGATGCATGGATAAAGAGCATAAACTCGTCCACCTGCATGATTCTTATACTACAGCTGTATAATCAAGAGCACATATACGATAAATGCATACTAGATCTCCCCCTCTTAAAAGAACCATTCACTCGTGAAAGCAGCAACGGATCCCTACGAGAAAAACAATTCAGGAAAGCAGTGTCGAAAATATCTATAATGCTCGTTTTTCAGCGTTGAAACTCGATCAAAAAACGAATGAAAAATTAAAATCCTGTTTGTAAATCTTGATTTCAAATCATTTATTCTAAATAAAAACTGGACTACGAGTCAAGAGCAATTGGACCACGATATTATACCGCCTGCAGATTGGTTTTAAGGCAGAAATTTTTCATTAACACTCAAACCAAGATTGGGATTTAAAAAAGATGATTTATTCGCTTATCATGTAACTTTTTTACATCAAATACAGAACGAGTACGAGTGAAATAAAAAAAAAATTCTGGCTTATTTCTATCACGATGAAATATCGTTGACGAAACAGTGACAACTCCAGAACTCACGGTGGGTATGTTCGTGTAACTATATTTACGTCAATATGGTGCTGGAGAAATAGGGGTAATGATGGTCACGTATAAGACGAATGAGGTTTCGTTGATAAGTTGAGTGTCTTGGAATGTTACATTGGTAAATTGCATAACCTTGCCAATGACCTTGTTTTTATAAATGTTCACCAAACGGTTAATCGTCACAGCTTTTTCTTATTCATGTTTTGCTTCGGAAACTTTCTTCTCTTCCCTTCCTTTCCTCACTCGGTCCTAACCCTGATATTGTCCCTGATTGTATTGAGGCTGCCCTTGAGGCTGCCCTTGAGGCTGCCCCTGAGGCTGCCCTTGGGGTCGATATTGTGGAGCAGCATTCGCAGCTTGATTTTGGTACGACGGCTGCTGAGGAGCGTTTCCAAATTGTACTTGAGGTCGATAACCACCAGCCTGAGACTGAGTCTGAACTTGAGGGTTGCCCTGAGGTGCTGCACCGAAGTTTGGAGGTGGTGGAGCTGGAATGTTTACGACAGGATCACGGGCTTGTTGGAACTGCAACAATTGTTTGATCTGAGCAGGAGCCTGAGAATAAGGCCTGTACTGTGGAACTGGCTCTTGAGGAGGTTGTTGTTGACGCGTTTGTCTTCTCACACGAACTGATTCTGAAGAAAAAATTAATAAAACCTTATCATTATGTCGCTACAAAATGAAAGGTAAAAATGCTTGAAGTGCTTGGCTAAGAATGCTAACAATTATTAAATCTTATGACACGTGAGAAAAGTTCAATTACGTCTTAATCAGTCAAATAATAGATGAATCTCGATTATTCCGGAAAAACTTGTATGACAAAGCAGTTATACATCAAATAAATATGCACTTTATTTTACGATGGAAGATGAAGAATTCAATACTTCGTAACAGGCTTCAATAATTCAATTACGGAGTCGAAAAGTTACAATGTTTATATAAATTGGCGATAAAAACTTACCAAAGATGGGATCCTGCAGATCTTCCATAAGCCATCCGTCACTATCAAGAACTGAATCGCTCGCGCATATTGGCGCAAGAATGCACATTAATATCTGTCAAACAAATATATGTTTCAATGCATGAAATCAAACATGTATACACTTCCAAAAAATGGTTACAAAAACTCCAGAGGAATGACGCAAAAAAAACTGTGCACACTTACAAGAAATTTCATGATGACGTGGGGCACTTCGATCGAGTTTTCAGTATGAATCTGCACGAACTGGCACCCAATTCGCGAATCGCATCTATATGTGCGTTCGAGCACCTTTCATACTTGGCTGACTACGAAATTTTTAGCCATTTGTCCCCACGCAACCCTTTTGTATGTATATTGATATGTGTATTAAACAGATAGTTACGTGATTATGGGTCACTGGCATCGATTGGAAGGGGTTTATTGTATCTGGATAAACTCCCCGCCCCTGTTCTGAAAACCATATACCGAGCAAGGAAGTGATATATAAATAAAAAAGGGAAAAAAACTAATAAATAAAATTGTGTCAAGATAAGTAAAAATAAAAGACACATGCGAGGAGCTATTGAATTTCGTTGAATTGTAAAAGTTTCTCTCGTGTTTTCTGGTTGATTTATATCAAAGGCAATCTGGCGAAAGACTTGTGGTAAACTCAATATACATTCGCTACATTAGTTCAAATATGAATATATTTATTGATTCTTGGATTAAGTTCGCCATATTAGAAATAAGATACGATCAGTTAAGAGTGTAACAGGCATCGATATATCGGCTACTGGAGAAAAACAACGCTTCCAAGCACGATATACTCGAATTTCTGACACGCCCATTCACATATGCAGGAAATCGATCTATGCACGCGTTATGCCTGATTCACTTTCTTCCGCGTTGAACGTATCTGGTGATTATATTGCCTTCGTTACTCGTTCACATTATCAGTACGTTGCCCTGCAAGCAAGTATGACAATTGGGGGAATAGATGCAAAAAGATTCTTGACACTGGTTTTTTTTTAAAAGAAATATATTTATTACAAAGTACGTGGTATAAAAAAAAATAAAACTTCTTTTTTCAAAGTATATCACATTGCGTGCTCGTATCGACTTCTATTCTACCAGAATTACTGCAACGGTTTTTACGATGGTGGAAGCGTTGTTCGCAAAATAACGTCACATTTTTTCGAATTGCTTTTCGTGTAAAATGCTATGGTCATTGAAGAAATTTGGTGACCTTCGAATTTTTGTATTAATTTAATTTTCTTCCGCTTCAAGTTCATTGAGAAATTTTTCGTGATCTTATTATTGAAGTTATTAAGGAAGTTCAACTCGAAATAATTTATTTCCTCAGTATTGATTCTCAGTGACTGGACGGATGTTATTTTGGGCCTGACCATACCCTCCTTGAGGCTGACCATACGATGGTTGGCCTCGAGGCTGAAGATACGATGATTGACCTTGAGGTTGACCTTGCGCCAGATAAGGTTGCGGGGCAGGCTGTTGAGGCTGTTGATATTGAGGAGCTGCTGCTTGGGGCGCCTGGACGCGTTGAGGAACATAGGGCTTGTCAGGACGATAGGTTATCTGATTGGCGATTATGTTATACGGTGTCTGCGATTGAAATTGCAAGATTTTCTGTATCGACGCTGGAACGCTGGTCGAATATTGTGGCTGCGGTTCAGCAGGAGGTTGAGATATTCTCTGGTATTGAGGTTGTTGTTGGGGTTGTTGGTTCTGTTGTTGTTGGTGTTGCTGATATTGAGCTTGACGCTTTTGTCTAGATGGCGCATGTCCTCCTTGCCCACCTTGACTTGCTAGTAAATTTTCGTACCTGAGGAAAAATTCATTAGTTTCAACTGCTATTCTCGGTGTAAAATCATGTTGACAACATTGAATTTGTTTTGGAAGACTAGTGCTCGGTGTAAATAATGTTGAAAAATATTAGGATTTACCTAAATTTCTCAGGAATACTATTGACATAGGGTATTTGAGCCTGGAACTTCAAAAGTTGTTGCAATTGCGAGGGAAGGTTGGTCGAGTATTGAGGTTGAGGCTCCGGTGGTGGTTGGGAGATTCTCTGATACTGAGGCTGTTGTCTGGCTGGTTGTTGCTGTGGCTGTTGTTGCTGTTGTTGTTGATGTTGTCGATACTGACGGATGTGGGATTGTTGCTGATGAGGTGCCTGTCTTTTTTCTCTTCGATGAGGTTGACTTCGAGTTGGTGCTGCTTGGTTTGGAATCTGATATGTAATTTCCTGCTTTTGTTCTTGACCAGCGGCCAAAGCGTCGTATCTGCGATGAATAATCACCCATTGGGTAAATCCTTGATAAGCTCAAACGTGCTTGATCCTATTGAATAATTATAAGACTTCTTGTCTTACCTCCACTGCTCGGGAATGTGATTGACATAGGGTATCTGAGATTGGAACTTCAGAAGTTCTTGAATCCTGGAAGGAACGCTTGTCGAATAGTGAGGCTGTGGCTCCGCAGGTGCTTGAGCGACACGTTGTTGTTGATGACCTTGACGCTGATTGGTCTGACGCTTGCTACGTGCTGGACCTCTGGACTTGCCACGATATTGACTGCGGTATTGGTTCTGCTCGTCCGATTGATGGCGAGCTTTTTGCGGCCTGTTCTCGTATTCTTGTTGAGGTTGTGCAGCTTGCGCTGGTTGGGCGTTAATGGCGTCGTATCTAAAAAAAAAAAAAAATAACACAGTTATTGGTGTTATTCAAAATTCAATCACAAAGTCTTTCGTTCATTTTTGCGAAGCATTAGTTACATTTTTCATTCAAAATTACGACTCTTCTCTGATATTTGACTATTTCAAACTGAATGATTTTATATACGGAACTTAATTCAAAAATGTTACCTGTATTGTTCAGGAATGATGTTCAAATAAGGGATCTGTTGTTGAAACTGGAGCAATTGCTTGATCTGAGCTGGAGCATTGTCGTAAGATCTGTAATTTGGTTTAGCCTGAGGTAGTTGAGCAGGTTGGGCGGCAGGGGCGTGTTGACGTTGGGCCTGACGATGTCGTGGAGCCGGGGCTTGTTGGGGAACGGCATCGTGAGGTATGAAGGCATTGTGGGTAGGTTGAAGGGCGTGTTGGGGTGGATGTTGCGGTGCACTATGATAAGATTTCCAATTGACGCTCAAGCCTGAGGAACCAAAAATCATGCGAACACTTTTTTTAATGTCTACTTGGTTGACAATGATAAGAGAATCATGAACAGATTTTTATCGTACCACTTGGATCTCTGTACTGCAGAGCTCTTCCTGGCCCCTGTTGGGCTTCGTAAGGTCTCTGAATGACTGACTGGGGGTGTCCAGCACCTGCTCCTTGACCTTGATAGTTGGCATTCGCATCAGTCGGTCCTTGGATCCTGAAGTCAGCGTTTGAATCGGTAGCTCCTTGGATCTGGAAATTGGCATTTCCATCGGTTGCACCTTGAATTTGGAAATTGGCATTTCCATTGGAAGCACCTTGAATCTGAAAATTTGCGTTTCCATCCGATGCGCCGACGATCTGAAAGTCGCTGTTTCCGTCCGAAGCACCTTGGATCGAAAAGTCTCCGGCTCCCAGAGAAGCTTGGGTAAAAAAAATTTGAATAGCAATAATTATCAGAACATTTAATGGGTTTTGTTGACTGGCGCCGGAGAAACGATTATATTGGCGCCGATACAAGAGAAAATAAACAGTTCACTGTAACTGGAACTCGCGATTCCTTTCACGTGAAAGGAAACTTTGTGCACGAGAGTCCTGCAAGTGCGCTCACGACGCTTATTATTGTGTCAAGAATATATCAATTAAAATTTAACCAATTAAATACTGTCCAGAAAGGAAGTATGTTTTTTTTCCAACTTTTTGAATTTTCTTAATTGTAAAACATATTACTTTTATCCTGGGCTCATAGATAATCATAAAGTTCATGGTTCATAAACATGAATCTTTTTTTTTAAGGATTAAGTTCACTATCGTCATCGCTCATTGTGTTTTATACAACGTTACTTTTAACTATATATACGCATGGTACTTGTCCTTTATTCTTTTTATTCGAGAGCATATATACCTCTCTGGTCCTCGTACTCGATACCCTTCTCCTGACTGTACTTGAGCCCCTGGGCATGTCGGTTACCGTCAGTGGGCCCCTTAATGGAGAATTGGGCTGTGCACAATGGCAGTAACACCAAGAATATTATCTGCGGATAGATTGACATGATATTGAACGGTTACAAAAATATAACGTTAATTATTTATTATATAACAAAACAGTACGTTATTTCACGAACTCGTGGAAAATGAAATTAACTAGAATTATCAGTAAATTGTTGTATATTAAGTTGTGAAAATATATAACCCATTTAAACATATGAAAAAACATTGATTCGTTCTTTAAATCCAATAAAACTTAATGAGATGTTTGGCAATTAATAAAAAATTCAAATGCAAACTATACGGAGTACTTTTAATCAGAAATCACCGACTCTACTAATGAGTCAGAACGAATCGATTATGTTGGAGCTTAAAATTTCTATTTCTCCGAGGCATTTACATGTTCTTGCCATAAATTGCTATGCGGAAGGAGACCAACCAATTGAGCTGAGTTCGCAAGAACTTAGTAATAAATACATGGGCAAAATTTTCTTTCGATCTTATCAACAGACGATTGTTAATTAGACTCGATGAAGCATGTGTTTATCGATGGAAAAATCAAGTTGGATATTCGAAACAGGACAGGTACATTAATTAACACGTTATCTTATGATAGACATACACGACTTGATCGCTCGACCATGTAAATTTTCCCAGACAATTTACCATTTACCAGCGATCAAGTTTATGGAAGAGAAAGTTTTTGCTTTCGGACGAACTCCCCTACAACAAGTTCGTGACTGAGCGTTGGCGATATATATGTATCTAGTCCCATTCCTGGATTCTACTTTTACTGCATGCACTCGAAGTTTATCGATAAACTTCGTACGATGTGAAACATCCATCGACGTTTGTTTTATCTCGGCCTCACGATGATATTTAAAAACCTAAGGTGAACAAAACTTTGCAGCTCTTTGCAGTGAATTTATACTTTGATGAAAATCCCATACAGTTATTTGAAAATTCATTGTTTTACAACTAAGGTATTTAACTACTTATTTCAATTTCTTTCGAGACTCAAATATGAAAAAAAATATCGAGCTATAAATGTGATAATTTGATCACGAATGGTTTTTAATTTTTTTTTAACACTGACATTTACATCGTCATCATATTTGCCCAAAATCAGGTTGCACATAGATCCTTATTTGGGATTGAATTATTTTCGTAATTCATTCACCACAGAATCCAAACGAGGACGACCTTGAGTTTAAAAAATATTTACTATACAGAATGTAAATTCGTGCGGAAATAAAATAATATTTCTTGTGTTTACAAGGAAATTTTATATTTTGCATGGTAAAACTTATCAAAAATTCAAGCTTCTCCCCCCTTTTTATTCCGTAATGATGATCTCCCAGTTTTTCATTTCTTTACGTGGACTTTTATCGAGTTAAATATTGATTGTTTAACGAGGTGAATATTGATTGATGACTACAACTGAGATTTAAAAGTACAGAGACTCATCCGTACGGGGTCGTTTGTGGCGAGCTCAAGATATTGAAAATTAGCTACGCGAAAGCCAGCAATGATATTTCATACCATCGCACAGTTCATTGGAGAGTACAACACAGACGTTTATAGCAAACCAGCATAAAAGACGTTCTACTACTGGAATTACGTGAGAGAATAGAAAGTAAAATACGAAATGAATCTGGGCTCTAAAGATGGCAAATTCTTCAAAAAACATTATTATATCCATTTGTATAACACCCGGAATGGCGTAAATCGGATAAATAACAAATTTCTTTCTCTCCTGAAAATATCAGTGAGATTTAAAAAATCAATATTTGCTCTCCATTATAACTACAGTAAAAAAGTTAAGGGGTACGATGTAAATGATCTTACATTCTAATTACTAGTCCATTTAAATAAAAATCAGTAATAATGTTGTTGCAACTATAATTATTGAAATTTTTTTAATATCCCTGAACACTCGCCAATCAAACGGTGACTCATATTGTGCAATGAAAAAACTCTTCGACTCGTAATTACACGTGAGTTGAAAATACAAGATCTCTTATTATATTTCATTAGATAAGAGACCAATCTCGCGAAATCAGACTCTAGATTTCCACACGCACGTACACTCCACCCGAGCGAATTTTACCGTCGAACTTGTCGTGTTTGTTTTGGAGAAAAGTTGCGGTGATCTTTGAAAAAAACGATCCATACAATTCACTACAATTCCACGTGGTTTCGTTAAACATCTATATATATATATTTATACATTGTAACATGCCGTTCTTTCGTATGCAAAAGTAAACTCCATAAATATCGATGTGTTTTTACTATTGTACGATAATGTTGCATTGAAATAAATAATCGTTAAAAATTTTATATATTAATTAGTTATGATCACTTACTTGTGATCTCGTCATGCCGACGAGCCAATGCCTTGTCATGTTCGAGGGTTGAGTGTTTCTGAGGCGGGCGCGCGCCTCTCGGAACAACTTTATAGTGAGCCAGTCCGAACCTCACAGCTCTCTATTAAACTCGCCAAACTCGCGCATTGCAACGCGCAAAAAGCCACCACCTCTATTTCATCGCATGTATGTTGATATATATGTTTCTTACAATCACCCGCCACAGCGTGAACCAGAAATTCCCCGATACTTTTAAACATTCGAATTCAATGACGGTATGTCTTAAATATGTAAAAAGAAATAATAGAGTAAAAAAAACAACTGCGATCTAATGAATTAATTATAAAAGCATGCAAAGTCAAAAGTCATGGTAACTTTATTGAAAGTAGAACCATTGAAAGAAACATAGGATATTCATTTTGAACTAATATTTCATGATCTTATACAAAATCATAAATGGTTTTTAATCGTTTTTGAAAAAATGATAAAACTAGAAATTGGAAAAACAGCGATTCTAACACCGAATGAAAACTTATTTATAAAATCATTTATTTTTGCACGAAATTATTATTATTAATGTTAAAAATATAGTCAATTGCAAAAAAGAAAGACGATATTCAGCATATTGTCAAACAATAATTCAACGTAATCTAAAGTTATCTGTCAAAATATTCTTAATACCTGACTGGAAACGTTCTGTAGATGGAGAAAAAAAAATCGTGAAGAGTGAAAAAGAATTATGGACAGAATCATGAAAGAATTGCATTTTCTGAACCTCGTTAATGAGATTCTCGGGTACACACCTCGTTTATTTCCTTGATCGTTCGAGTTCATGAATCCAGTCCATGAAGCTATGAAAAAAAAAAAGTATTAGATCGAACAAGTATAACCTACTTGCCAAAGTAGATCTGAAGCACACGTGGATAGATCGAGACGGTGTCTATTGCTGTTTCGGGAGAGTTTTGCCGAACCAGAAATGATCCATATACGGGTGCCTATAGTGTACATTTATATGGTAATCGTATCAGTTAAAACCGGGAAAACTTCGTATCGGAATATATACGTTATTTTTCTACGATGCTTTTGGGTTCGATGGACTTTATTACGTAACGTTGCTGGACTGCTCGTTCTTCTGTTTTTTATGTTCCATTTCGAGTGATTCGTAATTCTGATCCGTTCCATTGAGGCTTTGATTCCAGTTACAGAAAAGTGTCGTAATTTTTATCGTTGTAAGAAGGAATCATTTTTCACTGTTGCTCGTGCAAAATAATGACAAATAATTCGTCTGTAGCAATAAAAATGATAATTTGTCTGTCAATAAAATAGTAAAAAATACGAAAACGTTCAACTATTTTTTTCCTTACACTGCATTTCTCGGAATAATTTTAAATCAATGAAAAGAGATTCGTAGATACAAACGAATGTGAAATATGAATGAATTCTTTCGAATGTTTAGAATTTTCAGTTACAAAAGAATTTTTTTTTATAATCATCGATCATTTTGAGGAAAATCCTAAAACATTTTCTTCAGCTTTGAATTTGTGAAGAAATTCAATGAGGAAATTTAGAGTCTACGTATGTTGCTGCATATTCAATAATAATAATAGCGAATCAACGTTTATTGACATACATACCTGACAGCTCAATATGTCACAGACTTCCTACTAATACTTCAAATGAATAAAAATGTAAAAATTATGTAACGTGGCAGCAGTCACTTTTTTTCTTTATTTTATGATATTTGTATATATATGTTTAAGGAGATAAGAGTCTTCGGACCAATAACATCGCTATATAACACGCGATTTATCTTCGGACAGTAAATTGGTCGTTTTTCTATCTTCTTGTTTTCTTCTGACGTTTCAATTGCTATAAAAAGTGTCTATTACTTGAACATTCGAGGTGTTTGGGTGCGTGTATTCTCGGATAGCGGAATGTATTCGATACGAGACATATTCCATCCGTCCTCTCACTTTCTGCTTGCGCGAAAGTCCAGTGCTCATGTCAGCCTCGTTACAATGTTTCCTGGGAACTTGGTACTTAACGAGAACTACTTTTCTATTATACGTAGTGCGGTGTTTGGTGAAAAAATAAAATAAAAAATAACTTACTCCTGATGAGTAACGCTAATTAATCAATCTTTCCGTTTCATATTTACCACAGTTTTCCGGATTCCCGAGGAGACTGTTATGAAAAACTGCAGAACTGGGAACTACGTTTCTCCATTCTTATGTTCACTTTAAAAAAATCAAAGACTCATTGAATTCACTGCATTTTTAGTTGAATTTCATAAATAGAAAAACTGAAGTTTAATTCGAGTGAAGATAAATTTGAAAATAAAGTTCCATTATTCCAAAGATAATTTTTTTGTTCCTCGTTTTTTATTATTATTTGTTTACTCCTTTTAATTATCGATGTAAAAAAGTTGGTTCATTTTATATTTTCTTTATGTAAATTGATTTTATTTACTATGACCTGGGAAAATCGGACTTCGAGAAATAAAAGTGTGTCGGTGGATACCGGTAAAAGTTTATGTATGTCCGGGAATTAATAAATTTCATAGCGAACCAGCGAGGCGTGTACCTCATTGAAGGCCACGAAAGTGAATCGCCTCACGAATGCTCAAGTTGCAAGTCTTCCTGATCCCCAAGGAAAGTAATCCTGTCGAGAACGGAGTGAAAACTAATCGAATAATAGTCCGAGTCATTGCACGCACAATACACATGGAAATATTTTGATAAAAAAAAAACGGAAGGAAAATCAAAGAAAGAACAGGAAGTAGCATTTTTTCATGAAGTTGGTAATCACCGGCCAATTTCCACTTCCGTCGAAGCAGAACTGAAACGATAAATATCAGAATAAATGATAAAATAACAGCTCAATGCCAAGTCATATGAATCAAACATATTTATTTGTTGACGTTTTACGAGAATTCATACAGATTGTTCGAGAAAGCATGAAAACAGTGAATACATAGTAAATCCAATGTAGTTATTAGATATGAAATCAAAGAAACATTTGTACAGGTTCGAATAAAATCAACTGGAAGTTAAAATCATCTCAGAGACCTTTTCAGTGTGACGAGCATAAAAATTGCTGATTTGTGGGCTTGGACGTTTTTTTTCGCTGACAATTAGCAAAATGGCAGCCATTCTAAAATTAAATGCCTAATTAAGTTTTTCTTGCACTTTTTCGTTAAAAAGAATGTTGAATTATGAAATTTTGATATAAAAAATCAGCTCTCGTACCCGCATTCGAATATCGTGGGTCTCACACAGCAGGTGAAAATTTATTAAATAAAGAACGCTGTAGCAACCGGAACAAAATCGATTTTTATAAAACTTTACACAGAGTTTAATGTGCTTTAGAATAAATGTTAACTTTGAAGATTCATAGATATGTTGTTATTTTGTTTTTATAAAACAAAAATAGTAATAAAAATACTTTCTAGAACAGCACCACCCCAAATAATACTGCCGTAAATAATTAATTAACTCTGGTTCATAAAAGTGTATGTACATAATAGAAAAATAAAATAAAACCGATTAGACCGTTGCCACGAGGTCTAATACCCTTTCTCACTTTTTTTTTCGTCCTTAATGACCTCGGAACTGTCGTAAATTTGACCGTCGGTCTTCAAGAAGTAAATCTTGCTGGGATATTGTTTAGCAAGTTTGGCGCTCTCTGGCAGAGGTTTTGGAATGAAAAGTTGTTTGGGTCGATAGACGATGTGATTAGCGATAACATTGTACGGAAGCTGGGCCTGGTAGCTCAACAATTGCTGAATCGCCATGGGCATGTTGTGTTCAAAATTCGATTGAGAAAGAGGTTTGGCCGAATCGAATTGTTTGTATTGCTTAGATTGCGAGATTTGTTTGTTATTCCGTGATTCTTGAGACGGTTGTTTGTTGTATTGACCGTATTGTGAATTAATCTGAGAATTTCGATTGTTGTGTTGTGAATATTGCGATTGAGAATCAGAATGTTGGTTTTTGTATTGGGGGAATTGTGCTTGAGCTTCGGAAGTTTGTCTGTTGTATTGCTGATGTTGCGACTGTGCGATTTGCTTGTAAGGTTGATATTCGACCTTTTCGCGGGATTGCGCACCGATGACAGCCCCATAAGGCAAAGGAGTCGATCTCTCGCTCAATCTTTCTTCGTCCTTATATTTTATGCCTGCTTTTGGTGGTACTCTGCCGATTTGCCCGTCGTTGTATTGCCCATCCCTTGCTTGGTAACCAGAAGCACGATAATTCACAGCAGAGTTAAAATATTCACGTTCCAATTGATGAGTTGGTGAGGAAACGTATTGATCGTTCTTCTCTTGAGAAGCCAACGATGAAACTGCTGTCGGTATAACAGCCTGATAGAAAAATGCTCCAGGATCAACGTAAGGACCTTGATGACTGTACGACTCGACAATCAATTTTTTAATATGACTCGGTACGGATGAAAATGGTTGATATTGCGGTTGAACTTGAACCGGAGCTTGAATCACTGGGCCTTGCTGTTTTGGCGAATAATCTGCCTGGCCAGTTCCCGCTTCCGCGCGTTCAAGTCTCCGTGTTGACTCGAGATGAGATTTCCATTGATTTTGTGGAGCATAGAGTTTCCAATCAACTTTTGAACCTTCAATAATTTTATTCATTAATTATGAATGTTCTTTCACTCATTTATTTCACATTCCAACGATCTTTACTTAAATACATCGACTCCAATTATTTTCAGATATGTTTAAAGGAAGTTCATACTTTTTCTCAACTATGTGAACTTAACAGACTTTTTTTTTTGTGTAGATTAGTTTATTATTTCATATATTTATTTATCTGCTGATTGATTACGAAAAATCTCACCATCTGGGTCGCTGTATTGTATCTGACTCTGCGGTGCTCGTGACTGTCGATCTTTTGCATTATTATCGGCCGGTTGCGCCAAGCACGTTGACACCACCGTGAGAAGTAGAACCTTGAATCAGACAAAGTGCCATATAGTAAAGGTCAACTATCGATGCTGCAACTCTTTCGTGCACACATCTTTTGCATGTAACGTTAGAAAGTTTATCCTCGAACGTAGCATCTTCGTATTTGATGCATTAACGATTATGTGTCCTCGATGTATAAAGCTATAGAATATAAGCCTATGTTGTATTTGAAAAATATAATACATCGACACAAAACTGTAAGAGGTAAATAATTATTTCTATCGATTGATTGTGGGATTGTTTATCACGATAAAATGGGATGAAACTAGACATACCGGTTTTCATGTAACGATTCAAGATTTCTAAGACATTAAACTTATTGACATTAAAAAAAAAAAAAAAAACAAAATTGCTATATAATTGTTTGTCTGAAAAAATCTGACGTTTTTTTTCAATAAAAATTTATTTAATTTACGTGCAACATTATGAATAATTGTTTTGAAAGGAATGATTTTTCATAAATAACGATATTGAAGTAATCACAATGAAAAAAAAAAAATTATTAACAAAGTCGCCGATATCCAACAAAAGGTTAAAATCTAGCGAAGCCATTTTTTTTGACAAGTCACTGAATTGTTTGTTGCAGAAAGTTTTTACAGTTAATTTCAAAGATTAAGGCACTTGTAGATGTTTTTTTTTTTTTTTTTAATTTTTATGTAAATAATATTTGGACGATGCACAATTTTTGAAAAGAGAATGACGATGCACATGTTATTCCAGTTCTAAAAATCTCACAAGTTTTCTCTAGTGAATCACAGTGGAACTTGTTATTAAAAAACAAAATGAGATCGATTGCCAATCATGTTTTTTTGTTGTTGTTACGAGTATATCACAATGAAAAATCACAAATTTGTTTATCAGACTGAGGGCCACAACGCACAGAATCGCACGTAAAAAAATCGGAAATCGTTTGTGCGAATGCTCACTGTCAGTATCGCCATAGCTCGGCTGTCGGTCTCGTATACGTTGCCGATGGATGTGCTGGTGGGTTAAGTTGAAATCTGCCGACGGAGGACGCGGTGACTTCTATATAGACCCCACCGAGTCAGCTTGATGTAATTGGCCAAAGGCAATATCGCAAAATAGCTCGTCGTCGATTTGCTACTTTTAGAGTCATTCGCCTTCTCTAACGAGGTAAACCTGGCACAGCCCTCCAGGTATTATCACAGGGAATGAAATAAAAAGAGGAGGAAAATTAGAGAAAATGCAATGGAGACGAAGAAACAGAAGAAAAAAGGGGAAGAGAGAGGGCAAGAGATCTCTCTGGTTCGCGTGGAATGTGTTCTCGTTGTCGTAACTCTTGTATTATAGAATGCCAGGAAGCTGTGTGGATGAAATTCTCCTGCCCTCAGGGATCAGCGAAAATAGTCACTAAAAGCGTACAACTTTGTATACTTTATTTATGGCTATGTATTAGTTCGCCAATTTTCCTAATAGCCCAGTCGTACGGATCTCGAAAAATATATACTCTTATAAAAATCAGTTTAATATACAGTACAAACAAAACAATGATTTTTTAACTTTTATTTTCTACGTTGTAAGGAACGCATGGATGATAGATGGTGAAATAATGATTACTCTTTGCAAATTACGATTACGAAGTATCTTGCGTTCTAAAAGAATTGAAGCGAAGACGAATCTACGCGAACATTGATGCCAAATACGATATTCGCACATATTTACTTTTATGCTATGAATTTTAGTATCTTTCTCCTTCATTTTTGCGGTTATTTGTACATGGAGCGTTCCACAATCCAACTAACCACGGCCTTCACGCTCAGCCAGAGTCAAAGTCATTTCAGATCAAACGAATAATCGATCAAAATTTGAACAATAAATGCGTTCGTTCTGGCAATTTTATTTGCGGATGCTTTATCAGTCATTTTGACGGATTCAATAAATATTCAAAACATGGTAGCTCGCTCAAAAATATATTGAGAATTTTATTATTTCCTGGTATTGTAAATATTAATAAGTAAAATTTCGTACTGAATTGTGTATTGGAAAACTCATGAATTTTACGATTTTTTATTGTTTGATATACGAGTCTTTTTTATTTTTTGTTTTACTGTCGAAGGGATTGAAATCTCTATATTTATTATTGTAGCAATGAAATAAGTTCTGAGCAATATTCTCACGATCAAACTCGAATCAATTATTTATACGATCCTTGGTTGTTTCGCACTGTGTTGTGGGCTTTTTTTGTATCACTGAATATTTCGTGGTCCGTGTGAATGAAACTCGTAGTAGTTACTTTCATGTAAATGCAATTTTTTCAATTTTCATCGAGTCAACATAGAAAGTGGATAATAAAATAGTGTCATAACAAAGTTCCTCGAAGAAAATAGTATGCCCGAGGACTTGCGATGTGTATCGTAAAAATAATGTATTGTTAAACTTCACATCATTAGCCAGCATTAAATAATTATTTCCGACGGTAGCGTAATATCGTCATAATATCAGTGTATAATAAAGTTCGTGGATATTAGTTTGAGTTGAAAAAAAAATACGTATTTTTAAGTAAGCGGAATTATTTAGTTACGAAAATTTATCCGCGTTTATTTTGTTGCAGTATTAGGACTTCCGAGAAAACAATAATTATTGTATCCTGAAACAGATCAGTGGCGAATAAAAATTAGGGAAAAACGACAAGTCTTGGGACAAACGTTATTAATTTAGTCTACTAAATTTGGTGCAATTTTAACCCTAATTGTTGTGAAGCCGATAGTATTATTCATAGTTCGTTTTGCAATCGAGTCTTCTGAGCATTGAATTATGTATAATTTTATCACGTCATTTGTTCTTTGGAAATTTTCTAAGAACGAAAAAACATTACAGAAAACTGTTTTAAAAAAACCTTTACGAAATATGGAGCAGATTTCTTGATTTACAAAAATGATTGACCGGTAACTGCGAAAAAATTAGATTTTTATAAATACCAAAGATTAGCTTTCAATCCATTGCATGTTTTTCCACGATTTGTCGATGGCTCATTATTCATTCAGAAGTCAAAAAATAAGAAAGATTTTATCTATAACTGGTAAGAGCGAGGATTTATCTCTTACTTCGCGAGTTTGCCAGTAGCGGATGGAAAAATGTTCCCTTTACCGACTAGTGAGAAAGTAAATTTGTGAATGAATGAAAAAAGATAAATTGCCGATCACTTTATTTCTGACAGTCGGCAATTCAAAATATATTCTCATAGGAATTAAACGAAGTAATTGTATGTTACAACTCATGAGATTAAAATGTTTCATTACTGTTTAAATGTTCAAGTTGTAAATAAGCGAAATCATTTAGCACTTTTGTTAAAAACTATTCATTAAATTCATTTTTAACAAAATTTCTAAATACTTTTGCCACTATTTGACTACAATTCGTTGATACAAAAAATGTTGTCTGTCGCTATTCAATCGTCATATTTGAAGGCACGTAGGTCGCACTTTGGTGTAATTACATTTACGACAGAAACGCACGATGCAAAATATTTACACGCAATAAACAATCCGTATAGCTGACTGGATGGGGGAACATACCTGCTTGTTTGACACACGCACCCAAGTAAATTATTCGGATTGGTGCAATAATTCACTCCTGGGCGTGGTACTTTTATTATGTCCATTACGAACCAGTACAAAATACAAAAGGTCGTAGTTTGCTTCATTTAACGTTTTATATTATGCACGTTAAGCCCCATCGTTTTCTACGGTTGCGAATCTTAAAGAAAATGTGTTATTTCTTTTATTATTTTCATCTTTCCTCAGCTCTGGATGTGCGTCTGGTGCAATAAGAGTTTTGTGTGTATGTGTGCGTGCGCACAAGTATCCTATATGATTAATTTCAATACATAAACGTGCACGAACGATAATTGTTGAGTTTCCAAAAAATGTAGCCAAAGAAAAATAGTTTTTTTTTTTTGTAAATGCTTGAATTTTTAAATAAATATTTATACATTAGTTACACGTTGTTCTCTTGTTGTCAAAAAAAAAATTTACAACTTTTGTTTTATCGAAACATCAAAAAAGTAAAACAGATTTCGTTGATATTGAAATTGATCGAATTATCAAAAAGTTCATTTGTATCAGATGGACCAGCTGAATATTTGGTGATACTTTTACCTTATTTTTCTTATAATTTTAATGATCTTCATCCATTTATTCTAAATTGCATGCTGCCATTTTGATGAAATGTTATCATGATATGAAGATAAAGTTTGATTACGAAAGAATCGATAGAAAATTAAGGAAAATGTATTGAAAAATTAATAAAATTTCTTAAGTATCCTGCTCTGTCCTGGGATAGAACACGTGAGTCTTCTATTAAAACATATATTTTTCTGATGTGACTCAACCACTAACTGTACTTAGTTTCAATCGGAAAATAGGGAGGCGTGTGACTCGCTCACGAGAGTGCAGAAGCGCGGGGGCTTAAAATCCCAAGGATCGTTGCGATCTTAAGCGCACCTTTAGAGAGACTTCACCTTTGAGAAAGAACGAAAAGTCTTTCAGAGGCGAAGTATAAAACGCCCCTCCCTGGCCGATCGTCGTGCATTATTCGAGAGCGATCCCACTCGACTTCTTCGATATGCGGGCTGTCATTGTGAGTCGAAAGGATATTTTCTTTTTTTTTTTCAAACACAAATATTGATTTCGTTGAAAAGTTATAAAAATTGTTAACTTTAAGCTTTTTCTGGTGCTTATTATCGAAGAAAAAATGAATCATAATTAGAGCTTGATCTTGATGAGTGATTTCGGAAACTTGTGATTTCATTTTGATCATCAGATAATAGTGACATCGTTAGCCACGACGTGTCTCAGCCAATCGTATCATCGATCGTCGCAAGATGCTGCAATATTAAGTGACGCTCGTTATCTCGCCGGTGATGGGACTTTCGGTGCTGCTTACACTCAAGAAGACGGTGTAGAATTTAAGGAAGAGAGTGACGCGAATGGGGATCGTAAGGGTTCTTATTCTTACGTCGATCCTACTGGTCATCGAAGAACCGTGTTCTATACCGCTGGCAAGAATGGTTTCCAGGTTCGTGACGAACTTGAGGTCATTATCCCATTTTCATTATAACTACATCGCAAATAATTTTTATTTATAAGATAAAATAAATATTCAAATGAGTCAAGAATTCTCCTTGATTTTATGGCCCATTTAAGAGACTGTTTTCAAATGTATTGATCATTCATCACGTTATCAACAATCAATTTGTTTATCAATCTTTGTACCATTTTTCTCATCCTGTGAGAATAATTAATGGCGATTAACCTCACAAAATGCAAGATTTTTACTAGATTTCTTTGAGAGATTTTATTTGAAAAAATGTTACGTATTTCGTGAGATCAACAAATTTTTCTACATCGCTTCGTTGAAATAATTTATCGAAGCATATAATCTTGTCAATCAAATAAGATTTTTTATTGACCCTTTGGCTGCACAGTGACGCGAATCTGCACCACATACCTTACATTTTTTTGGATTTAGTGTAACTCATCATTCAAATTTTCTTTTTGCAATGATGAACAATTATTGGGAAATATTTTGAAGTTCCAAAATCCTTCAAGATGTGCTTAGCTGAAGGGTTAATTTATTTTTATTTTTTTCTAATGAACCTTCGTGTACAATTATTTTCAGGCGACTGGAGACCATATTCCCACAGCTGCTCCGGTCGTAGCACCACAACCGGAATACGAACCATTGCCGGAGTACAATCCACCCGATTATCGACCGCCCGTACAACCTCAGCATCCATATCGACCTCAGGCTCCACCACGATCGCATTATTCTCAAGAATCGATTTATCAACCTGAACCAACACCTCGATATTATCCCAGACCTCAACATCGTCCACCTCCTCCTCCACCCCCAACGCCTCCACAGCCTCAATATCGTCCTGAACCTGAACAATATTATCGACCTCAATATCGACCTTTCACTGCTTTCCAATCTGAACCCACGTATTCTCAGCCAACGCCTCGGTTCCATTATGAAAATCGAGCACATCAGTATCAGCCTCAAGTACCCGCTGGACCTCAGTACGAACCTCCGCGACCTCGTTACAACGACATAACGACGCCAGCACCACGAAGATTTAATCCACCCGGGAAATTAGACTTCAATCGAACACCCGATGGCTTTTCATACACTTTTAGCAAAAGCTGAGATTTTTACAATGAAATTACGTTCACGATCATTCGAGATATCGTATTTTTAATAAATATTTAAGGATTTATTGAATCCATTAAATTCAACATCTTGAAATTTAGAAACCATTAATTCAACGTTTCTACGACTCAATTTTACTTGTTGCGATGTAATCAACCATGGATTTTACGACTTTTACGATAAGTCTTACGATGCTGAATTAGGGGGTTACATGAATAAATGGTTTTTATAATTGCGATTAATTTGTAGCGTTCTTATTTTTTTACCTTTATTGTTCATTATGTATCCGTCGTTCGGTGGGTTTCGGTAAACGATTTGAAATCTTTGTGACGTCATAATATCGTCATATCGGAGTATATAAGCGTGCGGTAGGGCTCGCACTAGCTTTTCTTTTCAAAACCGCGTCTCTTGATGTCAAAATATTAGATTTAAAAAAATATATTTTGTACGTAATGTCTTAAGATTAATTTTAATGATGTGATCAATTGTAAAACAGCCGAAGACAGACAGGAGTGTGAAGGGATGTGCATATTTTTGTATTTTAATTACCACTGTAATAATAAAAAATCAGTTAATGATCGTGATGTCCTTCGTTTCTGACCATCAATGTATCAATTTTTCCTGCCTTGAACAAGTTACCGTTGCATTTGAATAATCCACAAAGCATCGAGTAATAGGAAAATGAATGAGAAAACTAACAACAACAAAAAAGTTAATAAAACTTGAAGAACCTTTGACATTAGAGTCTCAAACCGAGTGTGGAAACGTAATATCTCCATGAAAGTGCGAAATTGTCTGTTTTGCAGAAAATTCATTGGGCTGAAATCACGAATCGACGAACATGAATTTAATTTCTCAGTTTCCCATGTTCCCATAGCTCGAAAGAAATTGCGCTATGGAAATAGTTTGCTCGATGTCTGCCAATCCCTTCTCGTGCTTCGGGTCAATTCACTTTCATCTCGTAACCTTTGAGGTTCAGCTCTCGTCTTATGCAACGAACCAGCGACGCCCAAGTGTTGAGAAAAAAAATGAAAATTACCCAGTGAATTCGACACGAAGATTTGGAGAAGAAAGGAAACAAAAAATTTATCGTAAAATTCATGATTCATGGAAAACTGCAATTTTCAATTGACTGATGAAACTCGTGCCGGAATTCCCTTGTTCGGTGTAGTAATTCAAGAGGTCGAACCGTTGAACCTCGCAACTGCATTGAAACAAAAATTTCGTGACGTTTACACGATGGAATTTTCAATCGAAATGAATAATGCGAAATATTTCTGTGGGCGTTAATCCGTGACGAGAAGGATAACAGAGAGCTCGATTGTCCGTGTGTTACGTTGGTTTGCAAGGTGAACCACCTTATCCTGTTGTTGTCTATCCGTCAATCCCCGTACCCAGAACAAGGAAGTGTCTCAACAATGCAATTTTCGCCACGTGCATAATATGCAGATTTATATGATAGAAACTTGAAGCTTTAGGATTGCACAAGGCTCGGTATCGAGAAGTTTCAAAATATGTTAATATTTCAAAGAGAAATTCATTGAAATGTAAATTAATGCAAATCAAGAAATCTCAGGAAAATTTTACATTGATATTCACGATAAAAATTACACTGATGCACTGGAACATGAAAACGAGAATAAAAATGATCTGAATTAGTAATTAAAACATTTTCAGATTCAAACGTCCATTAAAATGTTTCTTAACTCATTATTTCGTGTACATTTTCGTCGAAAAGAAAATACGAAATATCGAAACGAATAGTTCAAAATAAATAACTGTGCACGAAATATAGATTCGTTTGAAAATTTCGATTAAAAAGAATTCCTAAACTATGCCAATTCATCATTAACTAAAGAAATATAGTTGATAAGTTATTTTTTACGATTATAGTCATATTTTCATGTCATATATGTATATATTTATTAATATATACATATTTATATATTGTTTTATTATTTATAAAGGTATAGGGAGTATACATAGTATATTATGATTATGGCAGTAATATACTGACTCTGATTAGCTGCGTGTCACATCAACAGTATAAAAAGTAGTTAAAAACAGCTTAGAGGCAGCCCAATGACCTTAACTCTTTACCTCTTTGTCTTTTTCTTGCTCAACAAAAAAAACAAACGTATATAATAATACCTAGTTATTTATCGATTCTTATATTTACGTATTTATAGAAATAATAATAATAATAATAATAATTTTATGTCACACGCCGATGTGCCTCCTAAAACGCGACCATGGTATTAAGATCGAATGTAAAAAAAAAAAACCAAAAAAAAAAATAAAAAAGAAATTACGAAGATAGAAATATTTGATAAGTCCCAAAGAGAAGGCACTATGCGTCTATGAAATAACTTTCTTTCCTTTCTTTTTTTTTCTTTGTTTTCTCGTTTTCACAACATTACCAACGTTCGTAGGTACACGACGATAATTATACAAATAATACAGCCTTATCCCCTAGTCTCATACATTCTTCATATTTCTAGCTTTTGTGGAAAAAAAAAAAAAATTAAAAAACAGCATTGCTCGGAGGTCATTTACGAGCTTGAGTAGTAATCAGAAAAATACTAAATTTTCAAGCTTTCTAAGATTTTTCAGAGTCTTCTTTGTAACTCCTATGAATCGAGATACCAATGATTTTTATTTGATTGCTCGATCGTTGGATAAAAATTATAATTTCGAGAGTATTTATAATTTGGAATATTTTTCTTTGTATGGATTCTCCATTAAATGCGGAATCAGAGCACAAGTTTTCTAAACTATCAAAGCTTTTTCCTTTTTTTTTGTTCGTTCGTTTTTGGTCATTTTTACAAAAATATCGTTGATTACGAGTTTCGAAATGTAATATCGTTTAAAATTATTTGTTTCGGCTTTATATACACAGCGTTGCGATACATCATTTTTCTTCTGAAATTAAACGAATTTTAAAAATCACTTCTTTTATATTCGTACAGGCTGATCTGTTAGTGACGAAAAATTTGATTTCGTAAAATTTTGTTTGTGCACTTGAAATTTTATGCGAGATTACATTGTCAATCGTGTTTTGTATTTAGTGACAAAATATTATGTCAAACAGGAGGCACGACAGCTTTATGGAGATTTTTTTCATCCTCGTTACACATCGAACATGGAACCGCACTTTGGAGGCGAAATAAAATACGAAACAGTTGTGATGTTTCATAACGAGCTGCTCGTGCAATATTTTGACTTGAAAACTGCATTTTCCTCACCTCGTGAATGAGGAAATAATGAAAAATTGGAAAAATGAAATCATTTCTGCCTTAACAAAGGACTCTTGATTCTCGATCTATCATCAAGAAGGGCTTCAAATCATAGATTGAAATAAAAGAAAAAGGTCACACGATAGAAATGCATTTCGGGTTTATAGGAACATTCACAAAAATTTCATGTTTCTGTTATTTGACTTAAAAACTACACGATATCGATATCGATATCGTTTAAAAATCGTACCAAGATTTTGATCTTCAAACTAGAAAGAAGAAATTGTGCTCAATTATTTCAGCCTCGACCAGCAGGGATTTTTGAGGAGAGTACATGTGATAAAACACGTAAAAAAAAGTATGATTTAAAAGATTTCAACCGATTAGAAGAAGGATCCACGCTTCAGACACATTGGAGAATTCGTTTGATTATCAAAATGTCATCTACGCTAAAAGCATCGATCTCTAGCGATAATTTTTCAACGTGCATCACTATCTAATATCCTCCTGAGGTCCAAGATTTCTTTTTTTCGTTGCTGATTCCATCTCAATTTACATTAATTTTTTTATCACCATTTAATATTGAAAAAAAATCAAATAAAAGCAAATATTCATTCTATGAATCAATTGAAAAAAGATTATTTTTATACTCTATAAAATATATTTATAATACAAAGCCTCAGGAGGTTTTAATAGAACGTCTTGCAAGAAGCGAAAACGAAATAAAAATATAATAAAAAGAAATGAAAAAAAAAAACGTGTGAATAAAAAATATTGTAAAAAACTCGTTTTGCACAATTTGTTTGTGGGATAAAAAATCCCAGGGCGTTTCAGCATCGAATTAGTTTCTCTAATAATTAATAATAATAATAAAAAAACACTACTCTATAATTATAATCACAATATGCATTCCGTACGATGATGTTTATGCAAAACTTGTGTCTTGATGCGAATGTTTTTGTTTGTTTGTTTGTAATAGTAAACGCGAGGTCGTGACGTTGCATTAGGGTAAGACACGAATCGACGGTACGCGTGGATAACGAATATTATTGAATGACAGGTTGTTCTAGCTGCATAATCCCGAAGGATCAACCGGTCCACGTGCTATTAAATCAGCAGCCGTTGGATCAGTAGATTGTTTACCAGCCCCGTGTTGAGATTGTCCCTGCTGTGCCTGTGGCTGAAAGTGTGAACGTACGTGGAACATGAATTCGGCTTTATCCGAGAAATCGGTGCGACACATCAGACAAAAATGCATCTCGGAAGTGTACGGTTGTGGCGGTGGCGCAGAACCTGGAAAATATGCTGCTGCGTGTTGTGGTGGAGCTGAAGCTTCCAAATGAGATCTGCAAAAAATAAAACAAAAATTTTATCCTTAGAATCGATATAGAAAATTATAGAAACGAGAGACATGATGAAGCGATATTTTTAATATTGTTCTATCGAAAATCGTAACTTTGAAAAATCGAAAGGGTAATTTCACAAAAAGTCGTTTAAAAATTTTCATTACTTTAGTCGGCAGGCAATTATTATTCGATCGTTGAATTAAAAATTCTATGATTTTGAAAAATGATAATATACCAAATTATTTAACGAATTAATTATGATCGAGGATATTATTTTTAAATAAAAATACGAAGAAAATTCGTGTTAAATTTATTATTCGCATCGATTTGTTGTTCTCTATTCACGTAGTAAGAAAAAATGGTAAAAGAATCGGGAAATTTTATATTTACCGAGCGTGCTGCATCCATTCTTCTCTCGTTGCGAGTTGCCTTCCGCATAATTCACAAGCCCAACTGACGGGCTCTTCTTTTGGCTTATGAATGACTTCTTGTCGAGCCTGCTGCTGCTGTTGTTGCTGCTGTTGTTGCTGTTGTTGCTGCTGTTGTTGTTGTTGTTGCTGCTGCTGTTGTTGCTGTTGCTGCTGCTGTTGTTGCTGGGTTTGCTGTGGGTCGCTCGTTGGAGCGGTGGGCGTTGAAAGTGGCATAACTCCAGGTCTGTGCCTTAATTTATTCATGTGAATAACCAATTTATCTCTTCGTGCAAATGCTTTTCCTGCAAAGAAACATAAAAAATATCTAACTTCACATTTCAACGAATAGATTTCATCTTCCACTTGTGAATTTTTTGTTCAATTCTTTCACAGATATATGCGTTTTTAAATATTTGAAAATTGTATTTTTTTTCACCGCCCCAATAATGAAAAATTTTCTTGTATTCAACATGTGAAAGTGACGGAAATATTTGTTCGAAGAAAATGTTTGAGACAGTAAATTTATTGAACGTATTTATCAAGAAACTCGTAATTGTTAGAACTTTTAATAATTAATTTAATTATCGAAATAAAAATAAAATTTGAAACAAAAACTCACCACAGACTTCACAAGAATATGGTTTCTCTCCTGTGTGTATTCGCATATGAATAACGAGTTTGTCTTTGCGAGCGAGACCTTTGCCGCAAACGGTACATGCAAATGCCTTGGTCGTTGGGTCGCCGGTATTCGTAGCTTTGGACACAGAGCCCGGTCTCGAAGATACGTTGTTCGTCGTGCGTACAGGTTGATTTATCGTCGGAGGTCTGGCGCTTGGGAATTGTTGTTCTGTCGTGCCCGGAAATACCGGCATTACACCTCCACCGGGACGCATCGCTGCCGAATAATCTGGTGACCTGAAAATTTGTTCGCGATAAAAAATTGCAGTAGACTTCAATATGTTTAATTCAATTTAAATTTAAAAAAATTCAACATAATCTCAACGATCAGTTGAAAAATCGAATCTGTTGGAAAGTCTAAAAAAACTAATAAAATTATTTGTTTTTCACTAAATTTAAATTTGAATAATTTACGACACTTTGAAAGAAAGAAAAAAAATACCCCTTAAGGATTTTTTTTCCTAGATTTTCACTAGCATAGGCTGAAAAACTCCAAAATTCAAATCGTTATAACCGAGTAACGAATGCTACTGATATCGGGGTTTCAAATATTATTTTACAAAATTTTGAGACGATTTTATTGCGTGGAGCATAAGCTAGTTCGAAATAATGTTTGTACCATGTGCCAATGGAACGAAGAACACGAACTCCATCATCGTAACCAAGGCCGTCATCGGGTAGAGTGAACGTGGGATTAGGCGGATGTGGAGCTGACGGTGGTCCGGGAACAGCGAGCCTTGCTTGGGCAGCTTGTTGTGCCATGTGCTGTTGAACAGCAGCGTGGGCAAACGCGTGAGCCTCTACATATGCCGAGCGTTGTTGTTGTTGCTGTTGACCGCTGCTCGACATCTTGTCTTTATCCTTTCAAAATAAATAGCAAAAAAAAATACGCCTTAAAACGTGAATTCTCATTGGTTATTCACGTGAAACTCATTTATTGCAGTTCGTTTGATTTTCAAGGTCATTCCAATCAAATTTGACTGAGTACAGTAATGAGGAAAAAAATAAAATAAAAATGTGTTCATCGAGTGTAATCACGTCTGGAGAAATCGTTACGAATCAATATTTTTTTCGTCCATTTTTCATTCGTTGGCTCATTAAAAAACTTATCCACGTAATTATTTTTATCATAAAAACTCAGTATCGATAATTAATGTTTTCTAATCGGGTATTTTTAATTCGTAAAGTTTGAAAGAAAAACATTTATTATATCGCTTGACCGTTCATATTTTTCAAGCGTAAGGAAATTGTGACTACAGTGAATATTTTCGTTCCACTATTTTCATATTATTTTATTATTTTCTTATCTCTGTGACGTCGCTATTGCGTAATAGATTTTCTTGTCAACAACGACCTCAAAATACGCACTGAATACTGTACACTCATGAGAAAATACATATTTTTATGTACGTATATATTGCTATAATGTTATTCGTTATCCAATGGAATGTACGCGTTCGTGAGATCATACGCTTTCAACCAATGACGCGCCGATCGTTTGTCCGGTCATAACCCTGCTTCGGGAGCACGGTTCACGAGGCTTTAATTGTCAAATCGACGTTCAAACTCTGTGGGTTCCTGTCGCACAACCAAAAACATTCAAACGAGGCGAATGATCCTTGAAGATATTTATTTCAGTAAATAAATAATATTGCAAATCATTTTATTTCATGAGAATATTTGAGAGTAGAATACATTAGAATTTTTTGGAACACGATTGCACTACAAATTCAACTGACGAATTCAATTTCTTATTTTGATTAAAAAAAAATTATACCGGGAATGGCCTTTCAAAATTTTATGAAAAAAAAGGAAAAATAATCGTAATAAAAAAAAAAATCCAACACGTAACAAAAGATAATGGAAGAAAAACTAAGTGGTTGGTATAAAATTCGAAATTCGATGTGTCGAATTCCTCGGACGAACGACCGAGAATTGGTAAAACAAATAAATGAGAAAATCGATTTCGTATTCATTAAAATGTCACGTACAAAATTACGAACTAAGCCACATGAATCCAAGAAACATATAACTGTCGTCCAATTAACAAAGAGCGTAAAATGCGCACGAGTGGTAACACTCGTAACGAAGGGTTTCGAATAATTTCGTTCGGATTGGTTAAAAGTCGAGTGTATTCGTCAGGCGTTTTCGTTCTCAAGTTTTTTCCTTTCTTCTCGCTCTCGGATTAATCGAACATTAAAGCGTTAGCGGAATTGTAAAAAAGAATTTAAAAAAAAGAGGATTTTTAAACGAATGAATATCGTTGCTACAACGTTCGTAAAATTTCGACGTTCGGTTTGAAAAATAGACGGAAACAAATATTCACTGAGGCATTTCTAGGAGGCTTAGAGAAGCGGTTTTACGAAATCGAATTCTAGTGTTGTGCTGGTCACATGAAGAATGAAAGAGAAGAGAGGGAGACAGAGAGATAAAGGAGAGGGATTTCTTTAGGTCGTTGAAGGGCTAGGGCATAGGTTTGGATTCTTATATCGAAGGGCAACGGACATAAAGAGGCAAAGAAAGCAACGATATAGATTGTGAATGAGTCAGAGAGAGAGAGAGACGAAGAGAAAAAGAAGCATGAAGACTGCGAAGTCTAGACGACGGACCACACACACACACACGTGCACAAACACACATATCACATATATAAGTATACACATTAACTACACACATGTACAGACAAATATGCGCTTGATGCCTACTCTTCTTGGTGTGTATCGATCCACGAGCAACGAGAGACCACCGCGACCGTGGAGGAGGCCGGACGAAGAACTGTGCGAAGCACAAGCAATAACAAGAACGAAACGACGTGTTGGAACACGAAACACCAGAGTCTCTAAAGAGCTTGAAAAAACACCGTCGATTTATCTTTATTTCTAACTCTAAGTGCAACAAATTCGACTTTCAATTGACATAGTTTTTCTAGTTTTTCGGTGTAAGCTTTGATTTTTATGTATACCGCAGCACTGTTTCTCCTCGTTTCACTTTAAACGAAGCACAATAATCCTTTTACACTTGGCTGTTACGTACGTGCACCACGAAACGTGAAATTCTCTGAAAAATTGATTTAAAATGCAGTGAAAACGCAGGGGAAAGTGTCGTTTGTGTCGTAAGAACTCGATACGAATTGCTGATGGGAAAAAAGGGGAGAGAGAAAAAGAGAGAAAGGAGGAGAGGGACGCGAGAACGAGAACACTTTGCAAGTCGCTGCCTCCAGGGAGAGCTGAACTGTAGTAGGCGGTAAACCGAGAGACCGAGAACGTGTAGTACAAACTCCAAGAGGAGGACGGTGGAAAGCGGAGAAGGGGAAGGGTAGCGAGTGAGAGAGAAGAAGGAGAGAGAGTGTGAGAGAGATATGAGTACCTGGCGAGAGAGACCTCGCCGGGAGCACTTCCGTCCTCGGACCCCGTCGCCGACCAACGAGACCCCGTTGTTGACGTCGTCACGTCGTTCGGTCTTTGACAAGTGATTTACCGAGAATGAGAAAAAGAGAAAGAGCGCGCCAGAATCTCGTGGAACTTCTTGAGGGATCGGCAAAACGAAGCAGCGGACTGTCGTTGAATAAAAAATAAGGAAGAGGTTTCGTTTGGTAGCTCGAAAAAGAATGATACGAATGAGGAATCACCACGTTGACGAATAAGATGGAAAGCCAAAAAAAAAAAAGGAAAAAGCATTGAGACACGTAATTTAAAGGATGTGGGAAGCAAGATTCTTATACGAATATATCGAAGGAAGCGAGGAATGACAAAACTGAGAACGAGATTTGAAAAAAAAAAAACTTAACACGATGAATGCTAGAGAATAAAACAAAAATAAAAGAAATATTTATAAATACGGAGAAAACGACGATTTTACGAAAGGGTGAAGTTGACACTAACGTCTCTGTGCGATTGTCACGAAACGAGGTATCGAGGAAGCAGTCTGTTTAAGAAAGAGGCTACAGAAGAAAAAAACGACAAATAGAAGAGAGAAGGGTCACACACGCGGCTCTCAGCGTCGAGCGGAATGCAAGCAGCGTGGCAGACGACGAGAGAGGAAAGACTGGCGGGTCGAACGAACGAAGTGAGTCGCCGAAACGCACAGAGAGAGGAAGATAGAGAATGAAAGAATAAGAGAATTTGAGAGAGAGGCGGAGAGTTGCAAGGGGAGGGTGCGACAGTGATATGACGAGAGAACGAAGACCCTGCCATAGGTGGAGAGACTGGGCGAAAGAAAGAGAGAACGAGAGAAGGGTAGACGAAACGTTGTGGAAAAGTGAAAAGAGAGAGGGCGATAAAGATTGAGAAGCTTCAACGGCGTGAAGGTCCTGCCACCGATGATCATCTTATTCCTCTTCTTTTTCTTTTTCTTCTTCTTCTTCGCCGTTTCTCATTCTCTTGTAATTTTCAGCAGTAAGTCAAATATCGGTAAAGCTCAGTGAAAGAATCCAATTAGAACGTCACCAGTATAAAAATGATTTTATGGTCGACACCAAAGCATATGCAAACCACATAAAACAAGGAGAATTTTAATTCCGAAACGAGATTGTCGAATGTAGTGTATTTGGTGGATAAAGTCGACGTAATTCGAACCAATCAAAATCATTTTGTATATAAAAAAATGACAAAAGTTGATCTTCACGAAAAATTTATCAGTGCTTTCGAGACATCGTTTAATACGGAAAGCCCTTCACGAAGGTTGAAATACGAGAATTATATCGTTATCTCCGCATCGTCGAAAAGGTCCCAAACTTGAGTGCACATTTCCTACACTTTTGGGCCCGTAAATAAGAATTTTAAATGTCTACAACTGGAGACTAGTGAATTCCTTTGAGGTATTTTTCTCATCGTAGCCACCGGGTCGTAAGAATAAGGTAGAAATGCCGAAGAGTGGACAAAACGATAAAGAAAAAAATGAAGGTGAGAAGAGAAGGTCGGAGGGAGACGTTGAGGAGACTGCATCAGCTTCCCGCTGTCTTCCTATCTTTGTCTTTCTCGCATAAGTTGTAACGCCGCTGGGCTGTTGCTGGTGAGCTCCTCTGTCTCCACTCGTCTGCCACAGCGAGCGCAGTGCGTCGGCCCGCTGACCTTGACACTGACATTGAGAGAAGGAAGGGCTGTAGCTGCATCGAGTAGCATGCGGCGGTAGGGCAGCCGCGATAACGAGGGCGGAGATAGAACGAGTACTAGAGAATGAATTGCGGAACAGCGCAGGAAGAGAACGAGGTAGAGGTGGAAAAAGAGGAAGCTAGACTAGACTAGTTGCTAGACTAGAGAGGGAAAATGGTTTGTCGCTTTATATACAGAGTGAGTGAGAAATGGGCGTAAAAGGTGACCTACTGGGCTAGTCATAAAAGGATTACGTTATTCAGCCTTCTCATGATTGACTGCCGGTTAAACAACAATAGATTATAACTTCCCATTAGTCGAGTTGATCAAATATAAAGACTACGAAAGTTTGAAAAAAGAAAAGAATGAACGGAACGTCTCGGTGATTTATAATTTATCGACAACTTCACTCAAGTTTTAGTCATTCAAATTGAAACTACATTGTTGTTGAGAATTCTATTTTCGAAGAACGTTTTCAGGATGGAATTAATTTGGAACTGTTCGAGTTTTATTGTCGAAATTTTATATCCATATTTATTGATCCTCTAAAAAGACGTACACACTTTTTCAGGAGAAAGAAAAAAAATTATAAACAACTTCAGAGATGTTGTTTGTAAGATATGATTTTTAAAGTTGTGACTACAATATGTCAATGACTAGTTGGACAATTTAGTGTAAATTAGGCACAACCTTTGTACTATTTTTCAGAAATGCTAATAGGTTTGAATCGAATTACTTGTTGTGTTTCGTTTAATGACTCGTCGAAGGAGAAAAAGGGTACGAAAAATCGCCATTCATCGTGTAGCCATTTTGTGAATACATAATTTTTTGTAAGTCTCTGATACGAATGCTCACAACACTGATACACATTAACAATATTTTTTTTATTTTTCTTATTCGCATAAAACAACAATTCAAAATAAGAGAAAATTTGTTATTTTTTTTTTTTTTTTTTGGTAAAATTCGTATGTGTTTTCGAAAAAAACGATCAACATAAGTATACGAAATAAAAATAATAAAAAAAACCTCGAAAAGTTTGAAAATTATTGTGTCCAGAGAATCACCGATGGAAATGGCATTCTAGAAACCAATACGACCTCGAGCTATCGAAAAATTGAAAAGAGATCGATAGAAAAATTCCATCGGATCATTTATAGCGTTCATTGCACGTGGTGTATCACAAGTGGTTACCGAATGTGTTCTTCAAAGTGCGGAAGATAACCTATAGATATATGTTGATGCAGATAAACTGTAGTAAATGTCTACTCGGTAGCTGTTAGGCGTTCTGGCTGGACGCAGCCATCATACACAACACCATGCTTTGGTAGTTTCGTTTCTCCGCCTCTTAACCGCCACACACCGTTTTACATTGAAGCTCAGGCCGGGGTGAGGAGTGAAAACCAGAAAGAAGCGTTATGTGTTTCTCTCTCTTTCTCTCTCGTTGGCCCTAGTCTTTGGTCTCTTCGTTTCTCTCTACTCTTCGGTTGTTCGCTGTTGCTTGTTTTCTCTTTCTCTTTGTCTCGTATACTCGCTCGGTTTCTTTTAGAGAGCCTGAAGCGACGACATCGCTCGAGTTCTTCTCGAGGCTCAGACCCGAAGCTAGAGGGGCCCTCAGTGGCCCAGCGGTTGCTGCAGCACACAAGAGGGAAACAGGTTTTCTCAGAGCTCCGAGCACTAAGGCGCCGGAGACGCGCACCTGTGCACGGGTTCTGTTTGCTGCACAAACACACACTCAGACACAAACACGAAGCCTACAAACAACTAGTAATCTCGACGCCAGAAATCGGCTGGGAGATCTTTAGCTATACCGCATGATATATTGCCAGAGTTCGTATGTTTCAATCCAAATGGATTTTAGGCTCTGTGCAGCTCAAGAGAAATAAAAAATTCTTTACAGACATATCGAACTGTTTACCATTGAGCTATGCAAATGCTGGCTCTGTTCGAACTCAAGACAACATACGGTTCTTACTGGATTGGATTCCCTTTTTTTTATTCAATACCATCAAGTTTAGAGACACTATCAATTCATTGTCCCGAGCAGGGAGAGAGGCAGCAGAGCCAAAGAAAAGGGGACTAGCAATTGTATCACTTACCCTCGTAGACGTGGCAAATGGACCAGGAGTCAGAGGACCAAAAGGGTGATCCGCTATTCTCGAATTCGTATATACTGCATGTTGATACTGCGCTGCGCCTGCTGCTGATACTCCTGGGGTGTCTACCATACCACCGCCAAAGAGGGAGGGAGAATCGAAACGCCAGACTAACCCGAACGTATTAAAAGCCACGGCTCTACGAGACAGAGAAGGAGAGAACGATTCGCCAATGAAGAAAGCACAACTCTCCCGGTGACTTTCGCTTTCCGTCTGCGACGCAGCCACGGCACCAGACTCGCGCCGATCAATAACAACCAACCAGTCCCGAATGACGATTACACTCTCGCTTTGCTCGATGCATTCACAGACCACAGTATTTGCGGATAGTGGTAGGGGCAACTCTCCCATTATTGAGATCGGGCTTTTGCTCATCACTCTCAATCCTTTACCACCAACAACAATCGTTCGCAATCCTTCAGCCACTGGCCTCTACTCGACACATTTACACCGATTTCTCATTCTCACCACTTCTTTCGGTTCTACATCGTTTTTTTTTTTGCATTCGAAGAATTTTTCATGCATTCCTTGCATTCAGCCTTCGAAAACCTATCGTTTATTTACTAGAGATGTATGTATTTTATTCAAAAGACTTTTATTATTCATAAATGAAGAGATTTTACTGTCGAACTGGAATTCAAAGTTTCCCATTCAATGTTTTTTTTGTCCGGTGACATCCCTTTGTTTGGAATGTTTTTTTTTTTATCACGGTTATCAACTTAGTCACATCTTTGTAGACCAGGCACGAACCTGGATGCAGAACTCGTTAATTTTTGCCAATTGACGCGACAACGTTGGAACTGGACGACAGTTTTCTTTTATCATTTCTCTAATTTTTTTCGTTAAACAATTATTCTGTTTACTGCTATCATCAATATGTGATAACGCTCTTGAAAGATCATATTGGAAACTTCATGGACTCATGTAATTATAAATGAAAAAGTTTTATCAACTTCTACTTAAATAAACACATTTTAAAGTTCAAGAGAAATGTTATCCAATGAAGATGCAGACAAAGAATTTGAATTAACAGTTTAAGGGTTTCAAGTATATTCAAAATTTGATGAATAATAAAGTATCTAAAACCTGAAAATCCAAGTAAGAAATATGGAAGAAACTTTTTGTGTGCATTTGAATATTTTTATTATTATTTACCTGATTATTCACCGAGGCTGCAATATTTTTAATGCTATCAGCATAGTTTTTTAGCACAGTATCCGTCGTCATACAGCTCACTCGAAACTCATAAAACATGTCAAGTTTGTAAACGCACTTTTGACAAATGTTTTTTGGCAGAGCATCTTCCTTGGTTATCTGCAAACAAAAAAATATTAATTAACCCTTATACTCATTATCGTAAAGTTTGAAGTTTGAGAGAAAATCCCAGTTGGAAAGCTTCCATTGTAAAAACACAATGATGTGAAAGTTATTATTATTTTTATTATATTTTACATTTTTTGTTCCATGGATTTAGATTTTAGGTTTCAAGTAAAGTTTTCCAAAGTATCACTGCACAAAAATTGTTGAATTAATGAAATTAGGAATGTCAATGCATTTCATCGACAAGAACTTCAACGTTGTTTGTAATTCAATATTTGAAATCTTGATAATATTGAAGTTTGCATCATTGGGACACAAGGTTTTTTCTTTTCCTTGTTTTTTTAACCTTTATGTTAAATTATGTTACTTAAACATCCATGTTGTAAAAATTGCCCATTGCAATTGCTGTTAGAAAAAAAAGGACAATTTGTAAATTAAAAAAGTAACGAATAACAGAAATATTTTCTCATAATATTGATGCAAACTTCAATATTATGATTTGGCTCGGTGAACCCTTTTCAAATTCAATGAATAATGAAGTACGGTATAAATATATATAAAAAAGTGTTCTCAGCTTTTTCTCATAAATGACCTTTTTTTTTCAAAGGTGATATTTCGAAATTAACATTATTAGAATAAAAAAAAAGTATTTTTTGTGATCTCTGTATTTTTCATTATTCAAATGGTACCGATTTTTCTTGGAGAACTAATTTTTAGGTCCCGTAAAAAAATTGTCTAATCTTCGCGACCAAGTCTGGCTATAAATTGTGGGTTCTGCTAAAAAAAATAAGGAATTTCATTGCATTCCAACGAGATTTTTTAAGTGAACTTCAACATCATTAGGACAAACTGTCAATTTCAACATCATCAAGAGAGATGGGAAAGAATGGTTTGATTTGATTGATTTTTCTCTTGCTTTTTATCAAAAGTATTCATGAATATAATATGCAAGACAAAGTAGAATGCGAGAGAGCTGTCTGTTAGAATTCTTATTGACCCGTTACTCTGATTAATTGACTCGGAATGAAGTGGACTGCAAAAACATATACGAATATGTATAAATGTGCTTTTTTATGAACAACCGTAACACAGAGTGAAAGGACTTTATTGACATTCATTGTCTTGAATACAGAGGAAAATGAGAATGAAGGATATACTGTGTATGAATGGAATGTGTTTGAATAATTTAATTCATGAAGATTGAACATTTTTTAGTTTGAAGCATGATCAAGCCTCAATAAATGGAGTCTTGAACTTTTAACCATTATGATTTGAATAATAATTGAATTACTGTCTTAACCATACGTTCTATAGATTTAAAAACGCGTTATAAATCAATGCTAATTCAAAAAGTTTGATTAATAAGAAGAAAAAGATAATTAAAGTTGAATAACTTACAACAGCAGGAATGCAGGAACGAATTTTGAAGAGTAATTGACGCTGTTCACCCTCTTTATCGAATATTTGTAACTGGTGATTACTCTTTAATGAACAAAGTCTGCATAACTCAGCAAAATTGAAAGCTTCATTCATTGTCATTGTCTATTTAAAATACACGTGAAGACCGAAAGAGAAAATAACCCAAACGTTCGTTAGAGGTTATGTATATCCGAGATAGTCTTCGTAAAATTAAATTTTTGCACTTTTAATAACAGAAAACACACTTTGCTTTTTTATTATAATGTAATAACCGATCGGAGCGTTTTAACATTACGTATTGTTATTCATAATCCCAACTTCATACGTATTATTGACGTTTCATTGGTCTTGAAAGCCGGAACTGTTGAACGCCGCCATATCTAATTTTTTTCGACTGACACCACAAAATAATTCAAGCATTGCACGTCCAGCCCCTTGACACCGGAAATAGTGACATCTCGCGAGAGAATTATCAGATGTTTGTCGTCCAATCATGTGTCGATATTTCAGAAATTTTGACAACTTTTCAATTATTTAATTGTTCGAATAAATTTATTCTTTCGGCACACTTACAGCCCTGCCAGAAATATCTCTACCGAAAAAACAACTCTACCCGAAAAAAACTATACCACAAATAAGCAGTACCACAACTGAGTACGTTCGCATGGTAATGGGTGTTCAATTCTTCACATTTTTTTTTCTTATTTTATCACTGAAGTTACAAATTTATATTAAATTATCAAATTTTATTAAATGAATGAGTTTACAATATTCAACGAATTTAATCGTATGTATTATTCAACTCTCATAAAGCTTATAAAATAAATTTCACCATCGAGTATATTCGTCGACTGGCCAAACAAAAATAATACTCGACGAATTTGTTTTTCAATACATTGGAATTATAGAGTTCGAAGTAAGCTTGTGTTGTATGTGTTTGGCCTTCCTGTTCGGTTTGTTTACGTTCTAAGCGCTCCTGCGAGTCCCGTGTGCTTGCTACCCGTGTGTTGCGCCTGATTCATAGTGGGAGAACGTTCGCCGTGCCAGTGGCTCGCGAGGGGGGGAAGCGGGGAAGCGCAACTGGTGGGGATGGCTCGGGGCGGTAGGATGAGCGGGAGAGCGAGATAACGCTACTAGTCAGTCTGAGCCGGGCGCTTGCCGGCGATACACGGAGAGCGCGGTTTGAGCGTCGGTTGGTCAATTCAACGTTACGGTTCATCGTTCGTCGGTGCTGATTTATTTCACGGAACGAAATATATAATAGTACGAGTAGAATTCTTTTTTATCCTCAATGAATAAAAATAACTAGACATTTTTAGGGCAGTCTTTGAAAAAAAAAAACAAAATAAAAAATTATTATTAGCTTTATAGAAACGAATAGAAAAATGGTTTTAATTTGTATTTTCATAGACAATACACATCAATAATTCACAGTAGGAATTACATTATTTTTTAGACGGTGCAATTCTCAATTTCACTTACAAGAAATACGATTAAAAATATAATAACATTGACAAACAATAGAATAAATATATATAAATAAGCAACTGAATGGATAGGCCAATACTTATGTGACAGACAGTCTAGTGAACATTCTAACACAACTTTGAGATTCGCGCGAATGCTCGCGCGCCCCGTGCGTACTGTAGCAAGTCTGGGTTCGCCCGTCGCAGCCGAAAGTAAGCAATGCAACGTCCAGGCACAACCTGACCACCTCTGTCGTCGTCGAGGTTGTTGTCCCACCGCGCAACGCGACACAAGTACGCTTGCATCGATGTTTAGCAATATACGGTTTTTGAAACTTGCTTATGCTTAACATTGAAAAAGGCGAGCACGCACGCACGCGTGGCACTAATGTGAGCATGCTCGGATCTCCACGAAGATGTGTTAGAGCTGTCGTTACACTGTCTGTCACGTAATATTTGTCCACATTCATTCGATCTTGTTTTTAGAACATATGTGTTTCACCTTGAAAAGATTTTTTGCTGGAACGAAAAACTATTCAATTTTAATTGTTTTTCCATTCAAATTCGAAACTCTTTTAACCGCGCGCAAGTTTGTTTGTCAACGTAGGTATTTTTCTACGTAATAAATCGAGGCCCTTGATAAAACTAAAAGATAATATTGAAAGACTTTCGCTAATAACAAAAATCTCAGGTTTACAATTTTTTGGTTATTTCGTTTTAGATTCAAAATTGTTTTTGTGATTAAACATCAATGTTAAGTGCGAACATTTTCGAAAGTAAAATTTTTAGTGCGGTTTGTGATTGAAGTGTCAATTCGTGAAATAATGGTGAAGAAATAACTAATGCATGAAATTAATTAAATGATCTGTGCGGGATTGACATTGATAAATATTGAACGATCCTCATTATACAAGCCAAGTGCATTAAATAGAAGAAAACAAGTGAAACATGATTTAGTGAGGATTTTGTGCAATGCATCTCAACCATGTAACACTCAAGGAGTTTTGCCGCACGTGACGACTGGATGACGAGTCCCTGACAGGTGGAGCAAGACATCGAACGGTGAGTAAATTAATCATTTTAATTGCGTTACTTTTCAACATCGAAGTTGCGATTATCGAAATATTGAGCATTGTTTATTTTCCGCTATTTTATTTTGAAGAAAAATGCATAATCTTCCTTTTCAAAATAATATTCACTGTGCAAATTAATGATTGCTATGAAATTTTGTCGTACATCTCACATCTACGATCTTATTTTATTGAGCGTTTCGTCCATTATTTCATGCACTGATTATTTTTATTGTGCGATTTAAAATTTGCACGATTATTTCGGAAATTTAATTCATTGAGAGTACCACATACGGAGCGAGTGATAATAAACTCTAACAGAAATTATTTCATAAAACAATTACGATCGTCCCTGTTGAAAAATGAATTTCATCAGACAAATTTCAGAGATTATTCTTTGAGAGCTGTGCCCGTTTTATTTTATCTAGTCGCCCACGTCCCCTCTTGCCGAAATCCACTTTTGTCTCCACACACGTTTTCATTTTTTCTCGCTCTTGGATCGAGATTATTGCGGGCTTTGAATTGCAGGTCCACGCTTAGTATCCATTGCAAATCAGTTTTCATTATACATAAAATTCGGTAATATCTTAGATAATGTGCGTGATAACGATTCTCAATTGATTATTACATTATTTTCAAACACCGGATAAAGATAAAACCAAAATACAACCGGATTGAATATTCGATTCATATATGTGTACTACGCTGCCATCTGTGGGGTTTTGGTTGTAACGTGTGTATACAGTACTTTTTATCGACAATAAAGATTAATCTTTACGAGTGGCAAACATTGCGGTTAGTCGAGTTTTCTTTCGGTAGAAGATTGCAAATTAAAAATTAAAAATTTTAATTGTAGAATGATCGTGAAAATAATTAGGTATAGTGATTTATTGTGATAGGGATCCGTCGCTGGTAGAGTTTGAACATTGTAGTGTTTATATCGTCGTAGGCTTTCGCGTTGGTGGTGTTTTTTTTTTGTTGTGGTAAAAATTTGCTGGAATAAAGTTTATCCAGTGGAGATTTTGTCTGGTAGGTTTTTTTTTGTAGTATTTTTTCAACGTTGTCTAATAAATAGGGTGGAGATGCTTCGGGTAGAGACTTTCTGTGGTAGTCCTGTTGACCTATATTTTATTTTTGTTTGGTTGAGTTACATCGTACGTTGATGATTTATTTGTTAGAGCTGTTCGGACGCAGGGCTTTTTTGTGGTATAGCTGTAATGATACAGTGTTTTGGGGTATAGAGTTGTTATTTCGGTTGAAATGTTTTTGGTAGGGCTGTAAGTGTGCCATTCATTCATTTAATTATTTATACACGCAATTAACGATACGATTGAAACTTTCGATTCACTGTTTTTTCAATTTCCAATAATTTTAAATATGTAATAAATAATAATAATTACTGTGATAAGATTTATCGATCTGCATGAGAGAAAATTTCATTTTAAAAATTTCTCCAAAAAAACCTCGTATATTTTGAGATATGGAAACTTCGACTTTGATTATTATGAAGAAGTTGAAAAATTCAATAATCGTGGAATAAGCATATTTAAAATATAAAATACTATCGAGAAAAACTATTCGAGGCTCTCAATGGCCGCACGTTCGTATGACAGTTCTTATAAAGAATTTAAACGTTAATATAATATTCTCACGCATTCGATCCTGAGCGTGTTTTACGTTCTCATTAAGCATTCGAAAGCTCATTACAAATTTAACATAAAGTGTTGTTATGAGTGCAATATTTTTACCCATAAAAAATTCATCATTATTTTCAATCAATTTTTAATGCGATGAAGAAACAGAGAGACTATGAAAAATAGTTGAGTTTTGTAACTCGTCGATCTTGGTCAGTGAAGTACAATGGTTTAAATAGTCGTGGAGGAAAAAAAGTTTAATCAGAAATAAAAATTTCAACGATTTGTCAATATTTTCACGATGTCTGCAAAATCGAAATGTCCGAATTTGATTCCTTACATATTTGGAATCGCTCTAATATCATTGTCGATTTATTTGATTGTTAATCAACCACAAGCTACCTTCATTCGTAACTCGTTGTACAAAGTGGGCATAGAATGTTATTTCTGTAATTTGTAGAATATCAAAAAACCAATTACGTAGTATTTATTTAACAAATAAATTCACATAGGAATTCGAACTCGTCGAAGGCACGCAAGGGTATGAGCAAATATGGTTCAATATCGATTTGAATTTTCGAGTATGGTTCTTTGATGTATCCAATCCAGACGAGATCATGGAAGGTGCATTACCAAAGTTAATTGAACGAGGTCCTTATTTTTACAAGTGAGTAAGATTTTTCTCAAGAAAACAATTAGTAAAAACGATTTCGACCCATTCGGACCATTTCAGAACAATTCAATTTTCAATGTGAAACTTTAAAATCTCTTTGGTTTATATTTTTTACGTTCCGTAAAATTAACTTGACATTTTTCATACATGAGCAGAAATCAGATCGTTGAATTCGAAATAAATAAAAAAATAAATAAATAAAAAAAACGTGAAAAATTAAAATACGCGTAAAAAATAGCCAACAAAAGTTGGGTCGCTAAGCCTCCCAACGTGAAGCAAAAAATTGAATTGGATCTTCTAAATGCCTTTTTTCGTTACAATCCTTGTAACTGTTCTACTTTGTTCAATACTGATCGACTTTTTAGTATGAACGTGAAAAAAGATGTTATCAAAATTGACGAGGAAAACGATGAAATGGAATTTTATTCAATACGAACATATCACTTCAATAAAAAATTATCCAATGGTGACGAAAACGACGAAATCACCATAATACACTCCGCCTACCTGAGTGCTATTGGCACGGTATTAAAATATTTTTTTGTCGTATATAAATGTTGAATGAAAATTACTTACTTTAAACTTTTTTTTTCATCATTCGTGAATACATAATTTTTGGATTTTTAATATTACTTAGATCAATGCAGGTTTTCCGAGTTTTTTAAAAAAACTAGGAAACAATATACCAAAACTTTATCCTGGCATGTACGACATATTTGTTCGTGGTAAAGTAAGAGATATTCTTTTTGAGGGTTTACCAATGGAATGCAATACGAATAAGTACAAAGAACTAAAGCTTATATGCGGTTTTTTAATGGGCAAAAAACCAGCGGCGATAAAAGATACCGGTGTCGAGGGTGTTTACACATGGAGTTTTTTCAATCGGGTAATTCGTCGAAATTTTCATATAACAAATAGAATAATAATTTTATCATTTATTTTGTTATTACTTTGAACTTGAGTCTATTTTATGAATATGCAGCTAAATGGAACTAAACAAGGTCCATTTACCGTCAATCGCGGAGTTAAGAACAAAACTCGTTTAGGTGATACAACGTCATTTAAAGGCAAACGTTCTCAAACTATGTGGAAAAGTAAAGAGTGCAATGCGATATTTGGAACAGACGCTGTAACTTGGGCACCGATGGAGAAAACGTTAGATTCTGTTTACGTTTTCGAGCCAGAAATATGTCGGTGAGAATATAACACAAAATAAAAATAGTATATTAATATCAAATATAAAAAATGCAAAAAACTCGTGTGTATTTGAATTGAAAAAATTATACAACATGCCGTGAATTTAGATGGATAAAAACTGACTTCAAAGAAGAGGTTCTGATCCATAGTTTGGTGGGACAACGATATGAACTCCAAGAAAATGCATGGGCACCAGAAGAGACTTTATGTTACTGCCCTGTAGTTAAAAAAAAGCCAGTTTGCCCACCAAATGGTCTCATAGATTTAACCCCGTGCCAGGTATATTTGAAAGAAAAAAATACTTTAAATAGAGAATAAAAAATGGTGAACAATTACACCACAAAAATTATAATCTGAAGAAGGAGAAACTTTGCACAAAGTTTTTCAACAAACTCGACGCGATATTTATCTTTTAAAAAAAACGTCTTATAGGAAGCACCGTTTTTTTATTCGGAGCCCCATTATATGCATGGCGATCCTTCACTACTGGAGTACGCTAAAGACCTTCGACCCAATGCGTCAATTCATGCAACCTTCATAACGATAGAACCATCGAGCGGTATTCCTCTCTCGGGATCGAAAAAATCGCAACTTAGCGTCAAACTTTTTAATTCGCCGGTCGTTGATTTTTTGCAGAACGTCACTGAAGGTTATTTTCCTATTTTCTGGGCTGAAGAGGTACGAATGATTTTTCGTTTACGAATAAACAAAGTCTTGAAATTTCGATGAAAATATTTACATTGACAGCGTTCTTTTGACACACATTAATTCGTCGTTGCAACAAAAATTAATCGAAACTGTTGTTTTAATAAGTATCCTCACTATTGATCAGGGAAAGGACTCAACTCTCGATTCTGTCGGCGGCCTTCTCCAAGCTAAGAGGCTCGCTCGACTGATTACATACATGATACACGTGCCTCTGATCGTTGGAATTTGTCTGATACTCAAGGCCTTTTATTTACAATCTTATACGAAATCCAAGCCAAAATTGGAACCGATCGAATATCTAAACTCGGTCCTCGTACGACGTAACCAAGGAATAGAAAAATCTAGAATGTCGGTATCTCAAAGGATAAGAGCTCGAGTTAATCGATCTTATTGATGTTGATATCAAAAAGCAATTGGGATTTCGAAAAATGGATTTTTCAGACCTACGACCAGTTGATATTAATCTGTTGGGTACTTGAACTCTTAATATTTTGTATAGTGTGTTGAATATTCCTTTTTTTTTTTAATATAGGAATAACATTGTTATTATGGATTTCACAGATTCGTCTAAAGTCTTAAGTATTCATTTTTGCAATTAATTGGTCTTTAGTCGCTTTCAATAGGATTTTCCGAGCAGGAAAATTAAACATGTGTAAGATGGCGTGGTGCACTATGAAAAAAAAAAAAAAAAATGAAAATAAATAATAAAACAAATAGACAACAGCGTATTTCATATTTCTGTATTTGCATAAGACTGTACTATACTCTTAATCGATACTAATGTTCCTGTAACAAGTGCAAACACCGAAAAAAGCACGAGAAATATATTTTTCCAAAGTCTCCATTTGAATTTACCGAGATGACATTCCCAGCACGATATCGTCTCGACGACTGCGGGTATACTGATACCGAGAATTGACAAAAATACAGCACCGACGAGGGCGATGAATGGTTCCAATATTGGAACGCCAATGGCAATAATGACTGAAAATCGAATGCAAAGAACGGGTATTAAATAAGAACGTTGAGACGAAATAAAATAAAATTATTTTAAAAAAATAGTGAAAAAAGGTTATTTCTCAAGGAAACTCACCGGTCATTAGGGCCATGAGAACTCTGATACAGATTTCACCAACTCCGGCGATACTGTGACTAAACCACGGCCTGGTTGCCGTGCATACAATTTCTAATGGCACGTAAAACTGAAGAGCGTAGGTGAATAGAATCGCTAAAGCGATTAGAAGTTTGACTGCTTGAGCGAGCCTGAAATAGAGTAATTTAAACAAAAAAATTTATTACGTTTCGACGATACGTCTTTTCGTCGAAACAGACTTTATCCTTTAAGGTAGTCGTTCTTTTACGGGATTTAACGTTCTTTTACGGAATTATTAAAAACTATGTGCAAAATTTCTTTATAGGGTTTATCATTCCATATTCGAGATATTGAATAAAAGATTCACATTTCAAAAAAATTCACATTTCACTGAACAATTCTGGAACATTTGTACAAATTGTTATTTTCTCATATACAAAGAGGAACATCGAAAAAAGTTGAGACAAAGTTTGCCTAATGAAATCAAGTATTTTGGACGATTCATTTCGGAGGTATAGTCATGGAAAATATAAAGCTGATTTTTATTAGATATGGCGAAGGTCATATCTCAAACGTAAACATTACATTAAACACATTTTCCATAAGTTTATGGGTTTTTATATTTCTGTAGAATGTGAAATTAACTTTATTGGATTGTTCCTTAAATTGTATTCAATTTTTTATAAATCAACCGGCGAGTGAACTTTGGAACGTCATTGTAGGGAGACTACCTCATTAATTTTTCGATATTATTTATTCTAATCCAATTTGACAACTAACGTAGACAATAATTAGAGAAAAGCAGAAAATAGAAAAATACTTACGGGTCCTCTACGGGGAGATTCAACGTAACGATGGATTTCGTGTCCTCGCCATATGTCAAATAACCACAAATTCCCATGGTAGCGTAAAGGGCAATAACTATTGTCATAGTTACGTTCAGAACGCTCGGACAGCCTAGGAAGTGTTGAGGTTTTCGCATGCTGTTTTCAACAGGCATGACCTATGACAGAACGCGAACAATTATTGCATGTAATTTGTTCGATTTTTTAAGGAGAATTTATAAATGAAAGATAATTTTCTCGTTTTTGTAAAAGAGAAAAAATACTCATAATTTTTAGAAGTTTATGTTCATTATTGTTCATTTTTACGTAAAAGATATTTTTCTAAACCAAATTTAGTTGATGAGGCTTTATTTTTTGTCCCTTATTCAAGACGCGATTAATTAAAAAATAGAAATTATTCATAAAAATATCAAACGATTATGAAAAATATTACTCACCACGCCGATACCTTCGATAGCAAAAATTACGGTTGCGAAGAAAAAGGGCAACTGTTCGATGCTCGAGAAATTTTTAACGCTGCTCATCGGCTTTATGTCGATGAATATAAAGTACAGGGTTAGTCCAAGTCCAATCATTATTGAAATGTTTGCCACAATGGAGAAAGGCACGAGGTATTTGAGATTCCGGATCTGGGATAGTACAACAAAAGCCGGAATAAGCGCGGCCATGTACAGTCTGTTATCTATGTTCGATTCCATGTGGTAATCCGCCACCTTGAAAACCAAAAAAAAAAAAAAATGAACATTATAATGGTGTTCAATTAAAATCATTATCGTTATAAGTGGAACAATGACTGAATCAGGTTAGAAAGAGATTTTCAGATTAAACATTATTTCGACACCAACGGTAACAGACAATGAAATCATTTAAAATAATGTAGTTTTTTTTATTATTTTTCAATCGATTTTGTACGATCGATCATTTCTAAGACGTTATCGTATTTCCCATAAACGCTAAAAAATTAAAAAAAATCGAGATTACTCTGTTTTTTACGCACTACAAATTTTCTGAGAGATTATACGATTAGTTTCCATTCCTGTTATTGGAACTTTGTTCTCTATTATCTGATTGAGTTCGATTGATTTTTCTGAACGGAAACTCTGCAACCGCGTGAAAAACGAATCCAACGTTCTCTTTAGAACAAAAAATTTCTCATGATTATAAGGTTTAATTATAAACAATTCACAAACAGTACATAAAAAAGTTGAATTTGCTGAATATTTAATAATAAACTCTTTAAAACGTAGAAAAGGTTTGAAATTTGCACCATTAATAATGATAATTTGTATAATTTATTATATTGGATCATGCTGATTTTTTTTTTTTACACATATTTTGAAGCCCTACCGATAAGTTCATATTAAAAAGAAAAAAAAATTATAAAAAGAAACATTAATGAAACCAACAACATTTAAAAATGATCAATTCAATATAATAATTTATGGAAATTAATGTAATTATTGGTGTTATATATATATATATTTTTTTTTCGTAATTAACTAAAATAAAAATCTCACCTGTTTAATGGATTCGGCAATGAATACTACGTATACACATGCTCCACCAATGTACGTTGCGCATAGGGCTGCGTTAACAAATACATTGACAAAGTTAGCGAGTTTACGAACATTGGGTGGACCGTACTGAAATGCAGCTTGTGCTGTCTCGGCGTATGTCATTGATGGCGTTTTCGTCCGTTTACATAATACGTGGGAGGATTTAACGAGTATGTGAACGCAATGAGCGCAAATGAAGCCAAGGATAATGGTTCCAATTCCACCGAAGAGTAAACCACCGTTTCTTACAGCATTTGGCATCGCAAGGATTCCCGAGCCAAGTGATGACTTGATGAGATGCGCAAAAGCGCCAAAGTCTCTGTTTTTTTTTTTTAGAATTAAAAAAAATGTATGGTTAGAATTCCGGTTAGTCGAGAATCAAGAGGTATAAATATACATGAAGGGCTGAATTTTCATCCAATATTCAAATTCCATTCTATAATTAACGTGAAGACATAGTTGACACTCCGGTTAGAACTATTTTTTCGAGCCTCGCTCGCTACTGTCATCGAAATTTATGACCCACGCAACTTAGCGTCCTTATAACTTTTAAAGGAAGTTGTATTCTTGCGCATATTTTCATTGAAAAGGTTAAAACACTCCGCAACTAGGAGCGAATGTTAGACAACTCGAAATAAGGAAATAAAATGTAACATAAAGTTTAAAAAATCGAACTGTCATTCTTAGTTCTATTCTTAGCTCTATTTATTCTTTAAGAAAAAATTAATGAATCTTACGAGTTTGAGTCTTTCTTGTCACGATGCTCGAAGGGGTCGTAGAGCTCATCCTTCTCGTGGTACTCTCCGATAACGGATCGTGTTATTTTTGTGCTGTATCAATCATGAAAAAAGAAAAATTCTCGTTCTTAAACACGAATGAGTTGATGAGAAAGCGTCGAGTGCGCGTTAAAATCTTAATTGAGTATGAGTCTTAAGGGATATCGATAAATCTCCTATCTTGTGAAATCTGGAGAAAATGATGATGAAAGAAAACATCTGATTTCGTAATGCAGCATGGTTGAAAAAATTCTTGTCAATGAATTTTATCATTAGATTGAATTTTCAAAAAAAAAAAAAAAAAATAAAACATCATCGTCTTTTGCGACGAATTTTATGTACGTTGATCTCATTAATTAACCTCAAGATTTCACGTATGGTTTAATCACAATCACAATTAATTGATCTTTTGTCGCTACAAATGACGACAGATTTGAGATTTGAGGATCATTCGTTTAAGCGTTGAAACTCAACAATCATATCGATCATTTGTATCAAGAATTGTAAATCTTTCATAACAATCATAATAATCATAAGAAGGATAAGTATATTTATGAAAATAAAGAATGATGAAAATGATTTTCTCATTGCATGAAACACATTAGGAGAGATGAAAAATGATGAAAATGATTTTCTCATTGCATGCAACACAAAAGTGGTTTGGAAAACTATTCGATAAAAATGACTTTCAATCGATTAACACTACGCGACTTAAGATTACATTGTTTCATTTTGTATTTTTCTTTTTTGTTCTGCCAAGTATCTTCATGTCTCTAATCAATTTTTTTATCTTTGTTGAGCGATTAAAAATATTAGGTCAAGATTAATGCTGAGGGTTAACACCTATATAATATTTTGACGAGTTAAGAACAAAAATCTGATGAAATAGAAGGTTGAAATGATAATCGAATATCCGGATCTAGGATCATGTTATCTCTACTGCACAAATAATGATTGACGACTTTTCCAAACTAGACTTATCGGTGTCACATTAAAAATACGTTAGACCACGTGGATAATTTGGTTATCAGTGAGTAAAACGATGTCTCCACAAAGACCGTTATACAAAATCCAACACCAACGAACATTTTTTTTTCACCCACACATAAACCAGTTAAAAATCAAACGGTCTCAAAGTATATCAATGTTTATGAATAAATGTATGAGCATGGAGCAAAGTCAACTTTGCTCTACACCTCCTCACACAAGCAAGACATTTTAATTATCATACACCTCTGAAAGAGTCAGGATGAAATTTGTGTTTTTGGATCGATTATTCATCCAATGAAATTCTTTTTGAAACTCATGGAGATTTTCTTCTTCTTCTCATCTCAAAGTAGCGGTGGAAAACTAGCATATCTACTAGTGTAAATATGGTCCGGTGCAGATTACACATTTATTATACATCACCGAGCTAATTTTTGTAGTTTCACATGTTTTTTAATTCGTTATTAATTAAAAATTGTGTTTTTCTTTTTTATTGAATTAATAGACATGGCGATCGATGTGAAATTATAAAAATCCTAGGCTGCATCAAAAGTCCAAGCTTAAATCATAACTTTCACAACTAATTCATTAATCCGATGCCTGTAATTAACGTTTTTTCAATTGGAATTATATGGAAACTAAAACGGTGGTTCGTATTTGCACCAAGTACATACGTCTATATGTATCACATGTATATATACAATGACGAGAGATATCTTGAGAATTACTCACGTGCTACTGAACTCGTTCATCTGGTTTCCGACCATTTCCGGCGGCGACTTGTTCTTCTTCATCGACATGATTGATCTGTACAAGAATTTTTACATTGAGACATACATAAATAGGTAAATATCGTAATAACTTTAAACGGTATTAATGAGAAATCGTTTGTAATAGTGCAACGTGTATACAATGAGGGGATAAGTTGATAAACGTTATACTGGGAAACCCGGAATCGTCATATCGTTCAATTTGATTGATGAAAAGAAGCATTAAAAAAAAAAAAAAAAGTCCGATGAAGTTTCACGATTAAATCTTGATCGATGACGGATTGTAAACATGACTCGTAAACCGCGAGTCGGCTCTGATAGTATCTGGGGTCAATGATACCTTGACGGTGCGGCGCAATAATTTGATAGAGTTCGATAAATACAATCGACTGACAGCCTTGGCTAGAACAACTACCATAACTAATGGTTATTGTTATTACAGTTTGAGTTCGCAGATGTTAATCAATGAAATAATATGTTATAGTGCGTTTAATTCTCATCTTCTTGCGAACACACGTTGATGAGTTCAATTATTATCCCTCGATCTTGTCCGTCGTGATTTCGGCTTATTATTATGATTTTTTTTTTATTAATCTTCTCGCAATTGCGTCTTTCGCTTCTTTATTTGAACTCGCAAACGGCCAAATTAATTTCAACATCTCTTTGATCTTCTCTCTGATATATTCTCATCGTCCTTGTTTAAAGATCCTACACAACGTTAAATTTAATTATCATTATCTAACAGTGATGATCAGCAACCAGCAGAATTGAAAAACGTTGTGTTTTGTTTTTTGTATTTAATCCCAAATCGATGCACGCTGAGGAAACGTGAATCCAAATCGAACTAAGTCCTCATGTCGCTTTGTTTACGCTTGAGGACAATTCAATCGAAGGTTTCGCTAACTTTCACGTATTATATGAATGATCGCCCTGTCAACACGACTACCGGAAGTCTGTTTTAATACGGAAATAGCCTTGCTGGAATCTTCAAGTGTGACCACCTTGACAGAAAATTCATCCTTGTGATTATTGTTCGAAAAAAGAGTTTGTTGATATCACTTACGCCAGTAGTATGAGTTTAAAAAATGCCTATCGTGAAAATCAACGCAGACAAATTTGTTTCGACTGTATAGAAAAATCAGATGATGAAAGTATAATAACTCATTGGTTTTGTTTTGAATTGTGCGTGTTTTTTTTTTTTTCAATGTTAAATTTTTTATTACAATTAACTACTTTCTGCAGCTAGGATATAGTTTTTTTTTCTATACGAACTCTCATGTGTTGTCTGTGTAGATTAATTGCCTCTATTTCAGGAATGTGACTTTAGCTTCAGTGCTCGTGCACTCAAGAATCATAGCATCCATAAAATTCTTAAAATAAATTTGATAAGGACGGTGCTAAAAAATTCCCACGAAAACGATTCATCACATTATAATATTTAGGTTAATGGAATAGGTTTGAATTTAAAAAAAATTGGGGCTATTTTAAAATTAATGAAATTAATGCTATCAATTACACTTTATAATCAGTTATATCAGCGACGAGATCGTTAATCAGTAAAGTGGTCCGGAATCAAATTTCCTTGAAGTTTATCAATATTAACGGGTGTTCGTTATCGCCAAATCTATCGAGAATATAGAAAAACGGAATTTTTCTATTATATTATGAGAAGACTTTTTATTCGCTCTTCGAATTTCGTTTTTTTTTTGTTTTTCGTCTGGAAACTTATCGACGAATTTTTATTTATCGAAGGACGCTAATAATCGGCGACACTCATGCAATAATCTGTCAACGTAAAATACTTATGATATGTATTCTGAGATCGTAGTACTTCGAAAAAAACAAAATGTTTTTCCAACCAAACCCAAACAATAAGTTTCAGAAACAAAAACAAAAAAGACTGCATACAAAGTTCCAGACATTCAAATTGACGTATTAGCCTAATAGATCACTCTTTTTTCCGTCACAATTGTACAAACACTTCAACACCCGACGCTTCGTCTCGTAACTTAATTTCGGTTTGAAGTTGTTTCTAGGAGAGAAGCTACAATTATAATACATAAGTGAACATATATTATTTTACGATGTAATTCTTTAGAAAAGATAAGAGTCTTAACACTCAACTATTTAAATTCCGGACACGCCGCAAAAAATATGGGTCGAAATGACGCACAACCTTATTGCGGACTAGATTACCTTCGATTCTCATTTTTTTCTTTATTACGATTCTTAAAAATATAAAACTACACAAAGAGACTTTCATAATTGCGATACAATTATCATAATCCAAGGTTTATTTTTTTATTTTTTTCAATTCCCACGCGATTTGGTAAAAAATCAAATGAATCAATGACAGAAAATTGTATCGATATTTCAAATTTAACAACAATTAAAAACATTGGAAAATTGAGCTCAATAATACTGGACAAAACTCAATGACAAAGTGAATGAACTGGTTCTCTGAAAACATTTGTAAAACGATAATATCCATCGCAATAAATGAGCGTCAATTGAAATTGCTGGTAATTATTTCAAAAACATCGATTGGAGTAACAATTTAATTGGATCCGTAATACGAAAAAAACGCACGCGACAATGCATATCTGCATTTATGTCATTGTGGTAAAATTTATGTTAATGGAAAGTTCATGTTTTCGTTTAATCTTTGGATGACGATAACGAAACTTAATAAATTAAATTTTCAATCGGATTAGCATTATGATATGTAAACACTGTCAGAGAAACTCGGGTGATTATTTTCGAAATTTGAAGGAAAGTGTAAAAAAAGAAGAAGATACATTTATAAATGAAAAATATAGTAACTTTATTGGTAGCTTAGCATTTTTTTCTTTAATCGAGCTTCTAGGAATCTTTCTCGGTATGTGGAGTCTTTTAAGAATGAGTCAAGAAGTCACGATTTGTGTACAATGTACAAAAATGATAAAGCACGTGTACTAAATTGTATGAATTGTTAAATAACAGTGAAAACACTATATACTCACGATGTCTGGTGCAATTTCCGAGAAACACGTTTAAAACTTCGTCACAAATACGTCAAGTAGATATCGCACGTGTAGAGTCAGACGAGATTGACGAGAGAAAGAAATTCTCTTTTGATCGCCGTGTCGCCCAGTTTCTACACTGATGGCCTTAGAATGGTGGCCTTTAAAGAGCACGTTAAACCTCGAAGTTCAATCCGTCACGTGTATAAATATTTTGTCTCGGACTTTTAGAAAGGTAAAAAAAACGAAATATTATTGATGCCGAAATAAGATCCTGTCAGATCGAAGAAAATCCACTGATTTTACAATAAAAATCATCGATCGATGGTATGCTTTTCTTGATCTATTCTTCGTTGTTAAATTATTAAATATCGTATAATAGTCTATCCACAACTTTAAAATTTCTTAAATTAATTAAAGCAAACTGAATTATTTGCACACTATATTATTTCGTTCGTCTCGTAACACGGTGATAAACTGTTTGTTTTTTTTTTTCCGGTGATTTCTTTGTTCTCAATGCTTCGTCAAATTTTATTAATAAAATTTGTTTTTTACTAATTTATAATATATTCCGAAATTGCGAAGTTTTAAAATTCACGTATTGTACAATTGTTACTTGTCTTTATTTATTTATTTTTTTATTAGTGTGTTTATGTTTAATACTATTCGACGGCCTTTCTTCAGTCAACTCTTATAAAAGAAACTGATTAAAAATAAAAATAAAAGTATGTGGCCGTCTCGACGTAATTACTGTCGGAACGTTGGTTCCGATCTGGTCCCCGGTGTGTTTAGCTCGTGTATATATATTATGGAGGTGGATACCGGCGCGAAATTGCGGGATCGCGACACGAGACCACACTGGTCAAGTTTTCAAACTGGTAGTGGTAAATGTCGATATGTATAGATATACACTAAGAGATATGAATGTACACACCAATAGGATTGCACACGTGAGTATATCGGCGGTAAGTCATTGAGAGGTGAGGTGAGGAAATAAGAAGGAGACAAATTTTTGATTGTGGTGGGGGTGGACAGTCGCACGCGTCCTCGTAAAGCTTATGCACACACAATCATATATTATTTCACGATATTAAGCTTCGTATTTATACGCACTTAAATATATGGTTCATATGCGGTGTATGTGAAGCCACAGGAAAATGATTGTAATCGCTTCGCACTGATATCACGAGTTATCCGTGAGGGAGCCAACCGGGTTATCAAAGATACAGAGATTAGCGATGGTACCTAGGGTATATGTCGAAGGTTCTTGTGAAATGGGTAATGAAATAGAAGAATTAACACCTATTACAGAACGCGGGAAACATTTTTTTTTTTTTTTTTTAACGATCGTGAAATTCCATTACAAAACTACGCAGTAATTTATTTATCGACATTCTTGTCTGGAACGAAAATCCGGATGTTGTCTCCAAAGAATTCACATTTGCCAATGTGAACTAGATGGAATGGGGCTTTACTTCATATTTCTTTTGATTCATCAGGTATTCTCTGTCGCAACGATATCGTTGTTTGTATACAAACATGCGAATGACTCCTACAATTTTTTAAAGTCTCATTCACTATGACTACTACTTGGAACTCTTTGAAATTTATCTTTTCGAATTTGAAGACTGACCTTGAGCGAGTCGAAGTGCTTATTTATATATGCACAAAACTCTATGCAAAAAAGTAGTTGGCATGAATAAATCGTCTTTTGTATTTGAAATAAGGTTGTACTCGTTACAAGGACACTTTTGTCCATCTCACTTATCGAGTTTTTTGCTTCAGTGAACCAAATGATTTTTACGAGTTACGAGAAAGACAAAAATATTACTATCAATTAGAACCAATGTTTGATCAATTCGTTTATTTTTGTTTTTCTTTTCGGTGGGCTCGAAGTGTTAATTTGTTTTTTTTTTTTTTTTAATTCTTTACAAATTCTTATTCGATCAACTCACAGTGATGGAGGTCAGGAGTGCTCCACTGACATGAAAAACCATTTACAGCGATTTATTTGCAACTAGGTTTACTCAGTTGTATCAACTTCCGTAGAATTAGACTTTTGTTAACACTATTTTCGAATCGCTTCTTACAATAATTTTATTTTTTGTAAAAATCTGAGTGTCACGAGATGTTGTAATTGAAAAAATATAGGTCAATCGTGTAGATGCTTTTTTCAATATGAAACACAGCAGGTTTTGTTTGTTGGCATTAGTACGAACAGGGCCCAATTTTAATAAAAGTTAATAATACATTTTTTTTTTTCGTAACAAAGATCTCGAAGAATTATTATAGATAATAAAATAGAAAAAATATTTTTACACCAACATAAAAAATGTAATGTACTTTTGACAACTGCGAAACGCCAAATAGCTATGAGTCATGAATACTTGTACGTAGTTGATGGACGTGTGCAAAATTACGTCTTTCACAATTTACAGCCATAGGCAATTATCGAATTTGTTTGGAAACATAGGATTAAACAAAAATGCTCTTAAAGTGTATCCTAACAATAAAATAATGTGTCAGTTATCAAAAATCTAATATAATGGTCTCTTGCAGCGATAAGATAGGAGAGACGATTGGTTAACCCTTAAACAGTACCGTGGGAGTTACGCAATTGAGGATTAAATTCACACTTTTTTTTCGTACGGGACAAAATTTTCAATTTTATAAATGTTTAAATATTTGTAAGTTGACTAAATGTCCCGTTTCTACGTAATCCAATAAATTCCACAAGCGTTGATCACATTTTGTACCGAGATTCCACGACGTAACGACACTCGTAAGTTCGTGAATGTTTGTGTGTATGTATTTGTATTTAAGTATATATATTTGTCCGGTTGACCGAGTAAATAGTATATAGATGTATTGGTTTGGCACTATTTGCACCGATATATAACGCGACAGAGCAAACACGTCGATGCTCAACGATTGTCTCTCAAAGCCGTTACGCATTAATGCACGAGAAAGATCTCATTGCGTCTCGCCCTTTCTCTTCTCGTTCCTCATCTCCTTCTCCTTTCTAGCGAGATCCTTTCTTTCTTTTTTGCTTCATTTTTTCTTTCATGTATGGTTTTTTTTTTTAATTCTTTTTTTTTATTGTGTTTTTTGCCTCTGGTTCCTTTTTCTTTCGTTTGTTCACAGCCTGGCAAGCATTGAAACTACAACGTAGCTCTCGCGTTAACCCTTTCACTTCTTTACCGTTTGCGCGAACCTGCGGCACGTGGCTCGATCGTAAGACGTGTTTCGATTGCTTACAAACTAAAGGGCATATAACTCCGATCATTTAAAACGTTGAGTTTTTATCATTACGCCCTTTTCTTAATTAACCATTTGTATTTGTGGGAATACATTTACACGCGGATTTGTATACACGCTCGTTTATGTGTAGTCGAGTACTTAGTCATTGCGCAATGTGTATACATGTAGATGTATATATTTTCATATGTATGGATATTGTGATGAAAGTCTCCAAGGAATGCAGGATTCTTTGAGCATAGAAAAAAGATTGTTTCCGATCGAAGGAAAAGGAGTTTTTTTTTAAACAAATAATATATATATATTTTCTATATATATTTATGGTGATCTCACAGGTTGTAAGATCGTATGTTGATCCTATCTGATGAGCTGACTATGGAAGAGATGAAATCGCTTGGAAACGTGTCAGCATATATCCGCTTCGACTTCTCCTTTACCACTGAATGTTTTTATTATTTCTCGCAGATTTTCTGACGCTCCAAAAACCTATTGAAAACATAAGAATAGGTACTTGAAAATATAGCGATCAGAGAGTTCGACCGTCGTCAGTCCTCAAACTATCGGCGTAGTGAAAAATAATATTGTGTTCATATCATTATTGAACTTGATCCAAAAACGTTACACGTTAGGGCACATGTGTACTTAAAAAAGTCGTGTACTATTAGAAAGAAAAACTAATTTGTAAAAAAGTTTTTTGCAAAAGAAGAAAAGAATGAACTAAAATAAAAATAAACAACACGAAAAACTCAAAGTAATCATAAAATAATTCACGATAGATAATTGAGCACATATGACCATGAAATTTTTCGAGCAAATCGGTCAAGTGGATTCTGATATATCCCTGATACCAGTTTTTTTAAACGGTATGCTTTCCAAAGATTGTGAACATTTCTCGACATGAATCTTTTTTATCCACGGAAAAGTTTCAGTCAATTGCTTTAACGGAGCAATGATATTTTTCTATTGATTCTGTTGATAAAAAGATCTTTGATCGTGTGTGGATATTCTTTACTCACCAAAAGCATTAGCCATAGGATGGCAATGATTATATTTTTGATTAATCGACAACAGAAGAAGGCACGACTTTCATTTGTGTCCCATTTCGTATTAAACTCAATTAGTACGGGAATTAATAAAGCGATGGTCGTGATGCTGATGGCAGCAAAGAAACCCAACAAAGGTGCCATTTGAGGAACCGCCGCAGCGAGAAGGGCTAAGTGAGAAATATTTTCAATCCAATTAGTTGATCAGTCAATTAAGATGAATGATTCTAATCTTTTTGAGTCTATAATTGTTGTTGTTATTACTCGAAACAGTGACACCTCCGAGTCTGAAGAAAATCTCGTAGTGATGATCATGACGAATTCTCTTGGCGATAAGAGGCCACAGAATGGTAATGGGAACGTGATAATGAAGGCCATACGTAAATATGACTGAGGCAGTAACGGCAATTTTGACGAGTTGGGCTAAACTAAAGAGTCGACATTTACAGCAACATCAAACAATTCAGATAATGAACATATCTTATATGAAGTTTCAAAGAAAAGTAAAGTCTGATCCAATTAATAGGCATCTTTTAATTTAGATTACACTAATCCCTTGGCATTCGCGGTTTTTTTTTTATCCACGCTTTGTCTCAAAATTCGCAGTTTCGTTATCCTCGTAACTCATTGTACGAACCTAACCCCCGCGGATATAACGAGAGATTACGGCATGTTTAAAAAAAAAAACAATTGTGCAGGGTAATGTATTATTTGATAACTAGGAGAACCGAGAAATGTTTTATAATCGAAATAAACTTTGTGACGTTGTACGGTTGTGGGTTCATAAAGAAGGACGGGAATTAAAAATCGAGTCGTTGAATGACTCCAGGCAGTTTTATTTATTTCTAGTCCACAAAAAAAACATCGGATTTTAAATAAATGTGGGAAACTTACATATCGTCAAGTGGCAAATTCTTGATGACTGTATCACAAGCATCCACGTACTTGTTGTAACCAAAGAATCCGAAGGCTATATAAATGAACATGTTTATAATCATAGTTGTGGCAAGTATGACAGGCATGTGTCTAGGATTTTTCATCGTGTTCTCAAGCGGCAACAGAACCGTCATGTTGTGAACAGCGAATAAAAAGATACTGCAATAAATCGGTATTGCGCTAATTCCCTTATACGTCTCGAGTCTTCCGGGATCAGGAAAATCGGTGAACAAATAATAGAGAGTTGCGACAAAACCGAAACCAAGAAAAATCGCTCCGATGATGGAAAATGGTACGAGATTCTTGAAATTAGGAATCATCGAGAGCGCACAGTAGATTGGAAAAAATATCACTATGTAGATTCTTATGTCAAGAGAGAATCCTGAAAAGTGTTCGATCACCTGAAAATACACATTTAAGTTTCATATTAATAACCACTTTACTATAATTATAGTTTATGAAAATTTCTAATTGATACGTTTTTTGTTACTTATATCTACTGATTTTTGTGGCCGATGCTAAAAGTTCAATTGCCAAAAAACTTTTTAATCTCTTCGAGCCATGGCGCAGGGTTTTACTTTTTCCTTACACCATGTTTCTCTATTCTACATGGTCTCTGGGACGTTGATTATTGCAAGAGAAATTTAAACAATTGTTATTCGTCAATAGTACAAATACGACATGTAAGTAAACAGTTGAATTTCGTACTTTCCGTAGAAAAGATTCATTTCCTACTAAACAACTATGATAATCGAAATGACAATTTTTTTTTCTCAAACTCAACACACTCCAATTAGTTTTACAGAATAGTTTCTCAAAAATTTCGTACGTTTGGTTTACTTTCAATAAATGAAGAAACAATAATGTTCTAGTTTTCAAATTTTAAGTTCAGCTTCGTATAATTGGTGACCCCAAAAACCTTCGAGTAACAAGTTTCAAGTTCGAATTGGACGTTAGGAAAAATCTATGACTCGGAGGGTTAAATTTGATCGAAGATTGGATAAAAAAAACGTTCTAAAAAAAATAAACAATTTTCACAGAATTCCACGCTTGTCAGTGTTCCCATTTCGACACGCATCATTTTATTACAATTGGAGCTATAATTTAGGGCAAATAAGAAATACGAGTAGAAAAAATGAATAGAACCAAGAATTTCTTTTGAGTCATAGTATTTCGACATAGCGGTTCCAAACTGAGGATTAATGATACGACTATTTTCTTCTCGTCATCTTATTAGCCTGAATAATAAAAATAATAAATGGGTCATTGTGAACTCAATAAGAGCATAAACAACTGGTACGAAAGATAGCAAAATTGACTGTTTATATACTTTGAATATCAGATTTTTTCTCAAAATATTGACGTGGCAGCAAAAGTAAATCCATGAGCTACGTAAAAATTCAATGACGAAGAGTCATCGACATAAAAACTGAAAATAAATCTTAAAAAACAAAAACGTTCAATTGAATTAGCATAATTGTTTTTTTTTCTACTTGAGGAATCACGAAAATCTCGTCTCTGACGCTTCGTACCTCGTCTCGAGCATTTGAGTCTGGAGGACGAAGAAAAAGAAGAATAAAATATTTAAAAAAAGAAATTGAAATATTAAGCGTTCGCCGCGCGACTAACTTGCTGGCTCGAGGTGGCGACGTAAAGAGCGTATATTATCGTAGTCTCGTATTGAACGAAGCAGACGAAGATATTGGTTGTGACGTTGAACGAGCTCGCGTACTTTCGAATCCACTTGGGTCCCACGTGAAACGAGGCACCGGCTGTCTCAGCGAAATTCAACATTGGTCGACGTATACGTTTGCAGAGGATCTGGGCACACTGCACCTGCCAGAGGTATAAGGGAAACTCGTTTTTCTTCGATCACAGAGAGAGATTAAATACTAAACTCGCAACAGAGGCCAAGAGACTGACTCAATGAACCGTTCAAATAGCACAGTCTTTGGCAGGTTCTAGAATATATTTTGGTAAATAATTCGTTATAATCGAGTTTATTATATTATTGGGCATGCACGAAATTCGATCACCAATTAAATTAATAGTTATTTGATATAATGAAGCAATAATTACATAAAAAAATATAAACTTCGATTCGATCGGCTTCATCAATCGTAATTAATTCGAACGAATGTGTTGTTTGGTCATCAATTTTTGATATTCTGTTCGTTTATTTGGCATAGCCAATGATTGTAACATGAAACCTTTTACCAAGTCCTGGTCGATGCTCTCGCGAATATTTAATCATGCCTCAACAAGCTTTGGTCCGCTCTCTTACGTAATATATACAACGCTTATATACATGTATATTATTCATATACACATACGGAGCCAAAATAAAAACGGAGTGGAAAAACACGTGAAATCAATGAATGAATGTTCGAAGTGCGTAATGCTCATGTAAAGCAAATAAACACGTGTGAATTATGATTGATCACGATATTCAGGATTGACAATTAAAACTACGTTCACAGAGACAGACGAACAATCAAGCAAACAAAATAATACATCGATTGAATTTAATTTAAATATTGATAGCATTGCTGTAGAAAAATTTGCGAATTTTTACACCGAGTCAACCGATCGGCAAAAACTAAAAATGAATGAAAAAGAAAAAAACTCTTAAAGAATGGATAAAGTAAAAAAGTGCAAGGCAAAATAAAACTATGAGTCGGATGATATCATCCTAAGGCTCGGGAAGTTCCCAAAACAAACGAAGTTAACGATTTCAAGAAAAAAAACCAAATCTCTTCGAGTTCATGCGTAAGCATCCGCGAAGCATTCCATACAAATACAACCTGCCTTCGACTTTCAACATTCAGTTCTTTTTTATAGCTCTTCTATTGAATTCTCAGAATATACATTTCCGGCGCTGTCTGTCGTAAACAATTTTCAATTCATTTCATAAATTTATTAACAATTAAATGGCTTAAAATTTGTATCGTCAACGAATGAATTTTTTTTGTGCAAAAATATGAAAATGATCAAACCCAATGGGAGTTGAAGAAAAAACAAATAACTCAATTCGTTTGCCCACATCGATCAAGTTTTTGATCGGTGCTCAGTACTAGAACAACAACAACGACGCGCCGACTGCTTCGCGATAAAATTAAAAAAAATTGTAATGTCTGGGAAGGTGTAGCGGGCGGATAAATATTGATAAACGATTGGAATTTCGTAAAGATAATCGGCAATTTTTTTTTATATATTTTTTTGTTCCTCGTAATCGTTTCGTCAAATACTGATCGATCCAAACGAGAAGAAAAAAAAAGGAATGTTAGGAGGGTGGAGAAGGAAACACGGATCAGAGATACTTTTTTTTAAATAAGAATACAGCCGTTTTCATATCTTTTTGACTTACCGTGATAACGGCGGTGTGACAACTTATCAGACCGATGACGACACTACAAACGAGACCAGATACATATCCTGTGCGTCTGAATGCGTGAGGCAAAAAAAGTATGCCGCTGCCGATCGAGGCCTTTAACAAGTGCATAAACACCGCAAAGTCTCTGTCGAAACAAAGGATACAGTGTAGAGAATTGAAACGAACCGAAAGAATTTTTTTTTTTTTTTTTTTTCATTATTTATCCCCGAAGGTGCATTCTGAGAAAATGATTGAGCAAAAATTCGATCTCGTATCATCGACAAAGATAACATTTACTTGCATCTGTATAAGCATTCGATGTATATATATCGGAATTTTTTCTTGCTGCAAAAAAAAGCAGACGATAAATTTTTTTAAATTCGTATTATTTTTGAATGAAATTTGATTTAAATAATAATTACGCAAGATTGCAATGTCAAGATGGTATTTTTTCAGTTGAATTGAGTTGTTAGGGTTATTCATAAATATAATACATAATTGAATAATCAGAAACAAAGTTTGTTCGTTATTGACGGTGAAATAATTGGCCGGGGAGCAATCAATGCCATCAAGTTTCGTAAAGTTCCTGTGTTTTTAAAATTATTCCAGCATAAAAATGTCAATACTACTTAATTAATAAATACGCTGCTCAGGAACGCACAGGGAAACCAAATTATCCAAATTTTCGAAAATGTATTTTTCGAAATTTCGTTTTAATTTCTATGTAAATACTAGAAAGGTTTTAGGAAAGTATCAAATATACTATTGCTGCCAAGTTTAAAAGATATATAACTGTATAATATGCATAAATGATTAACTCTTATTGCTGACGCGTAGAATTTTTAGTATCATTCTCAAAACTCATCAGACCCCACGACTCTATGCACAATGAAAAAAATAAAAATGTGCCTTAGAAAATAAAAGTGCATGGCGAAACTATGTATGCATAGTTTTTGTTTTGCAGAATAAATTCAAATGAATTGATGGTTCTACATTGTAGTGAAGAGCAACTTTCTGTTTGTCTCGAACCCCATCATCATGATAAACGTTTATTGGCAAGAAATGTTTTTTTTTTTCCTTCGTGGCACTTGGTTCTCATTGACCTTCGACAGCTATTGAAACGAACACGCAATGATTTACTCTCATGCACTCGAGCATATCGACGAATTTGGTGTATAAGGATAAATAATACGGGAAACATTTACGTGGTTTGCTGTCCTGGTGGACGAGCAGCAAAGGGATCGTAATCGTCGTCACTCGAACGTTCTATCTCGTTGTTCGTAGCGACCTCGCCCTTCGGGGGTTTCAAGTTTATCTGTAAATCCGCCTTTCTCTCTTGGCCTGAGGCGACACTGCATGATAATTGAGTGAGCAAAGAGTCACGATGAGCTATCAAATGATCGTACACTATACGTTATACCGTACGAGAATAGTCATTTGCTTATACTTCTCATCCATGTCACGCTGCAAGGAAGCAACTTTGCGACTAGTACAGCAAGAACGAAAAATCCACAAGGTCTCGTCTCTCTTTCTCGATCTTAGGCAGAAGATCTGAAAGCCGGATCTCTTGACAATTTCCGTTCTCCAGGCACGCTTTTGTGACGTTCAGTGTCAGAGGTGACACACGATTACGAGAAGTACAATTACGATCGTACCATCATTTATACACATGTTTATGTATTTTTTTTAACTTCCCCCAAAGTCAACAAGATGAAAATTGTTTGCACCGACTATATCGCGAGGGAAGCTTTCAACCACGTTATCAATTTTAATTTCCTTGCACTATTACTCGACGTTTTTTCGCAGGTCCTTGTCAAGGTTATCGTACACTGACTGATGACAGGATCTCACTGCCGATAGTCAATTTTTAAATAATGATAGTAATTACTGAAGCAGCAGTGACAATAATAATTATGACAACCAACGATCCTAATAGTAATAACAAACATGTGCAAATGATGGTGTCAGGCTTGATAATTGAAAGAAAAACATGAATTTAGGATGTGACTTAACATGCAGAGATCGTTGAGTATTTTTTCAAAAACTCATTATATTTCATTCGCAAATTAAAAACAACTTTATGACAATATTCAAAAGTTTAAAACGAGGTGATTTCAACGTTCGAAAACTTATTTATAATTGATGTTTTTTTTTTGTTTTTCAGGAGTTATCCTTTTGTAACGAAATTACAAATAAGGCAGGAGCAAGTTGGCGCCTTTACGAGTGTGCGTGAATTATGAAAACGTACTTGACCCGAAACTCATAAACTGACGGCGTTCGGGACCTTGATCGAAATGACACGGACGGCCAAGACACGTTTGCGAATTACCGAGACTAACATCACGGCATGAACGAGAACTCAGAGACCGATCATCGTGAAACTCGAGCGTGGATTCACGATGTTTGATGACGATGACCCATGAGGTAGAAGGACGATATTCCGGAAGGAGTTTAGTACGAGGAAGAGTCAACAACGTGACATTCAAGTAAATTTAAAATCTATTTAATCGATGAAAAAAACTTATTCAGCTGGAGTTGGATTCAAAGTAAATATTTTAGTACCTTAACGTTTTTTTTTTAGGAACGTGAGTCTCATTTTTGGTCTCGATTCATCAGTTTTTTTTTTTATCAATGTCATTCTTAAAGTAGTCGTTTCGCTAAAGCAGTTTTTTTAAAGAATTCAAATTTTAATGACACATTTAGGGACGCATTATCAAACTACGCGCAAAATTTCAAAAAAACTTATCGTCCCATATTCGAGATATTGGCAATCGAAGATTGCACATTCTTTCAAGCGTTCTCATGTGGAGCAGTGGAAAAATTCATTTTTCCCGAAATAACTTCGAACCTTTGCTACAGACTTCTTTATATTTTTCTCAATTGTAGAGTAACATTTGACGAAGTTCGTCTTAAGAAATCAAGAATTTTGACCGTCGTTTTTCTACAAATTGTATGCAAGTTTACAAAACTTAAACAGAAAAATAACTTTCGAACGTGACTGTGACGTGACTATTATGCTAAATACTAAAACAAATTATCTGGAAGTAAGTGAATCGTTGTGTTGTGAGTCGATACGTTTTTTTTTTTGAGAATCCAAATATTGAAGTACTGGTTGATCGAACGTCAGATTATTTCCACAATTGACTAAAGACTGGCAAGTCATTTCCGATTTTTATAGAAATACGATTACATTTCTTTAACCGTCAAAGACTCGTTGAAAAATACCATTTTGAGTAATCTTACATCCGGCAGATAAATCTTTGAAAAACTGTCCAATAATGTTTGACAAAAAATTTATAAAGCTTTGGCAAATAAATTCCTTGTTCATATCAACAAGTCTTTCAGAATCTTTTTTATCGAATTCAAGAAATCATTTTTTTTTTTTTTTAAAGCAGAATCACAACCGGTTTAATCATAATTTTGCACTGCTACAATCTTGACATTTTCGTACGATAATAGAAAGCAAAAAAAAAAAGAAATTGTTCAATTATATTTATCGATACGATTTCCGACCAACAAATGGATAACAAAGCAGCACGTTTTTTCCGAACTTGAAATATCTCCCCTCACAATTGGTTGAACAGATCCATGTATCTTTACTTGAATCAATGAAATGAATTAATTGATAACACAGATAATGGAGCAAATTGCTATACTTTTGATTCCCGAACTTTGATCTTTTGCGACGTGATCAGGGTAACCACCCGATATTTTACAGGACGTTAAGAAAAAAAAATGTTGCTAATTGTGTTATTCATCGAGGTGCTTGCACTCATTGTGCAAAAGATAAATCTGATGAATAATGCGCATTTTTTTTTTTCGAACCCTGATACGTCGATGATGAAATGGATTTAAAAATTTCGTTGCTAAACATTTTTAAACCCTTCGTTAACAGCCTGGACTGAGCTTAATTTTTTGGCATTTGTTATTCCTGCGTTGGAAATATTTTTCAGGACTGCCAGCATTTTTCATCAAATTTTTTTCATCTCGAAATTAAGCTAAATAAACAACTTTTTTGGAACCCTCGTCATGGCTCTATTGCTTTTTGCAAAATAATATTGTTCATGAGTACATTGTCGGTTATTATTCTCAAAAATGTGAAGAATTAATTGAAAATGCTCACTTTTGAGTACTTCAAATTTTCTTTATTTTTTTTTTAAACAATCAAATTTGATATTATTCGGTATGAAGTACGTTCCGGGTCAAATTGACCCAGTGTTGAATGCAGTGGTCATACATAAGTGTGTCAAAAATATCGTTTCTTTTTTAGGTTCGCAAGCAAGAGTTTTGTGTTCAGTAGAAATAATGTTGATATAATTAAAAATTTTAAAAACGATGAAAATATTTTGAAAGTTACTACGTCGCATTGCCCACTTAATTCGTGAAATCGTTCCTTCAATGGAAATTTGACAGCCTTGCTAAACTCACTCACAAATTTTTCGTTTGAGTTCATAATGTACTCATACGAATAATTATCTTTTGAAAAAAAAAAAAAATATTTGCTTTTCCGGTGGTGAATTAATGAAATGAAGAGTCGAGTTGTATAATACGTAATTCCACTTTATTAATCCTATCACGTTATCGGGCGTTCGTTTACATACATCATTTATTTACACTACCAACTATTTAAATATATATATTTTTTTTCTTTTACACGAGTTCATTCAACGTATGTACAAGTTTCTGTCTCGTTTCATTCTCACGTTAATATGTTTTCGGGTGTGTTTATCGCTTTCAGAGTACAATGTGTTGTTTGTTTTGTTTTTTTTTTTTTTTTTCAATCGATACAATGATCGTACATTCATAAAATATGTGACGTCGTAATGAACATTTGTTTCGTTCTCCTCAATACGGGGTATCGATTGTTTATCGTTTCATGACTTAAATAATACAACTGGTCGTCCGAACATCGAAGAAGGTGCTGTCACGACGAAACAGTTTCGTTTTACTCCATTTTCTTCCTTACTACACTTTGTTATTCCGTTTCAATTTATATTTTCTTCAATTTTTTACGCCCCTCACTCGCATTGTTAGTCACAATCGATATATAAAAATAATAACGTCCGGTAGACAACTTTATGTCTCGCAAGACTCGTTGCAGTCGATAAGAATCCACCTGGACTGCACGGAATAGTTATAAAATATCTGAGCATATTTTCTTTTCTTTTTTATCATCGAGCTGACCTCCACGCCTCAAAGTCGAATTCGTTCTGTATTTTTTCAACTGTAAAAGAGAAAACGTTTTGGAAAATTTTGGAACTTAACAAGTGAGAATTCATTATGCAATTATTCTTAATTCAACAGCCTGTAGCTCGCACTTGAAATTATTATCAAGATTTTTCTTTTCTTTGGATGAAAAAAACGTGGAGTAACCCTCTCGATGACGAACCCTCTCTCTCACTCTTTCCTTCACTTTTTTTTCTCATCTCTTTATATTTTCACCAAAAATCTTCACAACACTAAAGAGAAAGATGAGAAACAATGGATAAAAAAAAACATAGTCACTTATCTTTTTTTAAACATTTTTTCGTTACAATTGTCATTTTTGTTTCCTTATTTTCTTATTTCTCCACTCAACCGTCGGTTACAATATCCAGGCACTAAAACAAGTCGTATCCCATCAGTTCTATTAACTTATCTATGTTAATCACAAATTAGTGACGGCGCGTAAAGCAAAAGTGATCTCAGCTCGAAGTTACGACTCATTAGCGTAATCGAGTACACTGGCTAGTGAAAAAACCTTTTTTTTGTTCTTTTACTCTCACAAATACATATGTTTTTTTTTTATTTATTTTTTTTTTTCATTTGGCCTACATAGACTTTCGTAACGATTACAAAACTTGCAATCCGTACGTCGAAATGAGATCACATCACACACGTACACGATTTCATATTTACACCTAGATCACAATTTATTCCTCTGTGATAAATTTCGTCAATCGTTCGTAAACGTTTTTTTCTGTCTCCCTTCGTTTGTTTTGTTCCGCAATGAACAATAAATTGGTTGCAGCAAGGAACTGTGTTCTTCAAGTCACTTTTAGTCATACAGAATTGAGGAATGGGCACTGTTTGACTGAAAAATGATTATTCATCATTTTATGACGAATTTAGAAAAATAATAGAGGAAAATTATAGAAACACTTCGACGTTTTTTTTTTTTTACATCGTTTAGACAAATTTAAAGTATTTGTTATCTTCTAACAAATATTATAATTTCATTACGATATTTATTATTTAATTATTGTTTGTTTGTTGTTCTTTTTTTTTTCATTCTTAGTGCTCGTACCTTTACAGAATCGATTTCGTGATTATGAACATGTATTTATATATTGTTATATGTATTTATATCACTCTTGAGTGTCAGCCTAAACGTCCGACGATTAGTTCAGCCGATTTATAAATAAACATGATAGCTATAGCTAACGAGACTCAATTTTTTCGATATCCTTGGATTAAAGGGGTCAAATTAAAAAAAAAATGGTGCAAAAAGATCGCAATCGTACTATCTCAAATCTTGAGATTTAGTGAAAACAAATATGAAGAAAAAAAATACTGTGTGGGAAACATTCCAATAATGAAACATTGTTGGGGGATAGATATAATGTTTGTTTCTCTTTTTTTTTTTATATAATCATCCTCGATGTTATGAAATGTAAAGAAAAAAAAAATAGTATATGCCCAGATAACCTGGATTTTGAAAGAAATGATTTCAACAATATCTCATTATTTCGTTTTATTTTGAAACAATATTTACGATCACTTTTCGAAAGTTCAATTCAATCAAAAATTCAACAACATTTTTGCACGAGACGGGAGGGAAGGGTATTCTTGACAAAAATCTCAGTTTAATCGATGATATGCTCAATATTCCAAATAATTAATGTAAACAAAGTGAAAAACAAGATTTTAGAAGTGTTAGAGATTCGATCACTTTACTCAGACGCTTGGTGAAAATAAAGTTCATTGGAATATAAGAATTTTATATATTCAAATTGAAAGCAACGAGATAATTTGAAAAAAAAGTATTCGTTTCAAAAATCGTGATGTTATATTTCCGTTTAAACAAAAAGTATCGTATCTTCATTTCCATTGAAAATTTAATTTGGGCATCATTCGAACGTAATTTCATAGGCACACATTTTATTTTTTTATTTTTTCAAATGCTGCATTCGTACAAGTAGAGAATTCATTAAAATTGACATTGACGATAAAGAATAATTAAGAAAAAATAAATTTAATCACAACGCGAGTTTATGGGATATCAAAGAAAAATGCTCATTTCGGAATGCAGCGTAAAATCAAATGAAATGTGCACAGTGGAATGAATAACCCATTTGCGTCTGTTCCATCTGTTTGCCACCGGTTACATTTTGTTGCCTAAACTTTTTCGCCATTCACATTTTTCGTAAATTACAATAAACGAAGAATAATAAAAAATAATAAAATTATTTAAAAAAAATAAAATAAAATAACATTCACGCATCCGCAGATTTACACATTAACGATAAACATTGTCTAGAAGTAGTCGTAGCGTGACGGAAGTTAAATTCATTCTTAATCGCACGAAACGTCTTGCTCTAGGGACGAAAACATCGTTGAATTAAACCAACAGATGGACACAGCCTGATTGATATTTTAAAAAAACGTAATAATAATAATAATAATAATAATAATAATAATAATATACACGAAAATAACGAACATACAGGTAGTGAACTAAAGTACCAAGAACAAAGACACAATTTTGTGTTCGGTGACACGTTACATTCGGTAATTATCGTAATACCGAATATAATTCGTTAGTTTTTTTTTTTTTCTTTCTTTAAACACATGATCAAAAATAGTATTCAAGTAATTCGCAGTTTGCAAAACAAACTGATTCTTGACGTTTTATTGGATTCACGAGTGTTATTAAATTGAGAGAACAATAATAAGAAGAATCTCGAAATACAAGAGTACAGGAAATTGAAAAAGAAATCGTGAATCCAAAAAAAAAAAAATTGAGTCACAATAAATTCTATTAAGTCTTAATTATATATTCATTATTTCGTCGTTTTATTTTTATTTTTTTATTTTTTCATGATTGATGGGTCCTTTTTTTCCTAGCCTTCGCTGGAAATCGGATGACACTCAAGTGAATCGCAATCCGCGAGTGCTTCACCTCGTCTCAATGGAAATTCATCAGTCATCAGACTCTCGGCAGCCATTGCCGTTGAATTAATGCTGTCGAAGTAACGCGATGGCCAGGCTGATGTTGGCCTAAAATGTCGTGTTGGTGAACCGAGAATAAATTCGACACGCGTGGATCCGGTTGCTGAAGTTGTTTCCTGATTTAACGAGTCGGGATACAACGAGGATTCGCTGTGTCGAAAACTGCTGCTCGATGAACACCACGAACTTGGTGGGTCGGTTGTAAAACCCTGAAATATTTATAATAGAACAATTAATTCAATACATTTTTGCTCGAAACTATAAATCTTATTATCATTCGGCAACAAATTTTCTATGTTTATTTTTCATCTCGAGGCTAATAATAATTGAGAGAATAACAGAAAAATTTCGTTAATATTGAACAGCCACAACTGTATTATTTTATCATTCAATGTCTAATGAAGATTCTAAATTATATCCATTTTTTAAATCAATGTTTTCCACTTTATTTGCAGTAATTAAATAACGATATTTTCATGATGAAAAACATTGAAATCATTGTATGAATAAGTTTCAATCGAATTGTTCTCTCAGTTGGTATTGCATTGAGTTATTTCTTCAAAAGACGTAATCGGATTTTATTTGTGCTCGATTAAACGATCTGAAGCCTTTAATTCCACTTTGAGATCGATTAGAAATTCCTGATAAACTCTAATTATTATTGGACGTCAAATGCCATCAAGATGAAAAAAGCAATACTGCATCGTCAGGTATATTCGAATATAATTTTATTTCACTCGGATTTTTTCTTCAGTTCTGAAGAAGAAGATCTGAATAAATATTAGTTGTTATATTAAATGTTATTACATGTTGTACGTATGGGCGGGTGGTCCGCAGGCCAAGCAGGTAAGCGTGTGGTCGATTAGATCGCTCATTTTATTGTTTTCTATTTTTTTTTTTTTAACGATTTCATTTTGTACATTGGTAATTTCCGTTTCTATGTCCCGCATATGGGTCAGAAAACCAGGGACTTGCAAAGTAAAATAAAAATCAGCAAATAATATATAGCAAATGAAATATAAAATCGGTTTGAAAATGAAAACGAAATAAAACCGTACATACACTTTTGCACTCTGCTTGGTGGCAAGAATGGGCACGATCGAATATATGTTTAAATAATACATTTTTTATGCAATTAACGAAGACAAACCATTCCAAAGAGTTAACTAGTTTTATTGATGAGAAAATAATCCATGCATCTTGATATTTATCATTTATGATCATAATTAACTTTCGTCAAAGTTTTGAAAGAATAAATTTCATCAGACTCGTGCCCATTCCTGGTGGTACGATATCGATCATTAGCAATACACAATAATTCTTAAATCTACATAACACGTGAGAAAAAAAACTAACTCTAGCGTTCGTGTGCGTGCTGTATACAGTAAAAAATGAGAAATTCACGATATAAACGTAGTAAATATGCACAGAGACAAGACAGGCAATTCTACATTTTTGAACTTATGTCGAAAAGACAAAAAAAAATTCATGTAAAACGCAAGCCGTTCCTCATGGCAGTGTTAATGATTTACGAGACTTCGTGTCGCCCTTGCGAAATATAAAAGACGTTCTCATATTCGTGATGCTTTGGAACACAAATTGACTCCTCACGCGATCTTTTGTTTTACTTGCATCTATACTTTTGTGACATTGAAAGGTCTGCCCTGTGCTATCGGAAAGAACAGAAGAATAGCAACTCGACGTTCTTATAGAAACGACATTCTCTAATGAGGAAGAATTTTTCTACTTTGAATCAATACAATGTAAGACAAAACCCGCAGTCAAATGAATAATAAATATCTAATCGAAATTCAATTTTAGATTCTCTAATTAAAATATGAGAAAAATTTCATGCAATAATCTGACCACCACAGGTTTACTCGTTTAAATACAAAGTTCAATTGACTGAACAATTATAATTTATAAAATTCCATGAAGCTCGATAAAAGCGTAAAAATAGTTGACCAAAAATACGTTCGTTCGAATTCACACACCCACATTCTTACGTGTTTTTATGTGCGATATTGAGATTTAAAAAAAGCGTCACGTTGAATTTTCAGAGGCACACTCTTTAAAAAAAAAAAATTGATGTGGTCGATAAAATTCAATATTTTAATAACGAAATGAAAAATGCTGGCAGTGTGTAGAAGTTAACGAAATTCATGATTAATTTAATGAATAACTGAATATTATTCAAAGATTTTTTAAATCAATAATGTTTGAACGGGGAATGTCAATAACCAGAAATTTTAATATAGAAAATCAAAGAAAACAGAACCTTCATCATTTGTCATAGTTGTCTACCGCGTGCATAACATGCGAACCAAAATACGTTGTAAAAAAAAAAAAAAAGATGAAAGATAAAAATCCCAGGACTGGGTACTACCGCGCTACTGGTTGTTGAAGGACGCAGGCGAGGCGATCTACAAACGAGCATAAAGTCAGTTGACAGCGAACCAAAATCCAAAAAAAAAAAATGGGAATAAAAATATTTTTTAATAAAAAAAAAAAAAAGACAAAAACCAACTGCAGAAGATGAAGAAAAAGCGTTGAAGCAAATGATAATAAAAGAAGCATAACTTACGAGAGACCGGCGGACGCGAGAAGGGGCCATTTTCTTATTGGACGGCCAGAGGGGTACGAGCCTCGAACTCACTCCGGATCAGACTTTTGCGGTAGGAGTAGTAGTAGTAGTAGTAGTAGTAGTAGTAGTAGTAGTAGTAGTAGTAGTAGTAGTAGTAGTAGTAGTGGTAGTAGTAGATAATAGTCATAGTAGTATTGGTTGATGGATCGATTGATGCAAAGACGAAATTTAACATGTCGAACGGTAAACAAACGAAAGAAAAAGAAATCTCGCTAAATTGTTAACATCACGAGATCCAGAGTTCGATAAAACCATGAATTAAGCAGCCGGAATGAGTAGAAAAAGTGCGAATTATCAGTTATTATATTAGTCAGATAAGGACGGAATCTGCGCCAATGCGATAGAAAAAAATTTATCGATATTTCGTTTCTCTTATTTTGTGTGTGTGTGTTTTTATTTTTCTGTCGTTTTTGTTTGTTTGTTTGTTTGTTTTTTTTTTTTTTTTTGTAATAAAAAAGTGGAGTTATCAAAGAATACACGCGTATAACTTTGTTACAATCAATGACGTTCAAACGACACTAGAGAAGAATTAATACTATAATAATATTAATGTAAAAAACTTTTGGACTAGTATAGTGTTGATAGAGAGAAAGAGAGAGGGAGGGCGAGAGAGATAGATATAGAGTATGTAATGTGGTACCCGATACTCGTGTAGTTTCCGTACTGGCGAAACAGATTAATACGACATTTGGCGAGTTATACGAAAAAATGAAATAGGCCTTTATTCCTTTGAATGATATTGAAAAATCAATTTGCCATTATTAATGAACAATATTCATTAACTAGGATTATATAATTTCAATAACTAGGACAATAATTTGGATTACATAATTTCTCTTCGACTGACAGACTCGTCAACAAAGAATGTTTAACATAAAATTTTTATTTCATATAATTGCAATAATCAGTTTAAATAATCAAATATTTCAATAGATACTTAAAAATCATCGCCTGTATGTAAAGCTCTTTGAAATCACAGAGTCGTATTTTTAACAGTGTCGTAAAAAACCATCAAAAGTCGTTGAAGAAATATTTTTAATATTCAAACATTACGACACAATTTTTATAGATTCCAAAAAAAAAAAAAATATATAGAATTACATTTATCGTTACAAATTGAACTAATTCATCACGCGTACGGCCACAATGATTCGTGATAATCTGTCTCACCAAAAGTTATGAGCAGAGAAACGTAAGTAAGAGTTACTTTGACTAAAAAAAAAAAAAAAAAATTCAGGAATGCCAGCAGTAAGTGTGTAATAGTCATGAAAAAAATTTGCCATTTGGCTAAGTTCCGTTGTCAATCTACCTAAGAAAAGCCATCGAATGGCGGTCGTTTTGGAGTAAAAATACAAAAAAGATTGAATTCTATTGAAAATGTAACGATGAGAAATAAGGACTCAACCTCTAACGGGGCGGAGGATAGGAGCGAGGAAAAAAACCGAATGGGCTAATCGCATCGTCGAGCAAGTCGGGTATCGAGACTATCGGCACGATACCATTTGAACAACGGCTACTTCATCCAATTGCTCATCCAAAAGGATAGCTTTGACGATCGTACCTTGCCGCTATCGTTATCGACGCTAGGACGTGCTAAGCTCTGCGATCGTCTCGCAGGAGCGGGTGGCCTTCTTGGCGGTGTACCCGGTGGATATAACGAAATATTGTTATTGTTACAGATATTGGTTGATTCGAGAGAATCACGAGCGCGTGACAAGGACGTTGTCGAAGATGTTGTTGTCGTAGGTGTTGTTGTTGTTGTTATCGTTGGGCTTGTCGTTATTTTGTTAATTGAATCACGATTGGTATTGTTGTTACGAGACAAAGAACGATTGAGAGACTCTCTGCTCGCCTCTTTTCCCGATGTTTTACTCGTAGTTATGCTCTGCCTGTTGAGAGATTCGCGACTCGAATCTCTTGCTGTTCCCCGAGATAACGACGATTTCGTTGTTCCCGCGTTGCTCTCCCTACTCGAATCTCTAGGTGGTCTTGAGTTTAGAGATCTCAACGATTTCAACGATTCACGACTGTCGTTTTTGTTCATCGTCGTTGCTGGTGGTTTTGGCGCCACAGGCTTCGTCCCCGAACCAAGCAACGGTATACGACTTGGTGGACGTCTCCGAGGCGATGGCTTTAGTTCCACGGAATGGTGATGATCACGAGCTGATTCCGTACTGCTACCAGGCTCTGGACAACAAAGCTCTCCTCTTGGCTCTGTTTCCGATTCGATATCAGGCTCTGTCTCCGTTGGTGGCCTTTGTTGTAACCTCTCCAGCACTCGAACTCTCGCTTTTGTACCTTCGAGCTCGATGTTTCTCTCCTCCAACTGTTAAATGCAATATTCAAAATTATAATATTTATTTTTATCGACGAGTGAAACCTTTTCAAAATCTCTCGTAAATTTAGTCTTAAAAGAATAAAAAGTTGGCACTGAAGTAGATAAAAAAAAACGTGAGGCAGAATAACGTTGAAGTAAATATCCTGAAGGAATTTTCATGAAAGCCTTATAAACAGAAATCCATAGTGACCTTTAATTGTTGTCTTCATTTGTTATTTTTATTTCGACACTTATGATCATCAAAAATCTAATGAAAAAATGTCTTACGACAATTCTTATTATGCGAATTTCAGCATCATTTTTAATTTTGCGAAATGCGAAAGTTTGATAATAAACTGCAATATTTAGTTTTCTGTCTTTTGCTTGAAATTTTATTGAATTTTTATATCAATTGTCAACTCTTTCCATAGTGGATAGAAAATTAAGAATTCAGATTAAATGAATACCACGACATGAAAAGTTTTCAAAATATTCAGACATCATGGAGAAGTATACACTTCTGTGTCTGGCAGCTGTCGATTATTTCGTCTGGGCAAAGTTGCCTACTCCCATGGTAGGTTATTATTGGATATTCAAGGGATAAATCACGAGCAAGTCTGGCTCTCGATTCATTGATACAAAGTCCCCGGAAAGCGTTCCTTCTCGAAAACGGGAGAAATTTCATTCAACATTTACAGATTAGCTGTCGCTCTTAGTGACACAACTATGAATAGAACGTAGTGAACGAAATGATGATGTAAAAATCTGCTAGTAGCATATTATAATGAGCTTACCTGAAATCTGAGGTCATCATTTTCCTCCCTCGCTTTGTCAAGACGCTCAGAAAGCGTCCCTGTACTTTTTTCCACTTCGTCCAATCTTTTTTGGAGGCACTGTTTGAAAATAAATACAAATTAGCATTTTTTCTCAATCATTTATATTTTTCTAGGTCTGGATGCTTTAGTAGTTTTTTTATGTTAACCAAATATTGTAGATGAACAAAGAAACCAAAATGGTGAGGAATTTTAATGTTCCCAACAAATTTTGCACTCTGTTCAAATATATTCTGATTCATAAATATGAGAAATATTTTTTTTATTCGGAATTTGGTTAAGAAACTCTGGAAACGAACTTTCAAATTGGAAAAATGGATTTATTATAAACTTTTAAGACGTTTCTTAGTCCAAAAATGTCTATTTTTGATAAATTATCAGCATTTTTGATTAAAGCTGAATATTAAAGAACACTTTGATCTAATTATCAATAATCCTGAAATCCGTAAAGTTCAAGTAAATGTTTTAACTTCAAAATAAAGTTTTCATAAGCAAAATGATAAGATTGAAGTACCTGATTATGGACGGTAGAGATAATAAGGTGTCGCTGAAGCTCTAGGGGCGAATGTTCGCGAAGTATCGCAGCGATTTTGACGCCATCAACGTCTCCAACGTGAGCGACACGCGTAGGTGATACGAGTACCGAGTCAAGGGCACCAAGTCTTATTCTTCTCTCATGAGCAGCAGCCTCAGGATCGGCGTCAACCTCAATGGGTTGGAGCACAGCTCCGTTGGCCAAAACACTTTTGTCTATAGTTCTCGTGCGAAAACGATTTTTATGAGCTTTGCTTGAGGAGGTGGGAATGGTCGTGAAGGCCGATTGTTTGCTGCCACGTATGTGGACGCCGCAATTTTTCGGTGAAGATATATTACCACTAGAGTTTTGTCCCAAGGAGGCTTGTTTTCTTTGAGCTCCTGGAGTTACGATGTCGTTTCTCGTCTCGAGTACAGAACGCAATCGATCTTCGAGGCCATTTCTAAGTGCCGACAAAGCTGCCAATTCGGTCTGTAGTTCTTGAGCTCGTGCACGACTCGATAAAGTCTCAGCTTCGAGCTCGGCAACTTTATCGAGCAATTGTTCTTTTTCTCTTCTCAATACAATGAGCTTCGATCCATCTTCTAGACGAGAGGCTGCTTCCTCGTCGTGTCTTTCAACTTTATCATTTAAACGACTATTTCTCAGGTCATTATTGTCCTCGTTGGCCAAATGTTCACTCTCATTTTCCTCACTTCTCGTCACATTTCTCACAGCCTCGAGTACATCACCCGAAATACCAAGTTCCTCGGGCCCCACACTCTCCAATCTACCCTGCAACGACTCAACCTCTTCTCTCAATCTTATACCTTTTCTGTGTATAACATCCAATAAATTCCATAATTCATCCTCCGCCTCATCCAGCACCGGTCTCGGGCTCGTCGGTCTTGCGATCGCTGTCGACGCGCTATCTTTCGATGATGTTTCCGTACTGAAACCCGAATCCTGTACCGTTGCACTATTTTTACTACCACCGCTGTGAGAATTACTGCGACTACGTGGCAACGAGGAACCTGAAGATTCACCCTCTCTAACCGGCTGTGCAACTCGTCTCCTCACTTTGCCGGGCTCCCACTCGCTGATACGTCGTGATGATGGACTCGAGAGTGGCAGCGGTATGTGCGATGATGTTTGCGATTGTGACATCACCGAGACAACAGCTGACGACGACGACGACGACGATGTCGCCATCTTGTGCCTGAGGTTCGGGAATGTCTCGATAACGAGATCCCGAAATTCGAGCAGAGCACCGACCTCATTCTGCAGCTCCTGGAGGGCGACCAACGATTTGGCCTGCTCGCTTATCAGATAGTGAAAGGGTCCTGGCCTCAGTGGCATGCAGTCCATGCCAACTACCTCGTTCGATACCACCACACCATCCGTGGAGCCACTGCCGCACTGCTGTAACACAATAATTACCAAATTATTCTAATACGACGATCGTTATCATTTTTATTATAAATTTAAAACATCATTTGCAATTTGAAATAATAACTAAAAGCAGTTTTTATAGCGATAAATATTGCAATGAATAAAATAGAAGTTCAAATAATAGTTGGCACTGGTAGAGATTAGAAAGATCGAATCAGAGCTAGATTTTTTTTCCAAATTTCGTATTAATTCGTTATAAATCTGTCCTCATATGCCACGACAGAAGATTTTCTTTTTTCCTGACATTGAGTAATTAATTGTAGTATAGTTTTTTTCGTGATAATTCAATGCGATTGACAGAATGAGTAATGTGCTACCACAAGAACGAGGATGGCAAAAGAAAAGGAAGAATAATGTAGGTTCAGGTTGGCGTGAGGTCAGTGAGTCGAGTCAGAACAGCATCCGGTTGCGATCTCAATCGCAAGGTCAGACAGAAACATAAGAAATGGTCCTGAGGGTTTTCATCTACGCGGACTAAAAATTCCGCGGGAGATGTTCTAATAAAATGAAACGGGAAAGTATTCCCGAAGGTGAAATAAGAAAAAAAAATGGGAAATATAATTACGAAAACATCTGCCAGAAATGACCGAATACCACGTTCACTATTTCAACTATTTCTATAGTTTCGTTTTGTTGCTCGATGAGTAAAGTCCTTGATAATTATGTGAGCAAGGAAGTTCATTAAAAACCTGACCAATCGGAGAACTGTCTAATACAGTATTTCACGTTCATTTAGCAACAGCATTCGACGATTCGAATTTTCTTTCTCGCCAATTATCCACGGTACATCAACCCAGTGGGTAAACCATCAAGAGTGTCAGAATTTACGATGCGACGACGATAAACGTTCTCGTGTATATAATGACCACGGGACCGAGCGAGAGTCGGGACATGAATGCTGATCATCTTCCATCATGAGTGAAATCGTTGACAAGTGTGTCTCACAAACGTGAAAATAATTGATGATCCCATATACATGTCAGTATCATTGTGTTTCTTTGATGATTGAGAAAGGCAATGAACGTTTGTAGTACGTGAAAATTTGCATAAGGTGTACAACCATTTGACATAGAAACTTCGTAGATGAGTAAATACTTTTTAGAACACTCAAATGAGAACTCTCTTGCTTTCGCTTTTTGAACAAGAAATAACATTTCTTTATTGCAGCCTTAATCACAATTGGAAAAAAAAAAAACATATAAAAAGGTATGTGAAAGATAATTATTTTGATGTTAAAATTCTTCGCTTATTGCTTATATGACCTTTTGGCACTTATCATGCAATATTATATCAACACTTCATTGCATAGTTGCATATCGTTTGCAAGGTTTCACGCGCACGCCCTCGTAGCGAATTCTTAAGTTACGCGAAATTTTAGCTCGGCTATATAATTGATTGCATTCGAAAGCTTGGCAATTACCCACGCCATGTTGTCGCAACTAGTCACGCTCGTTTCCCTATAAGTATATTTAGGCAAACATATTCAATATGAAGCACTCGGTACTCTACATTGTTGTTGCCATATTATTACGTATGTGTTACATTTTCTTACAGAATATTTTTCTATTGCGATAGACGGCGAATTCACCTCAAGAAACCAAGGAAAGTAATTATGTAATTCGTTAACGATAGCTCGCGGCATACGCATAAGTATTTCCGTTACAAATAATCAGTGTTATTATCTCACACAAATTAATGAACTTTTCGATGAAACTGAACCTAAATATCAAATTTCACGTTTTTTTTGCCAATTCTCATTTTATTCAATGCTCGATTGCAATTGATCATAAAATCAATTGGTATCGACAAATGAATTATATTATATTTTATCAAAAAGTAAGTAACTTCTACGAGTCTGTTTAACGTCTTTGACTTTACTTTCTTGTTCTTGGTCCTGTATAAGATCCCCGCAGAGTGTTGATCACAGGCATGGCATTCGCACGAGGACTATTTGAAGAACCTGAACGAATCAGGTATCTATATTTTTACTGAATTTCATTTGGTTTTAGTAAGTTAATAGTATATATGTTTTTAATTAACTAAAAAAAAGATTTCGAAGAATTTCTTGCCAGTTATTCCTGATGTTCGATTTCTTTAGCGGGACTCAAACAAAAATGATGAAAACAAAGTTTCTCTCGTTACGTATATCGTAGTTTTTTTCCAGATTTTTTGAGCATTCTAAAGATGCTGGCTACTAATTGCTCAATTATTTAGTTTTCCATAGGTTTTTGTTTCGTGTCGTTTACTCGATAATGACGCACATTGTAGCGTTTAATTGTCGAGAACTATTTTTGATATTGCGTTTATTTAACACAGTATGTGCGGGACAGCACGAAGCATCACCGAAGACTAGTTTGAGTCAAGCAAAACAGGAAAGTTGTAGAGAAAACGGGGCTTTCGTGTCAAAGAGCCCGACGATAATTCACTCGAGCTGCAACACCGCGAGTAACAATCTTCTGTCTTGCGGTGTGGTGAGGAAATTCTTTCGTTTTTCATTCAAAAGACTCGGGCAAAGAACTTTTACTCTACGACGAGACTAAATAAAATGACGGGGGCCAAGTTCAATGGGCTTCTGGGGTTACAGCTTTTTCATGTCTAATTCTTTTCGGTCTTGTTCGAAAATCAAAAACCTGCAACCAGCTTTGTTCAAACACAGAATTTCAGAACAAATGTAGAATATAAACGTGTCGAAGAATCGTCGATCGATCGACATAAAGGATAAAATTACTTTGATGAAATAACCAGACTACAAGAGGGAACGAACAATAGACAACTTTTGCCAAGTTTCGAAAAAAGAAACTGCGCTCAGGAAGAGTAATCTATATATAAACTTGACCCATTTCTCAACGAAGCTGAGTATTTATCGAGGGCAAACTTTTAGCGTTGATTAATCGTCAAACTATCGGGAGTTTGGGAAAAAAAAATCTTTCCTTTGCCACGAATATAATGAGAATAATTGCGAGCATTGTAATTAGTTTCGTCGTGTTTACAGACGAGGTTAAATAGACGAGGTTTGTTTAGGTATGTACCTCGTCACTTAACGATTCTTCGAAGGCGTGAGATATTTCAACCAATTTGCGACTAATGATAATGTCCTCGATATTTTTCCTGTTGAATTTGGTGTTTCATCCTTTTCACGAAATTTCACAACGCGGTTTCTCTTCGAACACGAGAAAAACAAATGCATCGGAACTGGTGTAACATTTACCAACTTTTAGGACAGTTATTTTCTAGTGATTGGGTTAATAAGGCAAAAAATTGAACACAAAAAAACTTATCCTGACCCTTCCTACGATCTTTCGGACTTTAAATCTATACATTTTTCTTTAACATTACATTTCAGACGATTTGTAGTCGAAATTAGAGAGTAGGATAAAATTGTTGTCGAAAAAAAAAAATTATCCCATAATGCAAGCTTCATAATTCATGAAATCACGCAATCAAAATTACAATTTTATTGTCAGGATCAATCAAAACGTTATATGATATTATTTCAGCAGTATGTCCATTCTCTCATTTAATTTTTTCATGAAATATATATGCTACAAAATAAGGAATCGACGAAAAACTGAGAACGCCGAGCAAGTGAGCGAATCCAATGGCCTTTTAATTGCGACAAGATTATTTTTTGAATGAAAACATAGTTGATACAATACTTATATACATTGAACTGTCCTTACAAGTATAATTTTCTCACAGTGCCATCCGTACCGTAACACACCCGGTATTTATGCACTGTATATAACAGGATATAGTTTACTTTTGTGTCGAGAAGTTACGTGATATCCTGTACCAATCTCAGGCTCAGGCTTTCTAATTTCCGGTGCAACATTTGATCAGCATCGAGTCACAATTTCTAGAGAATCCCTATGTTGTTATCTACATCGTAAGCCAAGTCTATAAAATATGGTGATTATAGAATCGATATACTAAATTATAGAGTCAAAAAGATACATTGCCCGGATAAAGGATTTTTTTTTTCATCAGCTTCGGCATGAATCTTATTGTAAAATATAGGAATTCTAGATAAATTAAAGCACAGTTATGAAGAATTTTCTAACATTTCCAACATAATTTCTTTAGCATGAGTGACGTTGCGTATAAAAGCGAATAAAAAATTTCATTATGCAATTTTGCTGCTTGATATTGACCTGAATATGAAAACGAATGAAATTGTACTGAATTTGGTTGAAAATTTTGTAAGGCTTCCTTTGAAATGAAAAAAAAAATTAAGATATCTAGTCGTCCTAAATTCATTGAAAGCGTAGGACGGTTAAAAAAAAAGATCATTGTTGACTGAGCGTACGATTCGTGCCCTCGAGATGTCAGTTCCCGTCGTGGCTCAAAAAGGTAAACTAAACCGAAAGTTAGGGCCATCACGAGGAAATATATCAGAGGGCTCGTTCAGACTCTCTTCTTGATTCGAGACTCGTAGTGTGGTCACATACGCCTCAAACCCAAGAAACCTATAGCTATGATCTTGGAGACGAGACAGTTGGATGCTGGAGAACTTTACAGGAGATAGAGAATCTCGGGCTAGAAATGAGGGCATTGTACAGCACGATGAAATATACGGGGCATTTCACATCGAATCAACAACAATAATTAACGGCAACATTTTTTTTCTCAGATCAACACATTAATCAGAAAAAATAGTCATTTTTGTGATAAAAAATAGTGATAGCGTTCTGTTTTTTGTCAGAATACTGCTTAAATTATCGAATTTGACTGAATCTCAAAGAAATTTCTCTGAACAAAAAAGTTAATTGAAAAAAATTATAATTAGTGGGAATAATTCACATCAACTTTTCAAAAAAGAGTATTTTCAAGTAAATAAGCTTTCTTAAAATAAGAAAAAATACAATAGTCTCCATAAAGACTTTTTAAGAAAAAATAAATCATTGATAAAAATAAATTAGTTTTTTAAATTCATTTGGCGAGAAGAGAAATGAGCCCAATGACATATACTACAGCAGTGGGTGTAATAAAACGTCGTACAGGAAGTGGGACAATTTTTGGTCGAGGGTCAGCAATTTACATGCTTGTTTAGAATTCACTTTCTTCTCGATAATCTAAAAAGCCTCAATTTGTATGGTCCCCGTAATAGTAAGTGTACAAAATCTTAAGATTGCGAAATCACTGAAATTTATTACGTGGTAATTTTTTTATTTTTATCTCGTACATCAACGAGATAAACTTTCTCCAGTGCATTTTGACATCAACAATATGCTCTTTAAAATAAACATCGATGAAATATATGTTTGAATAACTTTCTAACGAAGTTCAAGATGAAAAGAGAAGGTGGAAAGAAAATTTTCATTTTTTTTTTTTTTTTCAAACAGTCACCGTTTCAACCGTATTTTATTTTTATTTTTTATTTTTTGAGGATCTCGATATTTAGGATTAGAAATATATCAGCGTCGTATTATTCGAAAGGATCAATTTTCACAATTGAATTAAAACAACCAAACGACGAAATACAAAAGTTTTACCACGAATTATTAATTGCTTATGGTCCATTTATATATTGTTATATACGAAAGCAATGAAAATGTTTGAGGTAGAAGTAATCTTGGGTGATGATTGATTGCAAATCTTTTTAGTTACCGCGAAATTCCCTTTGTATAGAAAAGGATAGCAAAAGTCTCGCGGGGACAAGCGAAACAGGTAATAAAAGAAAGGTGAGAATACAGGAGCCTACACATATACACGTTTCCTCGTGTCATGCGGAATTGAGAACGACCAGACACATAAATATATGTATATGCATAACACACACTCGTATATACTTATATGTATAAATACGATGAAACGGAACGAAAATGCGAGTGTGACTCTTCGTATATAGTTTCGTAAGAATTGCATAATCGGACTGCGTAATAATAATTTGAAGTCTACTCGTTCGATCCCACTAATTTCCTCTAAATATCATTGGAACGAGATGCCAATAACTTGGCCTCTTTCCATTGACGTAATCGTTGCGAATAATTAGATGATCATTCAAGTTATCGTGAAAAATAAGAAAAGACATTTTCTCAATAATCCTTCACGGAGTTGAAGGTTTTGAAAAAGAAAAAATGAATGATGGACTATTGTCGCCTAGAAAGTTTTTTAAATAGTGGGAACAAATGTCGAACAAAATAAATCGATGTTTGTTTCGCGGTTTTTTCAACTTGTCGATCGTTAATATCTCGTTGCGTTGGCTGCTATTTTTAGAATGATGCTTTCCTTTTTTGATTTTTGTAATCCCCTGGATCCCGGACGATCGAGGGCGTACAGTGTGTACAGAGTTCCTCGTGGAGGAGCGATTTTGTAGCGAAAGAAGCAAGAGTGAGCCTTGAAGATCCTCGGAAAGGCGAGGACGAAGGCAGTCCCGCTGTGAGGCGTTTAACATTCTTGAATCCGCTTCGGGGCTCTTATTGTTTCACTCGCTCACGGTCTACCTTGGCGAGGTAAAAGAGGCGCAAAATGAAGAGACACACCACAAGAGGGAGTACGCTTGCCTACGGAAAGCAAAATATAACTGAGCGAGTACAAAATCCAAAGTGCATCGTCGCCGCCTCTCTAATACGCGTTAAGAGAGCAGGATAAAGAGTCTGGAGGGTAAAAAGTTTTGAGAAAATGAATACATGTATATAATCTATAGGAAAAAGATCTTGGTAGGAGTTCAATTGACATGGAAGATGTAACGAGTTCGCAGAACTTAAATATGTAACTTCAAGATAGGAAAAACTTGGTTAAAGTTTATTTTATACATTTTTTATGTTGCCTTATTCTGATTATTAACTGGTGAAGGAACAAGATCACTTTGGAGCTTCGAGAAAGCTTCAAAGCTTTTAAAAGATACAAAGACGTGTTTTTTTTTCTCTAAGAAACTGACGTGAACTTTCGAATTTATTTCTGTTCCATGTTTGACGTAAATGCTTGACCCAATAAATTTAGCTCGACAACAATCTATTTTTATGACGTTAAATCTGCAGCTTAAGATTTTCATTTAGACCTTGAACGTCAACAATTTTTGAAATATTTTATTATTTTCTTACTTGTTGTATGCTTTTAAAACAAATAATAGAGTGCAAGAGTAATCCGAGACTCGAATGTATAATTACTATGACGTGGAATCGTAAAAGCCTCTCTCACCAAGGAAATCCTCTAGCAGATTACTGACTATATATGTGGAGAGAATATGCAGGCAAGCGTACTTGACGTTTCCAGTGAGAGAAACACTTTTCCAGCAAGTGAGAAAGAATCGTTCGTATAGCCATTGCGAGATTCGTGACGAGATTTTAGACGAGAGAACGTGCGCTCTCGACCCTGAATACTCAAGTGTCTGTGTGTCAACGCTCCTTACTTACTTTTTCTCATTTTTCACAGACTCTTGAACACTTAGAAAAGAAAATGAAGCGATTAAAAGTATTAGAAGTATTCAAAGTTGAAATTTCGTATACGTAGCCATTGAAATTACTGACACGTACGTGTCTTAATTTATTATTGTATTGAATTAGGCATAAATAATTATTTCCCCAGCATACAAACGACGAAAAAATTATTCCCCATACGAAAACCAAGTTTAGTCACAGCTCTTGAATTATTATTTGTTCTGAATTTGTCATACTTTTTTTTTTTTAGATAAGATATCAAAATTTACTATATTTTGTACGCATTTTCTCGAAATATCTCTTTTGGTCGTGTACGAAAACTGTAGTATGAAAGAAAAGGTCGAATCTGTTATGTTTTTTCAACAATTCTGGCTCGCATTTGTTACTATAGACTAATCTTCTGTGAGAAAATAAAAGGAGAAAAGAAAAAGTGCATCGTGGGCTCGAGGTTGTCGCCTGAGAAAAGATGATTCATGAGTGACGACGATTATCGAGCTTGATTGTTACAGCACATCCGTTTTAGGGGACACGGTCATCATCAATTGAAAAAAGATGTGGCAATGATTTCTAACATTTCTCTTGTCCTAGCAACTAGCACACTGACAACAATCGATGATGCATTGTAACGATGATGACGTTGCGATTGGTTCGCGAAGCTCGAGGGTGTTAAACTTATATGGTGTTCGCCATTGGGCAAATGCTCTCCGCTTGTAAGATAGGTGGAAAATACTGTATGTTGATACATGTACAAACGTTGCCCACGAGAGATTGGATGTTCGAGGGAGATGAGAATCCTGTCCGCCTCCGCGAACACTTCTTTATCTTTTTGTCATTTTTACTTTTGCTTTTTGTTTGTTGTTGACACTTATACGTGGGCTTCGTGTTATTTTTCCCTACGAAATGTATTTAATTTTACATTTAGTTATAATCAGAACTCATTAAGAAACGCAGAAAAAAAGTTGATATTATTGAGCCATATTTCGAAAAAAGTATCAAGTTTTCCTATTTAGAAGACTTATTCCAAACGGAAACTTCTAATTTCTCAAGACTGTCAATTTGAAGCGATAAAGTTGTGAGTTCCAATGAAACCACAATTTTTTGGTAGGAGTACACATGCAGATTACTGGGTTACAAGAAACGCTGTATCACCCTCACTAAGAACTTTCATCGCGGTAGGATGTTGACCGCAAAATCACTGCAATTTCACTGCATCGCTAATTAAATTTTCCAATCGCGCGTCCTCGATATGTAAACAAGCGGCGATAGTACAAAACGTTCAAGTTACACCATTCATGGCTGTATAGCTATGTATATAAATTCGTTAACAGACCGAAGCCAGGGTCAATCGATCATTTAAAGCGAAAATCTTGAGGATAGGTGCGGCTTCCGTTGAGAAAGTTGTAAAACACAAGTTCATCCACGCGATAACAGATGCATTGGCTTTCTCCCTTTAAACCCAGATAAAACGTCAATGAACCGAAAATCTGAGGGATTTAAATTTCTTCAAATACCCCAAACATCATTTTTTTATGTAGAAATCAAAACATAGGTGCAAACCCACAGCAGGATCTCGTTGGAATCAGTTCGAAAAATAGCTGCTGTAAAAATTAGTATATTTCGTGTATCAAGAACAAATTAAGAGAAAAATCAAACTGCAGTAAAATGAAAAGAAAAAGCAAAAAAGAGCAAAGTAGAGTATCATTTTTAAGAAATCCCAAGTTCATGATCTAATAATAATCAGAATGCAGACGAAGAAGAAGATCGAGTTATGTATTTGTGGGTATATGTTCAAAAGTTCCTCGAACCGATCTCGATGAGCCCACGTGTATGAAAGGTAGACGAGAATCGAGTTACTCGAAGTAAAGTGAGTACGAGAGAAAATAAAGCAGTGAGTGGGCGAGACAAGAAGCAGACAAGGATTCGAATAAGGACTCAGAACGAGGCTCGATATATCATTGCCTGAGCGATATGTAGAACAAAGTCATCTCATATTATCCTCTTTGCACAGAGAATAAGTGAAGTGGGTTACACGTTTAATGGGAATTTATTTAGCTTTACTAATTCCGCCTGCCATAAATATTATTAATTAAATAGCGTTGCATTAGCAAATTTGCTACGAAGAAGACGAGCATGAAACGTGATGAAAATACTAAATTCGCTACATCTCGTTTATTCAATCGATTGGTGAAGTGTAAGAATAAGAGAAAAAGTTTCGCAGACTCAAAAAGGACCTTGTAACGAATGTGTATAATATTCTTGGCAAAAGTAATGAAAGATTTCGTAGTTAACGAAATTCTATGCAATTAATTTCTCATACATATACAGTTCCATGGTGTTTACGATCTCCACCATCTTTATTCGTCGATATTTACTTTTGTCTGCGTTGTTAACTGCGGTATAATGCTAGAGCACTGTCCAAGAGAGTATAAATACGATTATGGGTTTGCAAACGGGTAAACAGAAGGGCAAATTTTATCGACGTGGAGTCAGAGAGTAAAATGGACCTCAATAGTTACTGGCTATCGATTAATGATTAACAATATTGCTACGTCACAACTACTAAGCTATATTTATGCCAAAAAAAATTTGAAAGTAAATTCCATTGAGATTCTTAACTTTAATTATTCCTTAAACGTCAATTTTAATAATGATGTTAATATTTCTATAATAATCAGTATCTTTGCTTCGCGGAAGTATGTGTAATTATCTAAATAAGTTTTTCAGTTACTTCGGGTTCTGCGGAAATGTGGAGATTTTTCTTTTCCATTTCCGCCTAAGGATATCAATCTTGAAAAACAAATATGATGATTGAAACAAATCATTGTTACTTTCCCCTCTCTATTCGTTACTTTCTCGCATTTTGGTATGCAGATTAAAAAAAAAGAAATCACTCAATTCCCTATGAAATAATTGTCTTTACATTAGCATAATGTGCATGGAAAAATTATGACAAAAAAAATTCTACAGAAAAAAATCCTTAACAATAGCTTGGCCTTAAATATTACTTGACAAAACCCACGTACTCGATCGATCGAAGATTGTTTCATTTAGCTTTTGGAATCACGGGTCATTATGGTGTCGAGACTGCGATTCGTAATACAGTCAAGTAAAAAAATAGAAAAAAAAAAACAAGAAAAAAACAATACTCTTGGAGTTTTACTAGGAAACGGGTAATAAAAACATTGCGAAATAATTCTGCAACGCTAATGCAGTCTGATGCAGAAATTATTATACGCCTTGAATAGAGAGTCCAGTCTTCGCCCACGGATGTGCACGGAAAGTCGATCGTTAGTAAAAGATAAGAATTGCTTATTTTTTTGAAATAGCAGCGAATTTCTTATCGCCTCGTGAATCATTTTGTACCTATAACTTTATATCCAGGATGTTTTTATCGCGATAGATGACGTTTCGAGAATTGGAGAAAAAAAAACAATATTGTACATTCGCGTACGATAGGTAAGAATAACGTCGTAATCTAATCGCTTTTATGAAGAATAACGAAATATTTATATAATTTTAACCAGTGTATAAAAAAAAAAAACTGAGCCGCACAAAAGTTACATTATTTTTGTCTAAACTTATTTTATGTTTCAATTTATTTGTACTGCAGTTTTTTCCTCTTTGTTCCTCTTTAGTTGAAAAATCATACAATCATTTTTAACTCAAAGGAAGCTGCTATTCATTATACGTATTTATACAGAAAGTACATGTTAATTGCCTCGGAATCTTTTATGCCAAGGTTACAAAACTTGTACTTTTCTTTCACCTTTACCGGGGATTCTGAGGGGGAGAAAAATCATTCTTGATGACGTACAGCGTGCAGTAGCTCGTCGTAAGGTGGCAAGAAGTCTCGCCCATCACCGGATGTATCGTCGTTATAAGCTCGTAAACGGATGAGGGTATGGGCATGACGGTGTACGCGAAGAGGTAGATTGCATTTAAAAATGGAAAGATAAAAAAGATCCCTCGAATGTTCCCCTCGCTATAAGAATTGTGCTATTACGGCAATACCAAGAAAGTATACACGTGGATAAAGGTTCGTTCTTCAATCTTTTTTTTGTCACCATAGAATTTATCAAGAGAGATTTTTAATAGAGAAAAATAAATTCACGAAATATTCGATTATACGATCTATGATCTCCAACAAAAGTGGGTCGATGTATCGGAAGAAAGCGATCTATGAACGCGAAAGATTTCTAACTGCGACAAAGAATATATATATATATATATATATATATATATATATATAATCAATCTATTTTTTACGTTTGCTTGTACCACTAAAGAAAATCCTTTTTTCTGACACGAGCCAAATGTGATTGACAATTTCCTGAAGCATCGATGCTTGTATTCCGGCTTCTCGTCACGAGGTCAGATTTAATAGCTGAAGTTGGTTTAGTTATTTATAATAGAAGGTCGACCTCTCCCCAGCACTTCGCGTCCTCGTATTTCGGGAAATTACTAACCCACCTTATTAGTTTTTTTCGTTTCAACAAGAAACTGGAGAATTTTTTGATCGAATCTTATTAAAGGCTCCTATATGTGATAATACGAATATCAATTATATGTCGAAATTCTATCGATTCTATAAAGAGTGAAATAACATGTTAAGAAATGATAAAAAATCGAAATTTATATATAGAGATCCAACGTGTTTAATTTCGACGCCAAGATATACTACGATGAGTTCAGGATCTTTTCGGTGGCTTGACGATACGAGTAAACGCGTCAACTAATTGAAAATGTAAGCTTCCATACAGTTTTCTCCGTTACAAAGTAGCGTGAGCTAAATTGTCGACGTTTCCGGGTTCTTGTCTAACAAAATGACCTTCGTGATTTCTGTTTCATCATTTTCGACGTATCGGTAATCTGCCAAGGTGTGTCTAATAGCGGAAGATTGAAAAAAAAAATAGATAGTGATTGATGAATGAGCCTTTTATTTTAATAACGATGTTTCACACTGCTGTTTCATATAACATTTGATACAAAAATAGCAGCTACGCATAGTTTTGCTAACAAAAAAAAGGATATTAGTCGCTCGGGGTTCGTGAGCTGACGGGCAAAATTCATGGTCACATGACGTTCCAGGAGAGTCATTACTTTGCGCGTAATAACGTCTGACATGTGAGGACATGGGATAGAAGAGAATGGTGCATTGAACTCACTAATACAACACACCATAATAATACACATTACATATCTATATATATATATATATTTATTCACACTTATACATAAATATAATTGATAGCATAAGATACTTATATCGAAGTGAAGCCACGAGCGAAAAAACGAAGTCATAAAATACCGTTTAATACTTAAATCCGTACGATCAAACGCCATAGGGGCTAAAAATCGCGATAAGCTTGCGATGATTTGACATATGCCGTGCGAATTAAAGTAATAAAACCTGTTGTAGGCTCAAAAAGTACAAATATTGCAATACCTTGAGGCAAAAATGTTAAAATGAGGTAATGAAGGTTACTCAACCCTTTGAGCCATAGTCGTTGAACAATCGTTATTGTTTAATTGCAAAAATACTACATTATAATAAATAACCAAATTTCGTGCTTTTTCAGAAGAAAGTTTATTTTCTACTGAACTACATATGAATATCGGAGTGACAATTTTGCTACAAACTCAAAATACTCCAAAGAATTTCACATAATTTTTTCATAATTTTTCGTACAGTGGTTTTTCTTAAATACAAAAAACGAACAATTAATTTCGAATTTGTACATTTTTAATTGCAAAATAATAATAAGAACAATGCTGAATTATTCCAATAAAACACACCTATTGAATCTTAATCGTACGAAAAATTGTGACTAATAAATGGATCGACTTGCGATAAGTCTCATAAAAATAAAGATGCAAGCGAGAAAGTATGACGTTGAATAGTAAGATAATCCATTGGATCGAATGAAGGTTGTGTTGTAGCATAAAAAATTAAATGATTTTTGGAAATAATGATGATTTTATTTACTCACATCATTTAATAAATTGATTAACACTTCATATGAATTTATTAAAAATTTGTTTCATGTTTGAGTGAAGGAGCTTGAAAACGTCTCTTTTCGTGAACTGTCAAAATAGCACAATCTTTTTTGTTTGATTATGCCACTCGAAATCGTTTGAGGAGTGTAGTCGGGGCGAGTAGCTAAATTGGATCGTCCTACTTTGAACGTATTCGATCGTGCTGTGTACGAGGAAGAAGAAGATTTTGACGGTTAGAGAGGTGTGAAAGGAGAGGAAAAGAGACGGAAACCGTCTGTCGAGCTTAGAGAGGAACGAGAGAGATTCGTATCTTGCACGCTCGCCCACGTGAAAGAGGACGATGATCCTGCTCGAGGCTGGACCTTGACCCGCGGGTACTAGACCCCTGCGACCTTTCACCGGTTCTCCAACTTCTTTTTTTCAATCCAGTTGCACGTATAGACATACGAGACATTTTGTATCAGAAAAGATCAGCCAAGGTGATGCAAAATAAAAAGCGGCAGAATTGTTATCGCGATTGTCCGCAGCCTTGTTCCAAGTGAATCGATACAAGTTTGAGTACAAATTTACTTGACAAGTATCGAGCGGGTAAATCGGGTCACGTTTAGTTTCAATAGGTTTCGAAATTTTCCTTGGGACGATCAATGAAGCTGAAAACAAAATAAAAACAAATCGATGAAACTACGTAATCTTTTTTTGTCCACGAAACGTTCCGTTTTATTTCTGTCTCACGAAGTCAATGAGATCCTTTCCAAGATAGCTAAATAGTGGGAAAACCGAGCGAGGGAAAGATCAAGGATCGTTGACAAATCTTGATAATGTTAAATCCATTCTATTCATAATAAACTAAGGAGCGATGGGTAGATATTTTTTATAATCATGCTAGTAAAACTTGAGTATACGATGATGATAACCTTCATCCGGTGGAAAAGTCATGCTTCATGCACAAATAGAACTCAATGATACTTGAAAAATTATCGGTATACAGGCACCCTCTCGTCGTACCCCTATTTCGAGTACGATATGCGGGCAGGATGTCTGTATACTGAAGAGTTCGTCGTGATGGCTTCTTGATTCGATGCCAAAAAAAAACGCAGCAATTGTATGAATTTTATACGTATTCCATACGTATAAAAAAATATAAGAAATTTATTCATTAGCTATGTGTTTTTTTCTTTTTATTACAGTTTTTTCATCCCAAATTCTAATTCCGGATATATTTTTCAACAACAAAAAGAACAACGTTACACACGTCTATCTCGTATCCGGATACTTTGTGGCGACCACGATTCCTATGATGACGATTGATCGTTGAAAAGTCGCATGAAGTTCGTACAGTGGAGAGTGAGAAATTGTTATATCTTGGCTTTTCATTCCGATTGATCGATTTTCTATCAAACATTCCATCGGATGACCCCTTACATCCAGACTTTCACACTTATGTGATGTATACAACGTTACAAGTTGCGCGCATACCTGATCAATGACTCAAGTCATTTAAACGCATTTATATAACACTTTGAGTATACACAGACTATATATACTATATATATACATATATATATATATATACATACATATTACATCTAAAACATAGAACGCGAATAAATAAAGAGCAACGAAACTACTTAAGCTATTCCGAATTCTTTGGCACATAGTCAAGAATTTCATGAATTAAAAAACGTTAATGATTTAACACGCCTATAATACTACGCAACATTCAAGATCAAATACCAAACCGCAACGTTGTTTGGCGCATAAATATCGTAAATATTGAAATTTGAAAAAATTGCTATTTTCGTGAATCGTTATATCGATCTCTCAATGCTTTTTTTAGCTCGTTCAGTATTCAGTTTAGCTCAAAAAGTCAAAATTAATATTTCGAATATTAATTTGAACAAATAAAATTGATGCCAAACTAAATATTGTTAAAATTGCTCATTCTCATCGTCTTCGACTTACACTATGTAGGCAAATAGATGAAGTAAAGTATACCAAAGTAAATGCATTAAAGTCAGAGATCGCGAAAGCAGAATGTTGTTATTGTGTACACGATGTGTGTATAAAATTTGGACTTGGGACATCCCAAGCAAATATGTTCGTTACTGTGACTGTTTTTCGCACTTATATACTCGTGTATTTCTATATATAGACCGATACATAAAATAATAATGGACTATATATATTTATAATATAAAAATGGTAAATATAGTCGAGAAACGGTCCCCACGGGTTTGCATAATACCGCGTCGTCTCTCGCGCCTCCTGTTATGGAATTTATCGATCGAAACGCATCGATATAAGGAGATCCTTATAAACTAGTTGTCAAGTAGTCTTCTCTCGATCCCGCTTTTTGCCCGACAGACCACGTCGTCTAAAACGTACTTTTGCTTCTATTGGCTTTGGCCACGTTTTGCTCATTTTACTCGCATATCCGTTATGACCACGTCTGAGGTAGTCTTTTCATTCAGTTCATTCACTTATACAGATATCGGTCGAAGATAAGAAAATTTATAGGTTAAAATATTCACCCATCGAATAAAAATGGTAAAACTCATTTTCTGTTTCAATCATGTAGTCTCAGTACAGTTAAAGGAATATAAAAACATAAACTGTCAGGATAAAAATGTTCAATATGAAAAATTTTCATTTGTTTTGATAAACTTCGTCATAACTGTTCCTCTGTAAATGAGAAGAAAAATAAGAAAAAAATCTGTTCAGAATTGTCGGAGTTATTTCATGGAATGTAAATTTTTCAATAAGTTGCCCATAAAAAGGTTTGTATATAACTGCAATTTTTAATCGCTAATATCCCGAATACTGTGAATCTTTTTGAAACGTTATACATACGTAGTTTCATATAGTGCTTTTGATGTGTCGTTATAATTGTGGAAAATTCTCCACAAAAATTCACCTTGATATATTCCTCGGAGTAAAAAGTTGTCGGTATACCGAGTGACAAAAAGCGAGTTTAAAGAAAACTTAAAGAATCGAAATAATAGTTACTGATCTTTTCTATTGTGAGATCATCATCTATAGCCATGTTGGCGTATTCGACCGGGCTTTTAATTAAATCGCACTGCAGATCGTGTCGATCTATCTGAGCACAGAGAATCGCGATTTAATTATCGTAGTGCATGCATAGGCCCGGTAAAGGTTCGTGACGGAGTTCGAACTTATACGCGAAACGTGGGCATTAAAATAGTTTGTACATTGGATCAAGCGATACAGTGATGAGCCAATCAAGAAGATGAAAAAAGTTATCGAAATGTTTAAATATATTTTTGTTCCAAAGCAATTCAGTATACGAGGATTACTAATTACTTTCGCTTTGGCGATGAATATATACAGGGCGATTCACAACTAATTACAAACCCGTGAGTGGCGTGTTTGGGACGCAATTTTAAACAAAACTGTCAAAGCGTTTTTTTTTCGAATCAATAATTTTTAAATGGCAAGCGATAGAATTTGCGATTCCTTGGCTAATCAGAAGGCCACTTGCCACCATGTTCGACGACGCCTCAGGGCCGTGGAATATATGGGCCGCAGGGGTGAAGGCAGGGATCGACCAGACTGCAGCACCGTCATTTGTTTTTCGACTGATATCGCGCAAAGTCTATGTTCGCAAGAAAGACGGTTACGTTCCGAGTGACATTAGCTTCATTTATTTATGCTGTCATTGATAGAAATTTTTTTGTACGATTATGAATGAGTTTACCGATGGTAGTACTAGTATCATTAGTAGAAATAGTAGTAGTAGTAGTAGTAGTATAATAGTGTTATATGCAAAGTACATATTAACAAATCGAAATCAACAAAATAGTTTCTTCAACGATTGTCTCATGTTGGATTAATATGTGCACTTGGTCTGAACGTTATATTTACAACATTTTTTGTTTTTATATAAAAAATATATTCAGCGTATGAGGAAAATATATTTCTCTCATATGCAAAATATATTCCGCACACATGCAATATATTTTCGGAATATATATTTTTTTATACACCCCTAAATACAATAATATTGATCATGTATTTCGTATATTAGTAGTGAAAACTTATAGTAAAAAGTTACTAAATGAATAATTACTATTACTAAAACGCTAAATTAATAATTACCAATTACTGCATTAATAAACACTAATTCAAACACTTATTACTAAAATACTGAACACTAATTACTAAATAAAAAACACTAATTACTAAATTAATAAACACTTATTCAAAACACTAATTACTAAATTAATAAACACTTATTCAAAACACTAATTACTAAATTAATAAACACTTATTCAAAACACTAATTACTAAATTAATAAACACTTATTCAAAACACTAATTACTAAATTAATAAACACTAATTAAAAACACTAATTTCTAAATTAATAAACACTAATTAAAACACTAATTAAAAACACTAATTACTAAATTGATAAACACTAATTAAAAACACTAATTTCTAAATTAACAAACACTAATTAAAAACACTAATTAAAAACACTAATTACTAAATTGATAAACACTAATTAAAAACACTAATTTCTAAATTAACAAACACTAATCAAAAACACTTATTACTAAATTGATAAACACTAATTAAAAACACTAATTTCTAAATTAAAAAACACTAATTAAAACACTAATTTCTAAATTAAAAAACACTAATTAAAACACTAATTAAAAACACTTATTACTAAATTGATAAACACTAATTAAAAACACTAATTTCTAAATTAAAAAACACTAATTAAAACACTTATTAAAAACACTTATTACTAAATTAATAAACACTAATTAAAACACTAATTAAAAACACTTATTACTAAATTAATAAACATAAATACTATTTTACTAAATTACTAAATTACTGAAAATACTAAATCACGAAAATTGCTATTACTAAATTACTAATGAACAAACAAAAATTACTACCAATAATACTACTAGTAGTAATTAAATAATTTGTAGTGGAACTATTAGTAATTAGTAATTAGTAATTAGTAATTGGTAATTGGTAATTGGTAATTGGTAATTGGTAATTGGTAATTAGTGATTAGTAATTGGTAATTAGTAATTAGTAATTAGTAATTGGTAATTAGTAATTGGTAATTAGTAATTAGTAATTTAGTAATAAGTGTTTTGAATTAGTGTTTATTAATTTAGTAATAAGTGTTTTTAATTAGTGTTTGTTCATTTAGAAATTAGTATTTTGAATAAGTGTTTATTAATTTAGTAATTAGTGTTCAGTATTTTAGTAATAAGTGTTTGAATTAGTGTTTATTAATGCAGTAATTAGTATTTATTAATTTAGTCTTTTAGTAATAGTAATTAGTCATTTAGTAACTTTTTACTGTAAGTTTTTACTACTAGTATACGAAATACATGATCAATATTATTGTATTTCGGGGTGTATAAAAAAATATATATTCCGAACATATATAGCATGTGTGTGGAATATATTTTGCATATGAGAGAAATATATTTTCCTCATACGCCGGATATATTTTTTATATAAAAACAAAAAATGTTGCAAATATAACGTTCAGACCAAGCGCACATATTAATCCAACATGACACAATCGTTGAAGAAACTATTTTGTTGATTTCGATTTGCTAATATGTACTTTGCATATAACACTACTACTACTACTACTACTACTACTACTGCTACTACTGCTACTAGTACTACCATCGGTAAACTCATTGATAATCATACAAAAAAAATTCTATCAATGCAGCATAAATAAATGAGGCTAATAGTCACTCGGAACGTAACCGTCTTTCTTGCGAATATAGACTTTGTTCGATATCAGCCGAAAAACAAATGATGGTGCTGCTGTCTGTTCGATCCCTGCCTTCACCCCTGCGGCCCACAAATTCCACGACCCTGAGGCGTCGTCGAACATGGCGGCAAGTGGCCTTCTGAGATTGGCCAAGGAATCGCAAATTCGATTGCTTGCCATTTAAAAACTATTGATTCGAAAAGAAAACTATTGATTCGCTTTGGCAGTTTTGTTTAAAATCGCGTGTCCCAAACACGCCACTCACGGGTTCGTAACTAGTACTGAATCACCCTGTATGGTCAATGTTGTTAAACATTCCGAAAAAAATATATATTTTACAAGCAAAAAAGCAGGGTGGAGTCGTGGCTTGTAATTTCGCCACACCTTTTTCCATTGATCTGACTCTGTCTCCTACTATCTGACATTTTCGCGAACTCTTTTGGGCGTCCGTATGTTCCATTAACCATCCATTAACCCGTCAACTGCGATAAAGCTGTTATTTTTTATCTCTTTTCTTTTGCCAGTACTCAACGTAATTTATATAAGTTTTTACTGTGCATAGAGGATCTAAACGCCCGAGGTTTAAAGTAATCGTAGTATTTTTCGTAATGTGGGATAATTAGCATTCACTTTCTGAGGTTTCCATGTTTTATTCCTCCAAATCGCATCAGCTATAATATCGTAATGAAATCAATGCTTGGTGCCCAAATGATTCCACATGCCATAAGCTACATCTGGACATTATTTGATTAGGTAATCGCAGAAGAACTAATCAAAATTCGAAAGTGAGGAAAAAGGACGTCGAATCGACGTTTATTTCCATGAAAACCATTAAAAAGACGGAAAACGAAAATAAAAACTAGCATAAGAAACAGTGAAATGCAAGAATCTCGAACGATGATTGCTCGTGCGTATTAGTGATGCTTTCTCTCTTTTTTTTCGTCCTTATAGCCAGCGAAATCAACGAAAAGGTAAAGTAGAAGAAAAAAACTGTTCTGGAGTAAAAGTATAGCGGCTGAGAATCAAAGCTAAGCGATTCTGATCGCATTCTGTTTGCCAGCTCGTTACGATTGGATGATTCCACGATATAGAAGCTGATATTGCTCCCTTAAGGAAATAAAAATGTCGGGAGAGTCGTAATTTAGTAAAGAGCGTGATATGTGTAAAGAATGGAATTTTTACGTATAACGGGCGATTCATGAAAAAGAGTCTACGGGCTGACTAGTTTGAGCAGACAACTATATAAATGTATAAATATCTTAAATATGTTGAATATTCACATTAAGTGTTAGTTCGTTCGATTCAAGAAGCGCGTCGACGTTATCTGCAGAACACACACACACAACACGCACATGCAAATATACATACATACACATTTATGCTACAGGTCTGTGATTTCTTTGATGCTTACCGTGCCTTCGCCTCAAATATGCTACGGATGCAAACCACGTGTGCATGCATGATGCACCCGGTTATATGCAAGAGCACCATTCCTCTCATCCGCAGGATGTTTAAAGAATGTTTACAGAGAGCTCTCGTTACTGTAGATAGACGAAAGAATGCGCTCCACTGAACCAAAAGAACGGGGGTGCTTAGGATGAGCTCGAGGAACACACAGAGGAACGATTATCAAAGATAAAACAAATGCAACTGGTTTTATCGGAGATTGTTCGAAATTATTCTTCAAAATCAATCTACCATCAAATTGTAGCCCCATTTTCGGGAACATTTATTTCGTTGCTGTTGGAATATTTAATATGTAGAGCATCTTTTTGTTTGGAACAGCAATACATTTTTGAAAATCATTTCAAGTTATCAACTTGTGTGAGAAAAAAAATAAGATGTTTGTGACAATCTCTTTCATTTTTTCATGCACTATTGAACATTTCTTGATATTACACTTCAGTGCTTGGACTACATATTTATCAAACAACCATTTTTATCGAAAGTTCTGTAGCTTTTCACGAAATCACTTGAAGATTTACATAAAGAATTGTTGTTGCTGATTGGTAAAAATTTGGACTGACTCGTGAAAATTCAATTAGATCTTAAAATTTAGAAAATGTTTTTAACACAATGAAGAATAATTTCAAAGCAGGTATTAATTTTGGTATATTGAGAGCCCAATAACCGAGGTTAACATTATAGCAACACGTATGCAACAGTTATAAAAGCACGTGAATCGAATTAAATAATTTACGACTCAAGTGAGTAATGAGTGTGGCTAAAGAAACATGTTAACACGTCCTACGGATCAATTTGGATACTGGGAGAGTTTGTGAGTCAAAGCAAATGACGTGGTTACCTATTGAGCCGACATATACAGCGTAAATCCCGAATATAATGCCATCCGCGGACCTGAGTTTAACGTTTATTCTCTTCGTTACCAAAGTTTTCATATCGATCAAACATGCTCGAGCTTTACGTTTGAGAGAGATGGAGAAAGAGGGGGAGAGAGTAATGGATGTAATGTGCGCTCTTAGAGGTCATGCACAAGGCTGTACCGGGAGATACGAAAAAAAAAAAAAATTATCATACGCCACAATATAAGGTCAGAATAGAATAATTTGTCGTGACTGTTATCCTAGCTCGTGGAATGCGATTCGAATATGATGGAGAATAACGAATCTATAAATTTTTCATTTATATGCATTTTTTTGCATCTGTATTTACGCTCTAGGCCTGCTGTTTCCGGCTATTTAGCGAATTGTGCGTTTAGCAAACTAACGGTTCGGACTTAAGTACGTAATTAGGCTCGCAGCGTAATTACTTAGCTTGTAATATATTTCATTCTAGTCCTCGATATTATATTGGTCACCAATTAAATGTTAAGTAGTCCGAGTATAATGTACTATTGACATATAACCGTGAAAAGTTCTATACACGCACGCATGGTCTGTATATTAAGCTAATAATTTTTTTTAAATTTATCGATAAATGAGATTTTTATTAAAATTAATATTGTTGTTCGTTGATACGCTCGTTGCAATATTTTCTCATCAGAATTTCAGTCAGCGTTGCTTAAAGATTGCATCAATATTTCGACACTATTGAGTCTTCCATTTGACGATTAATAAAGTGTCAATGATTTATTGAACAAATGAATGGATTACAAAGGAATTTTACATTTTCTGATGTAACCAATTAATCACAGTCTACACAATGAAAAAATGGTCGAAATACTCGAGGATCAGATAATTCGAAAAAATCCTCAAAAAAGAAAATAAACATCGACGTGCTTTGATGTATATTCCATTAATTAAACGTATCATGTTAATACGTTCAAGTTAATAATTGGCGAGCTCGATGATAAAAAGATTTGACATATTTACGATCGCTACTGAAGAAGCAATTATAACGAAAACGATTGAGAGTTTTTGCAGTCACAGGTATTATATATACGCATTACTCTCGACAGTTGATGGCACATGAGAACGTCGATTGACGTTGGAGCGTGAATAAAAGCGCACCAGAACCCAACAAACAAGACCGGAGCGGGAACGAGGTCGCAGGATGCGGCTGATTGGCGATTCACGATGGAGTTTTACTACGAAGTGCAGTACAGAGAGAGAGAGAGAGAAGAAAAAGAGAGAAAAGAAGAGCGAGATATTCATCCAATATTCGTAACACACCCGCAAAAACTGCGTTTCAATAAAAATCAACCTGTTTTATCAGCCTAATGTATAAGAAGATTAATGAAGAGTCCTCGAATGATTAATCATCAAACGATCAAATAAATATTAAATAACAAGAATGTTAAAAATTATGTAATAATGTCACCAATTAAAATGACATTTAAATCAAATAGCAAATAAATAAACAGCAAAAATTATCAAAGATTTCATGGGAATAATTATTAATCACTGATTATTTTATAATTTTGCTTTTACGATTATCAATGGGATTTCGATACATGTTGCTTGTTCGTATAAATGCACCAGATATACTTTCTAACAGTAGTGAAAGGTATCTCTCGACCATTTTATTGTGCACACTCCTCATTGCTACCGCAAGTTCTAAACCATATACACACGTATCATATATTTGTATGCTCCTCGTTGCATCTTATCACGAAATGCACAGACACGCTGAGAGCTCCCGTTCTAATTATCCCACCAAAGATACGATCATCTTTCGCATCGAGATCAAGAGTTTCTGTGTGGCCAAGAAAAGCGAGAAGAAAGTGACAAAAAAAAAGAATGATAACCAAGGAGAAATCAAATTACACACGTTGTATTTCAATCTCTCTCAGTGCCATGATCATAAGCACTGTACAGATCGTGCGTCTATATTGTGCGTCTATTGTGTACATTAATTGAATCACGAAGGCGGAGACGATATTTTTCGTACAAAGAACACGTAAAAAAAGTTAGAAGGAACAATAAAACAATTAGTGTACATTATTTAAAGGGTATAATCAAGAAATTATGTTCTGTTTACAAGAGGAGAAGAACCTTGAGTGCTTCATATAATAACGTTTTTTTGATGGATTAAAAAAAAAATTCTCAGAGACAACTCATTGAGAGTATGAAAAATTTGGATAGTTACTTTATTTTCATTTTTTTAAATAATGAATTTAAAAAAAGATATATTTAAAGCCCATAAGCATTTTGTGCACGCAACTCAATGAAGATCACAAAACTTTCTTTCGTGCTCATTCACCCCTCTCTTTTGGCAATCGTCGCATATAAAGCATCGAAATCCCTGTACGGAAATCTGTGTCATTCCGCGGGGAGTCAAACGCGTTCTACGAACAATTTTACGATCGCAGCAAAAGGAGAAAAAAGAAGAAAGAAGTTACGACGACTGAACTACATTAACAGCATGGGGTGCATGGTTGAATCATAAATCTTGCGGAAACATAAACAAATTCTCGTGAACAACGTGAAATTTCTCTTTCCTATAAAGCTGTTCGGTTAAATTCGTGGAGTAGTATTTTCTTTTTGATTTTTTCTTTGTTACTAGAATTTCGATAAAACTTTTGCGATTAAAGGCGAAGTGAATTCTCGAGTGATTCAATTTCGTGCTAAACGATTTTGTTTACCACGAGTTTCGCGCAATTCATTTTTCATATTAACATGTCTTCCTCTTTGCTATTTATACATCCATTCATTTGAACATTTCTACGTTCATGTATAAAAAGATGGATAACGGAAGAGTCAGTCAAGAACTGAAAGAATAGTGTGCAATTGCATGTAGTTCAACAATGGATAATTTTTACCGTATGCCACCAATGATTTGTTTCAAACGCGATATATCATTACACAATTGCATAATTTCGCGAGAATAACTCAAGGAGGGAGAAGGATGTCGGACAGTGAGGCGCCATTTAAAAAAACATACGTAACAATTACGTACTTGTGTATACACAGGTACGTAATGTCGAACAGGTGTCTCAAGGCCATCAGGATAGCAGCAAAACCATGACAGTTTAATACCACTTTAAATAATCTTTATGTACTCGAATTCGAAACGCGTGAAAGTATCGATCTGCCAAATTCTTCTACTCGTCGAAATAAACTCAACAATTTTATACGTTTCATTAAGAAATTATTTCATTATTTCTACTCGGACTCACGTCTGACCACACCTTTCCAACATTTCCTACTTTCGCCTATAAAGTTAAGAAAATTTATTTTCCTAACTAAATGGAAAAAAAAAAAAAAAAACATTTTTTATTTCCAATGGACGGTATATGATTTCGGAAATATGTTGAATTCAATTAAATATAAAGAAAACGGTACTTGAGAGAAACGTTTTAATGTACATTCGGCTTTAGAAAAAAAAAGTTTAATTACCAAATCAAATATTCTTGATAGGATTTCTTTGCATGAGAAATGAAATACTACGCAATTTTTCGTATAGATCTCAGCTCAGAGGTAAAAACATATATTGCATGTTGCATTAAGATCGTGATTATCGTTGGTCAAAGATTATTATCATGATTATTAATATTGATTAAAGTGTAGGACGTGTATGTATATGAGTTTGATGAAACGGTATTGGCAACCAATTCAATGGAGATTCTTGAGCGAAAATGATTATTAAACACGGTATTCGAATTCTCATATACACAACATTTTGAATAGCGGTTTTCCACGATAAATGGGTACGTGTCGTGCACGAATCAACGTTTGTTTTAAGAAAACATTGATGCGGTTGTTCGCGACACGATGTATTCCACGCAGTAAATGAAATAACCAGTAGCAACTGTAAACTGTGCATGCATCACTCGTTGGAGGAAGCGTTACCGGATCCTCTCCGGTACTTATGAGTTAGGTCTACACTGTATGTTTTTTTTGCTTCTCTCACGACCTACTATAACTATCACGCACAATTACTGCGTCTATCATAAACCTTTTTTCTAGACATCGTATTGCAGTGACAGTAGGTCAAAACGATGTTCTAACACATCTTCGAATTCAGTTATCATTTGTCGACAATTATGACTAACTTATGGTGCTTTTTTTTTTTTTTTTCGAAAGTCGAGTCTCGACCATATAATAGGTCAGGAAATTATATTTCTATGTCTTTCACGACTCAACAATAATTTCCGTTTAATAACTGCTTTTATGATGAATTTTTTCACGCCTTTTTTTCAATTATGTTCACGTAGTCAGTCGTGTCTGGTAATAGATTTTTTAAATCGATTTTAGGCAAACTTGTTTTTTTTTTATTGTACTTTTTTTTTGTTTGGAAAGTTTTCTCTGGAATAATCTGTTTGGATGACATTTAAACAACTTTTCGGTACCGATCAGTTACGAGACTTCGAATCATTTTTTGTGGGTCAAACATATGTATTTTTTGCGAAAATGATTTATTGAGGAACAATGAAAAAAAATGTTGCTTCATGATGATTAACCATGCTCCAATTTTTTTTTTTTTTTTTTTTTTTTTTTAATTCCAGACAATCAACGACCTTGATTTTACGTTTCGACATGATGCTGAAAAATTGCCATACGAATCTTGTACAATGTGTGTTGCTGTTTTCTCTCTCGGCAAACAGGTGTTCAATACCCTGCTGGCTAAGTTACAGCAAGGATGACAGGTGGCAGGTGGTGGGAAGCAAAGGAAGAGAAAGAGGAACCAACAGAATCTGTTTTCTCAGATTAAAGCGAATTTGTGCGATTTATATAAGAGTATTTGATACCGCACTTTTCGAAATCCTATAATACGCTTTTTATAAAAATAAGAATCATACAATTATTTTTCGTATGTCTTCAAAATGAATGACAATTTTTTTCAATTTTCAATAAGAACACATAATTCATAGGCTCGTGTAATAAAAATCCAGGAAACTGTTAAACACACTATTCAACATGATCACAGACGAATAATCAAATGAAAAACAACAAAAGATACAAGCGAATGATTGCGTTGGTCACGCACACATCAATGAATAGGATTCGCGAATGCTTGATTACTCTTTGAATTATTTCTACGCTGCGATAATTTAAATGGCATTTGCTTATCAGGGAGAATCTTACGTCATCAATGAGTTTGTAGAAACTGAACTGCATGAATCCTAATTTTCGCATTAAAAATGTTAAAACTGCGTTCTACCTCATTATCTGCGATAATAGATAAAGCGCATGAAAATAAATGGATAACTAGAGACATGTTTACGATAATCGTGTACGAAAGTTTTCCGACATAAGTATCGACGTGTTATTAACGAAAAACAAAAATGATCAAATAGCGTTTTAACGCGTTTCTGGGAGATTCTGAGTCACGTATCACTGGGGCGAGAAAACTTTCTTGATGAATAGAGACGATAAAAGTCTTGGCTCGTTGAGCTCACATCGAATTTAATGGGTTAATGTACTTGATCGATCGTTTAACTCGAAGAAATCTGAATCATCGGCTGCTCACATATTTTTATTGCTATGATTATAACAATAATAACAAAAACAACAACGATAATAATGTATTCTCCTGCGATGCCCGGCGTTTTTCTGATAATTACAAATTAGCATTACAAATGTAGCGTATAATTAATTTCATTCCAGACATTATTGTACAAAGCAGCATTGAAATTTTGTGCCAACAGAATCTTCAGGTGTCATTAAGAATTCTACTTCAAAAATGGCATCAAACAAAGGAACGTTCGATAATTATGTCAACATGTATTTATTGAAAACTTTACTATACGCTAAATTCCCAGGCGTATTGTGAAACAGTCTGACTCATGGAGCTATTGCAAAATCTTGCAAGTCGTCGGTATACTTGTAAGTGTAAGTGCGTAACTATAAGTTAATAAAAAACGACCAAAAAAAGTGAGACAATTATTGTAGTAACTCTTCCACATTTTTTTCGTTGTCCGTCTGTTTCTCGGCTATTCCTACAAGCCTTTTGTCAAGACTTTGGGTTCTAAATGACGAACTCCTTTTTGTATAGATATATGTTCACTATTCAGTTCAATTATATTCCCTCGCCTCATTACTCATTCGTGCTACCAGACTCGCCCACCGATTTGCTTCTCGATAATTTTGTGCGAAGTATCGCGCTAGCATTGCTCATTCGTTTGTATGTGTGTGTGTGTGTATATTTATCGACATTTTCTGAAGGATATTTAACGGGGATGGTAAGAATTACATTTACACTCTACAACTACTTTTTTTAATTTGTTTCCCTTTAGTTCCTCCGCAATTATTTTGTGGTATTGGTAATTGTTATTAAAAATGAAAAGTAGTATCTATAATACTAATCAGAGAAGGATTCACGATTCGCTATTTTGAGCCAACGATTCTCGAAGGAGTCAAAGTGATGGAGGAGAATGGAAAACGCGTGAAAAGGTAACGGTCGTTATTCTTGCGAATCGAAGAACCAACGATCTCAAGTGATCCGTAGTCGATTCGGGAGATAAAAATTGATAAGAAGGGAAATGGAACACGTTGAAACGAATGAGTGAGAATTGAATTGAACTTCTGAAGGAACGTATCCCGACAGTTTCCCCGCTGCAATGGGAATCACTGATTATCTGATTGTCTATAATTTCAGGCCATTTTCGAGTGTTTGAGTGAAAACTAATGTTTCTCGTAATTTCATACAAAATTTCTTTTATGATTCTGGAGATTTAATCTCGAATTCGTCGGATCGATTAATGTAGAAAAAAAAAAACAACGGGTTAATTCCTTCAATTGCGTTCATTCCTTCAAGTTCTAATTCTCCTTTGGCGCCTTTTTACGAAAAACAATTTTGACTTTCTCTGCGACGGTGAAAATTGGCGAAATACAAATATCTCTTTAAGACTGTGGCCCTTAAACAACAATCGAGAGTATCCCCAACGATATATATACAAATGAAAAAAAGCAGACGAGTCGGACACGGTCTAAAGCTGAGCTGTACAGCCGCGAACTTCGAGCTCCGGCCGCAACAATTTTCTCCGTTAATTTGTAGAGCGTAGCAACGTTGTTTTCAACGGACAACAGCAAACATTTACCAAAAGAAATACACACATAAACAGTATAATGTGTTAATTTACATGAGACAATTCGCATTAATTCGATCAATGGCGGACTCTATGAATATCGTGGATCTGAACCACTTTTTTCCCCATGATAAAATGGTAAGAAATTACCATTTCAATCTAACATTTTGTGGATAAAGTTAACCTATTCCTCGGAGCATGAAACAACTATTCAAAAATCAAGCTGCCAAAAAAATTGCATAAATTTTATATAATTTCGTCCTTATTTCGTACCCTCAATGTGCAGGGATATTGGGAGACGAAACTATAAGAAAGAATACGAGACGCCCCCACAACGTGATATTTGCTTTGTCTACTAGACAATAATGTACGTCGACGATGGTCAGGAAACCACAAAATAATGAAGTTATAGTGTTCATGACGCTACCATTTTTTTAACAATAAATGAACCAATTTTGGATCAATAATAAAATCAACAAGTGACGTAGAATTTTCGTGAAAATAATAACGCAAAGCATAGTCAACTTCTCTAGAATAAAAATAGACCAAAAACAGTATTGAAAAAGTCTATGTCAAAATAATCAAATATCAAAACCAATTATTCATTGAAGCTGGGAAACATTTAGTGTTCATTTGATCTAGTTTCGTTATTTGTTATCATCACACAAATATTGAATTTAGTCGAAAATGTATAATGAAAAAGTTCAGATGAATCTCAAGGTATCGAAAAAAAGAAAAAACAATTGTGACATGAGAGAACAAATGATAATTGAAAATGAATGAAGACAGTCACACGGTTAGCGTGTTAGGATTCAAACTTTTGTGTTCTTCTTTCGCAACAAAGTACTATACGTGCAGTTTATCGCGATAGTCTATTCACGGAGTTTTCGTATATTTATATTTACGTTCACATATCCCATGTCTCTGCTGGATAATTATTATACTAACGGGAATATCTGAGGCTATAGAAACCTTGGGATATCAGAAATCTTCAGGCAGGCAGTAGGGCAAGCAAACATGTATTTAATAGAGAGGATGAAACTACCGAACGGTGATAAAAAATGGAAAATTTAAATTTATATAAAAAGTCATATACGAAAATAATAGTAAATCTAAAAAATAAAAATAAAAGATTTCACTCAAAATAGCTCGGTCTAGTGCGGGTTGGCTTTGAATATTCATTTCATGGTGAGATAAAAATTGGAAAAGTAATTTGTAGATACTGTTAATATTTTCGGTTAATTGGCTCGCTATTTTCACTTCGAATACAGGAATTTTCGTTTGTATATTAATTCAGTATAATAAAATATATCCATCTAACGTTTTAATGGGACATTAAACTAAGGGTTGACTATTTCATAAGCGTATATGCGGAGAAAGTAATATATAGGTCATAAAATGGAATAAAAATATGCTCAATTAATAAACTTTCATCTTTTAGCCTCTAAAGATTGAGAGACGAAACGAAAAAATGTTAATTAAGCTACGCGAATGATAAGTGGCTCGAACTTTCTAAAATTATTCAATAATTGTATCAGTACTTAATACACAATTGTTGTACTTATCATTATAACATCGTGAAAAAAATCATAGCGTTTAAAATGTAGTGGTAAGTGCAAAAGAGTCTTGTTTTACGAAGAACGGAACGAGTCACCAGACCGCGCAATCACGATGGCTGATGATGTACCTGCGAGAGAAGCTCGCGTTCATACTCGCGGCCCCGTTTCTTTTTCTTCCTTCTTTCGTTTCGTTCGTATCATGAATTAAGTAGTCTCAAGAGACGGCTGACCGAGGAGAGGAAAGCATGCATGCGAAGAGCTTCTTCTATGAGATCTCTTTGAAAAAGAAGAGAGTCCATAGACGATCAAGAGAGTTATAAAGGAAAAGAAGTATAAAAGAAGATACGAAAATGCGAGATAAAGAGTGAGAGAGAGAGAGAGAGAGAGAGAAATTCAGAGGTAGGGGGTGGGGGAGTAAAAAGAGGTTGAAAAGAGCAACGAAGAAGAAACGAATCATCTATTTACGGGATATATTTCCTATACATGTTGTCTGAGAGCCAGAAACCCGGAAAGAGGAAGTCGACGTTGCATGAGCACTTTATTCAAAGTCACGGGCCCACTTCGACTATGTTTTCTGGCACACGTGTGTTCTTACATTCATAGTAAGGGTACAAGGATAAGATAAAGCAACAGTTGGAAACAGAAAGGCGCAATCGAACGTGATATGATCCCTAAATTCATGTGACTTGCATCCTTTTGTTCGGTGGTTATTGTACATATATATATACGTATCCGCGTTCCTGTCACGTTTGGCCGATCGGCAGAAATCCTGTTTTTTTTGCCCCCTTCATTTTCCGAGCATCGATGGAATTGTCGTATTTTGCATTCAATCTTTAGACTTCCTTGTTCCTCATATAAATTATTGCTTTTGAAATATCCCGGAAACTCAAGAAATACTTTTTTTCTTATAGTATATCCTCCAAATTGAATATTATTTCGTGTTATTCAAGTTTAATAAGAATTATAAAGCTCTATTTACGAACCAGACATAGAAAAAACTATGGAATGAATTTAACGAAGAAATTTGAAGAAGATAAAGTAAACTAATCCATGCAATACTTCATTTTACTCGTTCACAAATATAATTAAATCGAACATCATACACAAGCGAATTAAGAGACACCCACATAATTACCGTCCGTCCTGGTGAGCCTCCAGACTGCATTGTCCATTATTTAAACAGTCGTTTCAAGGACGTCGTGGATACTAAAAACACAATTTTTTACATCCTCAGTAACGCGAAATAGAATTGTCTTGAAAGGATTTAAAAAAAAAAAAAAAACTGTGAAATATACATCACGACAAACCGCTTACAAATCTCGACTGTTAGAAAAATAATGAAAAATGCAATCACTGTTTATTTGCAAAGGGCTATACGTTAATCATGTTTAAAATTAAACAACCACATTTTTACAAAAAATTTCCATCAACTAATGACAACAATGAGATTTTGTGAAAAATCATTGAATCGAAAATATTTTGTTATTTGTATGAAACATTACATTTACGGAAATTTCTAAAGTGAAACAATTATTTTAATTATCTTCTTTATAAGCAATTTACAATTAACGAGAGCAATTAGACGCAGTGTTAAATTATATTAATTACGTGTTTTTCTATTCGTATTCATTTTGACTGCAATAGTAAAGTCTTTCTGCAATCTATATCTGGTAAGAGTTGGATTTAGCAGTAGAGTAACGTCCGCGACACCCGTTTCTCCAAGTGGAGGCTTCCTAATCCGTTTAAACGTTGACCAAGCGAGGTACGAAAAAAAGAAGAAGAGAAAGAGAGAAAGAGAGAGAGAGAGAGTGAGAGAGAGAGAACGTGTGCGAAAGAGGAAAATGGGAAGAGAGAGGTGGAACAGCAGCTCTGAGGCTGCTCAACGACGTTCGTTCAATCATTTCTATATACAAGAGAGTACACACCGAAGAATCGTCGTAATTCGTCGTTACGAGGGCGTTCAACCTCAATCCACGGGCTCACAGGGCGGGCCGAACTAGCCCACATGCAACAAAACTAGCTGCAATCCTATGTACTGCATAACATGTATTCATGTGATCCCTTGCATTTGTGTGTAGTATACAATGATCCTTTCAGTTACAATATATACAGTTCTACTTTAATTTCTACGAGTATATATATGTATAAACGCAGAGGAACGTGAGAAATTAACAGTTGTATAGACTCGCTACTGTGAACACACCAGTTTCCATCTTTAAATTCTCATTAACACAAGTCTTTGGATCTTTAAAATGAAATAAAATTCCAGCGATTGTTATTCATGAAAATTACAACAGAAAAATGTATTTCCACTTGGACTACATGAGATTCAAAAAGCTTTTTGAGAATTTGCCAATAAATACGATGCAGAAATAACGATGTTTGTCTAATATTTATTTATTCAAAGAAAAAATTAACTATTTTGAATAAACAGCATTTTATTATGATGACCTATGGTGAACTCTCTAACTTTGAGGTAGACCGGAAGTGACGCCAATTTTATACGTGCTTCACCGTCCCGTCACGTACCCATATCACCCGTCTACAACACAGACAACTTTGCCGAAGAGAAGTGAAGAGGAAAAAAGGAGGCTTTGGGACTCTTCCTCACGTACGCAGTCAACGTCGCCAAGCACGCGTACAAAAAAGCACGCACGATCTTTCACATGTATATATATGTGTTTTGGCATCGCTTACGTGTATTGTCGAAAGAATAAATTTTAAATAATAATCAAGCACGAATTGGAATTGCTCAAATATTTTAAATCAATTATTTAAATACAGAGTAAGATTCAAATTATTTAAGGATTTTTTTTTCTTCAATAAATGATTTTGGTAATGAAAAATTATACACCGAAAAATTTCGATTATTATTTTGGTCTATCCCGCAACTGGGTCACGGCCAGTAATTGGTTCACCTTAGCTTCATAAACCACAGGACCAGTTCACGTGCAATACCGTTTTACTAGCTACAAATAAACTCTATAAAGAGGCGAGGGGAGTGCTGACTTGGCCGAGCGTAGCAAACGTACATCCGTTTCCGGAGGATGTGCATTCGTCATTTTCTTTCTTTCATTTTTTTCCCCGAACTTTATAGGGAGGGGTTTGGAACAAATGACTGTATACAATTTCCAAATAACTTGAATTAACTTTCACAAGGTTTGAATTCAAGATATATTTTGTAAAATTCGCAAATCTACATTATTCGACCTATAAAATTTCCAAAAAGTTTTTGGAGTTTTGTGTTTTTATTAATCCTTTGACTTAGATATTTTTCCTTATGTGTAATCGACTAAAAATTTGCTACTCTGGGATTTGGGTTCGCCGATTACGAATCCGAACGCGATATTTGTGAATGCAAAATTCATTGGTTTTTCATTATTTTAAAACAACAACTATCGTAGGAAAGTTTAGTAGGAAAAATTTTTTTTTCATGAAAAAAAGAATACAATCCGACAATTTATTTATATATGGTGTTTTCACAATTAACAAATAGTGACTGTCCACATTTTTTAATATATTTATGAATGTCCCAAAAGAATCATGGAGGATAAAAGAAATTTGGTATTTTTTGTTCCAATAGAAAAACTCTAATAAAAAAACTGCAAAATACTAATAAATAAATAACAGTCAATTTCGATGAGAAATTAATTTTCTGCGGTATATTACAATGTCATTCGCTTTAAAACAAGTTTCTTTGCAATTAAAAATGAATTCATTTCGATTAAATACATTCACTTCAAACGCTTAAAAAGCCTGCTTCGATCTTGATCGACCCAATAGATTAATTTATAGTGCCATTTGATTATTATTTTCTGGCTCCGGTATATAGGTAAGAGAATGGTCGATCATTCTTTGCTGTTGCTCGAGCATAAAAATATCAAGTTGCGTAAAATTAACGTGTTTATTTTTCTACGCGATTGTAGATTTTTCTTTTTGTGATACCGATATTCGCTGCTTAATCATCGTTTGAATTCTTCATAGTACATCCGAATCTCAAAATGAACGATGATGCAATTCGATCGATGACTGATCGTGAATGAGACAATATCGTAAAGGGACATCGGAGTTAAGAATATTAAATTAAAAAGAATCGATAATACGTTAGGAACAGAAAAAAGAACGGACCTAATTCCTTCTACATCGAACAAAAACTACAAAAAGTTACCAATCACAATTCTAATTCCTCCACTACACATCGGATAATATATTTTTTTATTTTGAAATATTTAGACTCATCTTTCAATTCGATTGTACAAATATTTCTGTTAAAAACGTTTTAAATGTCGATAGCTAAAAGGGACCAAAAGCGAAAGTAAAGACAAAAAAAATTTCACCGTGAATAAAATAGCTTTCGAAGCACGAATTGTTCCGAACGCGATAAATCTTGGAATCGAATCTTTTGCGCACGTTGTTGGATATTCGATCCAAGACTGGGGTTCTGGGTTACGATGTTTGTATATCTTTAGAGAGAAGAAAAAGAGAACATATGCACGTGGACAGGAGAACGACGACGTCGACGACTGAATGACACAGAATAAAAACGAATAAGAACACTGGAATATGGTGAGGGGGAGGGGATCAGGAATACGAACCAGTTCTCTCACGGAATGAAACTGGAGACCGAATCGCGAACAGTTTTATATTGCTATGTTCTTCACGCTGCTGTTGATACTCGTCACTGGTCAGACACGACTCTATACACGAGTGTCATATTTATTTTTTTATGATTATTTTTTTTTACTACACTTCTTATTGACTTCCCGTCTATAATTACCGGCTGACGATAAAGGCACAAAGAATCATATGAATAAGCAAAAATAAAAATTACGTAACATTATACAGGAGTTATTTAACAAATTTGAAGAATATTCACGAGAAGAAAATAAATATAAAAAACGTAGGCATATATTTGGATTTATTTATAGAATGAGAGATTTTATAATTACAAGAAAGTTAGCTCGAAATTTATTCATCAGAAATATAGTTCATCAAAATGCATTTCATTTATATTTAAAACGAACCAGGAATCACTTTAAATGTAATTTATTCGATCTTATATCGAACGATAAATAAAATTTCGAAAATCACGAGGTTTTCAAAAGCTTTGACTGTACCAATCGTTTAGCGAGCCGCGAATTACCCGCCAAAACCATTTAAAGAACAAGACACACGAGTCTGTTAAACACATTCGCCATATCGAGAGGAGAGAGAACAACTCCTCACTGGAGAAGTAAGAGACGTGGAACGTGACCCCGAATTCTTGAAAATAATCGCTACCGCTCTAGCTTAAACGACTTAAAAACGATGTATATCTATATATTATAAGTTTATCGTAGATGTGTATGTATGTGTACTTTTTCTACAGCAGTACAATTTAACCATATCGTCTTTGTCTTTCTGGTATCAAGTCCCAGTATAAACCATACGCATACCTTGAGAGACGGCTAATTGTGTTCCTGTTCGTCTGAACTCTCGTAAATTGTGCCAAGTGCAATGTACACCTCGTACTCGGAGATTAAATTATATATAGCTATATATTTTCGTGCAACGATTCTCGTTTCTATTCGATGGACAACAAAAGATTCCAAAACGGTAAATTTTCTCAGTAACAATAGCTGACCGAAAGTCGACAAAAAAAAAACTCGATAAATGGAAGACCGAGCTAATTAATAGCCCAATAAATCCGTCTGGCTATTCATTCCTTAACATTATTCAACAACATCTAGTTCAAATGAAAAAAAAAACTTTTATTTTGCTCTAGATAAAACTGATGGCTTTAAAAAAAGAAGAAATCAGATTCATAGGTGAATTTTTCTTTGCAATATATTTTTATTTACGTTATTTATTAGGAAAGAAGATTCCTTAATTTAAAAAATATTGTTGAAGATTCTATCATTGCACGGCATTTTATTTCGCAAGTTCTGTGACTGTCGAAACTAATCGTGAGATCAAGTTTTTAAAACAAAAAAATCTCATCAATTTTCATATCTCGAAATAGTAGAAAACTTTGCATAGTATTGAAACATTGAATCGCTGCTATATTTCCATGCACAAACCTCGATGTCGTAATAAATAATAACAAGTAATAAATAATTCTTTGGCTAGTATAAGTTTCATTGAATTACGATCGAGATTCTTGAGTGCTCTGCATACTAAGATAGGATCCAATGAAATTGATTAGCAAATGCACATAGATTGGTCAGTTCCCTACGACGTAAATACTCAATTGTATATATATACATATACGTATGAATGTAGTGATGGAGAAATTGAAGAGTCATGACGAGTGATTGTACAGATAAACTACTGTACATATGGCATTACAAATATATATCTATGGGGTATATATATATATATATATATCAGTGTATCCAGTAAAACGAGTTGTACGATGGACTGTGCAAGAGATTGGTAAAGGAGTAGCAATTGATTCGACAATGAGTGATCGTCTCTTCGAGATATTACATAGTATATTTTCTCCCTGTCTTTCTTTTTCTCTATTCCCGTGTCTTTCATCATAAACCGAATCATCGATTCGGAAAATTATGACGAGAGTATAAAAATGCAGATTTCATTTTTTGCGGTCATCAAAACGTTGCCTATGACTAAGTTCTCGACCGAGGTGTTTGATTTTTCCTCTGGATAATCTTTTGGCAGCAGTTTGATAACGAAAATTCTGAATTAAAAAATCATGTTCTACGAATTCCTATGTAAAGATTTCATAAAGTTTTTTCAAGGAGCCTAATTTTTATATTTCTTAGGATACTTATTTTTGAAAAATTGTAAAAATTGAGGCTTTTTTTCTCATTTGTACTTGTTTAAGTTCCTGATGGGAGATTGAAATGAACTTCAAAAAATTGGCATAACCTCGAAACGATGCTTTCTCTATTGATGGCAAATTTGTCGAAGAGAAATATACATCGAAACCGCAATTCCGATCGAAATTTGTGTAAGAGCTCGGATCTGAAGAAGAGGCTGTGAACCTTTCAGACGAGTATATGCAGCTTCACTTTATTAGGAAGTTTGGTACAAGTTGCATCGCCGAGTACCCTGGCAACGAAGACACATATACACACATACGAATGAGGAGCAATAAAAGCAAAGGAGAGCCCGCGGATAATCCGGTACTCTCGGTTAACAGACTGTATATATATATATATATAAGTTTGCTGACCGGCTCGCGCCACTAGCGCGGCATGCAAACGAGGCTCTTGGCTTCGTTCGCCTTGTGGAGGTCGTCTAGTTGCGAAACTTGTTCCAGGAGCTATCCGCTCCGAGCGATCACCATCACACACAGTATGAAACTTCGAGATACTCCGCCAGAGCCTCGAGTGCAATGTTATTGAAGCCTTACAACCTTGGAATGCATCGAAAATTTGTGTTCATTTTTTCTACTTTTTTAACTAAACTATTTATTTCTATGTATTGCGTCTGAGTATACCAAAACATGTTCCAACGATTCGGAAAAAAACAAGATATTTAAAAAAAACTCGTATTTTTTAAAAGCTCAAGTCTGTTTCGACATCTAAACTGTGATTAAATTATTAAAGAGACTTAAAAAATGGATTCTGAAAAAAAAATCTCATTTGTATAAAAGGAAATTCATTGTTTTCTTTACCTCTATATTCGTAACAGCTATGAGGACAAAATCTGATGCTTACCTGAAACACACAAGACAAAAAGAAAATTTAGTATATTGTTACAAGACCAAATGATAGAATAAGAAAAAAAAAATTGCACAATACCCGAAATAAAAAATCAAGGAATACGCAGAAAACGGACGGAAGCGATTGGAATCTTTGAAAATGATTTTGAAAAACAATTTTCAATCTCGATCGACGATAGCACACAAATAAATACTGATAAATAAAAACATTCATCATGGATAGCGAAGGGGCAATATTTCAACAAACCCTTTCTCCCAGACGACTATAAGAGAAATAAATCTTCTTAATTTATGATGTGCGATGCTCGGTAAATGTAGATTACAATGTGGTACATAAATAAATATATACGTATATAATAAACGTGTGTATCCGAAAGTAATGAATATAGAATTGATAGGTCGAGTGGGTCGAAAATTGACACGTTTCATCTACGATTCAGCCGATCATCCGGTAAACCCACGCGATCGTTTGAAAGCTCGATCAGAGAGGAACCAGGAAAGGAAAATCCGAGAGGGTCTTTTTTTTTATATATTCATGTATATTTATTCGTAAGGGATTACGAGAGGCGCGGTGTCTGTGTTTGTGCTGTGTATAGGCTTCGGGTTGGCGATTTACAACGCGAGAGTAAATCATGACAACGTAGAAATGCGTGGGTGTCAGAAGAACGGGGAAGAATCTCGTTCCGTATTGTGGATTACGTTCATGTACTCGAGCACGCAAAACTTTGTGATGCTCGGAGCATTCATATATGTACATCTAGTAATAAATATACATACATGCATGAAAGCTATATATAGTTGCTAATAACATATATATACATGTATATAAATATACGTAAGTTGTAACGAACGTCGATGGCTCACGCGATCGTTCAACAACTTCCTAGAGATCCCACTTGGGTGAGCGTTTGCTCGCACCTCGGAACCATTAATTCGGTCCCGTGATTGGTAGCGATTCCCGTGGTTCTATATATTTATATATACAGATAAAACTCACACATACAAGCCCACAAAGCTTTTACATGTGATAGAAAATACGGCAGATCGCCAGGAGACGATCTTGTGTCTCGTCGACGCACCGTCACGGACACTGCACTCTTAATGTTATATATACATATATCTCTATAGGTGGATAATATAAATGCATTTTGAACTTAGTTGCTCATTTGCTTACAGGACTATTGAGATTGCATATCTATGTATAATAGTAAATGCCATAAATATAGCTACGAACGAATATTTTCAAGTGTTCGTTGACATTCTTTTTAAGAAAATTTTGTTAAGGACTGACACCGCTTTTTCACCAGAATTTACTAGAATTATATTTCCATTTTCTAACATAAGATAATATGACTTGATCCAATAAATACGTTTTTTTTTTTAAATAATAATTAATAACAATAATTATCAGAAAGGCATAATTCATGAATGTTTAAACGTTAACTTAAAGTTCTATCCATGAATAAATAGTAGGAAGTCGTCGGAGCTGCCATTATTTTAAGGAAAAATCATGGATAATAATGTTTTCAACATCAAAGATAAGGCAGCGTTGAGCAAAATCGCTTGCCAAGGGAAACAATGGACGCGGGAAACGATTGCTATCATCCCTCCCTTCTCTCTCTCTTTCTCTCTCTTTCTTCCTCTTGGGAGAATTGCCAATGATCATTATCATCAACGAAGCTTTGATGCGAAATGCGGAAGAATCTTTTGGGAGATATATTGGAAATAGCAAGAGGATGAACAATTTAAACTCAGGTTATTAAGAGCGAGAATAAATTTACATAAATAATATTGAACAACTCGCAAGAATAAAATTTGCACGATAACACAGCTGAAAAATTATTTCGTCGTAAATAACTTTTTTTTCTCTCTGTAGAGCTCAAAACGTTCGGATATTTCTTCATAGATTTGTAAACAAAAATAGCAAAGTTTAAAAAATATTCAACGAATTGAAGTATCAAGTGCAGAATCCTCGTTTTCGAACGAGTTTATGAAAAAAACGAAATTATACATTTTTTTTATGTCTGTTTCCGACAACTCGGTTTCATTTCATTTTTTTTTTAAACAATTTAAAGTTGAAATGAAAAAATAACTCAACACAACCATAAAACGTTGAATTTCACTTTACCTGTCAGTTATGACGTATCTCATCTTGTATATGTCAATTACACAATTTAATCAACCGAAACATACACTCGGTGTGCATGTCCCGACCAAAGTCGTTTCTTCGTCGCATTAAATGTAATTTAATAATGACGCGGATAAAAAAAATTTACATCACGAAATTTCCTTTCAATTTAATATCCTTGGTAGGAGATTTTTTTATTATCCATGACCAGAGAAAGAAAGAGAGAGAGAGAAAGAGAGAGGAACAAAAAAGAAAAAGCCAGAAAGTGGTCCATATGCTAAGACTCTACACGGGATGATTGCAGTGCTGAGAAAAGAATAAGACAAGTCTCGCGGTCTCCGCGGACTCACACGAGAGGCCCGAGTGTTTATAAGCATGTATATTGCTGCGGATATGTGTATTCGAGATTCGAGTTATTATATTCGAATATATAAGTATAAACATAACAGAGTGAGGAGATTTTAAAACGAGCGAGAGGCTTGTGGCTGGTTCGAGAGTCGAAATCGAAATTTTTTCAGTACGTTATTTCTCGTGCAAGCACTGAGGGATATAATCATGCACCGGTGCTTGGACCATAAGACACAGAAAAAGAAGAGCGAGTGAGTAAAAGAAAGAAGGGAAGAATAAAAAGCAACTGAGAAGTGTGCGATATACATGTCGTCGAAGATTTGCCAACTTGGAGGAAGAGGGCAATAAAGCACCACCGTTATGTTCCTCACGTGAAATAAGAATGCATGACGAAACGGCTTTATATACGCTCGGCTATTTTATTGTTATTTCTTTTTTCAATAGTTTTTTTTTTTTACACAACTTGTTTCCATGCTGCACGAGCGGTCCATAAATTCACAAATAAGCTCGTAAAATTTAATCTCTTGTTTCGGCAAGGGTTTTTTTCTTCATCCCTCAAGCTTACAATTTTTTATTTTCATTTTTAATAGCTCAATTAAACTAATAGTTTGTTAAATAAAATATTCAGCTGTAGGATTTCTCTAACAATCGTGCCCGCGAAGATTGTGTGAAATATATACGAGCTCGTCGAATCTTTCGGAGGCAAACTAACGAGGGACTTCGAAATATACTTTTTCTTCGATTCGGTACTCAATCTCGCGAAAGATCAACTCGTGCGGACTAAATCGAAGGACGAAACCACGAAGAATTTCCGGTATATCTTGTAGACGCCGATACGCACTAAGAAACAGGCTCACGAAAATCGAGAATTAATCGAATTTCATTGGTGAATAAAAATAGAACGAAGTGAGTTCGCGTAAAAAAATATGTGCGATGTCGACAAAAAATCATCAGAAGTCGAAGCACAAACTTCATTTTTGCTATTCTTACGCCGCGATGGTAATTAAAAATACAAAATACCCAATTCCCTGTGTAAAAAAAAAAAAATGTTAGCGAATAACAATTCGTGTATTTTCGATGAAAATCCTTAAGTATAGAACCTAATACGCGTATAAAAAAAAGTTAAACTTCGATTCGTGCGGATCTCAAAAGATTGAGGAACGCAGAAGAGCGAGTCTACAGGGAGACTTCGTCTCCCTGTTGATATATTCCGCTACGCTCTACACGGTCAATCAGCCCCCGATATGGCTTATCCATCTGCAGAGACGACGAGTGATAGAGAGAGAGAGAAAAAAAGAAAGAGAGGAAGCGAAAGAATTCAGTATCAAAGCTCGTCTCATCGAGTAGCGGAAAATTGAAAGAAAATAAATTTGCCAATCTAAAACAGAAGTAGAACGAGCTACTGCGATACAAGAGATGCGATTATCATCTATTATTTCCCATAATAATACGGTTGATTACGTCAATTTATCGATCGAAGCTTACGAGAAAAGTCTGAATAAGATTCTATGGAGTTAAAAAAAATGCCCTCGTTCCCCACAATGATGGAAAAAAGTTAACACAAAAAACATTAATAATTCAATATCGGACAAGGAAGACAAAGGAGACTATAATAATGCAGGATTCATTCCACAGGATAATGACTAAAAAAAAAACCGAAGAAGGCTGGGAGAAACGTAACACGAATTAACTAATCGATCTTGATATTGAATATGAATTAATGAGTTGAGAAAAAGCAAAAAAAAAACTTTGGTAAGACTGTTATTATCTTTATCGATAAATATCTTCAAGACAGGACAAAAATATCAACGCTGTTACTTTTTTTAAACGAAACAATAACTTTAGCGTCTTAGAGACTCCTATCAGCAGGGTTCAAGCTGTTGCCTCGATTGATAACGTCAGAGTGGTATAAACGTACGAATCGCCACGCCTTTTCATTCGTGTCTCTGTAAATCAACGTTGGATACCAGGGCGTGCAAAGGGAAACCAATAGCATGACCTAGGGCGACGCCTGACCTTTCTTAAATTACGACGACTGTTTTGAGGACCATAAATAATCGTGGTGGATATTAATACGAATCATGATTTTACCCTGAAACGAATTGTGTACGTGAAAAAAAAAAAATTACATCCGCGTTTTATTACTTTGTCCTGTTTATTATTTATATTTTCAATTTCGTCGAATCTTATAAAAATACAAAATAATCATTAAGCCAAAAACATATAATTGCTCATTATTTCCAATAAATAATATAAATTTTAGGCTAGAAATTTTTATCTCCATCGAGGTCCTCTTAAAATGTTCATTTCTCAAATTTATGATGATTGTCCTCACGTCGTACAAATCGCTGTAATCGAGTTTCGGAGCAAAAAGAGATAAGTGGCTATTCGAGGGTTAAATTACCAGACAATTTTACCACCCACATCTCCATTTTATATCGAAACTATAACTACACACATTCAAACCAATATACAACACTGAATTACCGATGATTGCGCATCAATAAACAATATACACGAAGTATATTGTTATGTATTATTCCATAGTATAGCTATCATCAAAAATACATTATGACGAGCAGGCGGACCGCTATTGAAATGAAAATTAAAACATCTGCCATGTAAATGCCCCGGAGCTCTCTTATAAGCCTCGGAATGAAACAGGAAGCTTTTGCATTGCGTTGGCCTCTTTCAAAAAGACCGGTCGTCTTCCGATGTGTACGGAATCTTGATACGATTATAACTATAGCAGATTATAAATGCAACATATATGTATATGCATCGTCCACGTGAATCTCATTAATCTACCTCTTTCTTTCTTCTTCCTTTCTCTTTCTATCTCTCATCTCTTTCTCTCGGATCACAGCATCCCGATCCCCATAAAGTATATTTTTATTCATCATTTTTTGTTTTTACACATGGATATAAGAGATCAGGATCCACCAGTAGACGGGCTCGTTGCCAAGGCAAGATTTTATGTAAGCCAGTGTGCCGGAGCCCCACACGAAGTTCCATGAGGAGCTTTACTTCGTACGGGTTTTCTTTCCGGTGTGATGGAGGCCCGAATATGTACCACTTTTGTACAAAGCCCACCCGCGAATAAAATAAAATTCGAATGTGTTTTACCTTCTACAAATGTGAAGAAGAATAATGAGATTTTCAATAAGAGGATGAGAAAAAAAAATGATAAAGATATTTAGTTTTGTAAAAGATGATGACGAACGAAAGGAGAAAAAAAGCAAATTGGAATGAGTATTGCAAATATTTTGGAAGAATGTTTGCCCACGTTTGTTCAGAGATTTGAAAAAATCTCAAGGCCTAAAATTACTATAAGACAAAGAGGTGGCTAATATTGTTATTTTGAAGAAAGAAAAGTTAAATCCCTTTTAGAAATCTTTCAGACCTTGCTTATTATATGAGAACAGGAAAAAAAATGATTTTTTTTTTACGTGGAGTTATGTATACGATAATTGCCAAGCCTGACGAAGCCAAATGCGTTTTTCTTGAGATATTGCGCGGACCAGGCACTTGGCACTGTTTGCAAACATTTTTTGTCTTCTTCATTTCCCAAATCAATTTACTTCGGGCTTGGTACTGCGAGGCTAAACAGTTTCAAATATTGAGGGTCAAATGATCGCTGAGAAAGAGGTCTCCGAGTATATAAAATCGAACTGCGGATATTATCGAGAGCTCGTAAATAAAAGCAAGAAGCAATGATCACGAACAACACAACAGCGGGATGGAGAAAAAAGAAATAAAAAATGGCCGCTCGTGAAAACGTCGCGCCTGACTTCTTCCTCGATTGACTTCCGTGTAGTAAATTTTTTTTTTTCACCACCACAGAGTCACTCGAGAAATCGTTATTTAGTTTTTTTTTTTCATTCCTCACTGAAAATATAACCTTCGTTCAAATGAGAAAACATTTTTATTGGTTGATAAACTCGAATTTGTATTTTCGGCATTGGATGAGAGTCGTAAAAAGTTGTATTGTTACTCCTACTTTTGAAATGTAAAAGAAAAAAAGAAAAAAATATATTTTAATCTATAGCTTCATAATAAACCAATTTTTATGAGAGATGTACTCATAATCCGTGGCAATTTTTGCACTAATCACAAAAATGTACATTGAGTAACGTATGTAATTTCATTAGGCAAAAAAAAAAATTCTACCAAGTGTTGTTACTTGTATAAAATACCAGGGCGTTGACAGGAACCCCGGTGTACCTGAGTCGCATAAATTAGCATCGTTATAACGGTGTCTATCGTCGTCTATAATCTTTAATGTCCCTACTCTTTATCCCACAGAGTTTCAAGCTACTCGATGCGATCTTACGGGTGATTTTTAAGGATGTAAAGAAAATATGTGTCTTCAAGTTTAAGACATAATGCCCATTCAAAACAATTACCTTGTTTTTTTTTTTAGATAAATTGTTTTGTGTTGATTCTTCACTTCTTTTTATTATTATTCTTCATGAAAATGAGAAAACTATTTATTTGTATTGTTCCTATTATATACGAAATAATTACATTTTTTTTTTTAATCCTAATCTTCATAATTCGGTAGTCATTATTCATGACTGTGCAGTCAGTGAATCGTTAATAAGCTACTGCCGTACTTTGACCTAAGTTCAAATATATTATTCGATGATTTTTATTTATTCAAGAAACACGAGAGTCTCAACCTCGACCTTAAACGGATATATGTACAGGTCTTAAGCGAGTAGAAATTAATCGACGCTTCGTTTGCATTGAGTTATGGTGGAGCCAAAGTGTGGCAGTGCCCTACCGTGGCGACCTGGTTCTTCGATCATCTGAGCGTGGATGCCGATCTAAAAATCAATTAGATTCGGTCACGATCGCGCTTTTATATACTCGGAGAAAAAAATAATAGAAGCTGCATGGCAATGTCGAGCCTTTTGTTTGGCAACGATTGTTAATATATCGTAGTGAGAACGTTCGTTGAGATCGTACCACAAAAGACATGCGCTTGAATCGATTCAAAAACCGTTATAACCCACAATTTATGACAAACTCATTATCCGATCACTGATATAATTGATTTAAAACGAAAATTCAATTTGATCCGAAATAAATCCAATTAATAGATTCTCAATTCGTCAAAGAGCGGAATATAGAAAACCATGCACTGACAGCGATGAGAATGCAGTTGAAGTGTGATTTGGGTGATCTCTCAAGTTGAGTACCTTTGGGCAAAGCCAGTACTTGTTTGGATGAACACGTAGCCATAAGCGGGCTCGCGTATTTATCCCTCAGTGGGAAGCAGTTTTATTGAGTTTGTGATGGTGTCAACCAATTAAAACTCAATAAAAAAATACTAAACATAAACGAAATTCTAATTACTTTGCCAAGCTTTCAACCAAAAATATCTTCAAAATATATTCATCTTACTTGTGGTTCTTTTTCATTTTTCTGCAAAACATCACTGCATGGAAAAAAGTCTGGAATTGAACTTTTTTATAATCCACGAAAGACCATTAACGCAATGCTTTTAATTTTCTGAGTTTTTGTAAATAGATTTCGTCTACAAGCGATAAATAAAATGGAAGAGAGAAAAAGTAGGGAACGTTTGAGAAATTAATTTCTGTACAGATCGTGAGAATATTTCGTGCATCAACGAACTCAAAGGTACCTTCAAGCATATATACACAAGATATTCTCAAGGCTGCGAAATTATATGGACGGCATATGCAGCAGCGTTCTGAGACACGGATGTTACACGAATCATAAACAAAGAGGGCAGAAATATGTATGCAAGTGCGATATGTAAACGTATAACCGTGTGCAATACCTTTGGTACATCCAAGATCTTTACCTATGTGTTAAAAGTACACTTTCGATATGTGTATATACACGACCATTCAAAATAAACTACCTAAACGAGCTCGAATAATATGCAACGATAAAGAAATAGCAAAAAACAAAAACACTACATGGTCGTATTTTCATCCAATGAATAATACCTTGCACTGCTTTTTGTTGTTAACAAAATTCTGATTACTGCCAATGAACTCAATATAAATATTGGAAAATAAATATTTCTAACGCAGTAGTCAAGTAACAGTCACGTTAAAAATTTTCCTGTCTGATTAATTTATGCAGATAAAAAATATCTAATATGAAATGTAGAGTTTGAAAAATTATCACCTTTCCCCATATCGAAAACACGGAGCTCATAATTGACGTCAATGTATTTATTTTCAAAACTAAATGGTCAAGATTTTTGATTTCTTTAGTCAAACTGCGATTCTGCAATTGAGGAAAAAGGCAAAAAATCTGTAGACAAATTTCAAAGTTATTCCGTGAAATGTAAATTTTTCTACTGCTCCTCATGGAAAACGTGTGTAAAACTGTACAATCTTTGATTACGAGTATTTCGAAAACGGGATGATAAATTCATTTGAAATTTTGCACATAATTTCTTAATAGTCCCTGAATGTGTCCTCAAAATTCTTTTAATTCTGTATTATTTATTTTCTCGATGGGTTACGATTTTGTCCTGATCTCCTCTCTAATAATTTGATTGAATATTTTAAAAGCATCTGAACCGGAACTGTATAATTGACAATGTTGAATGTTCAATTTTTTTTTTAAATCCGACTGTATAAAAAAATTTGACGATGAAAGAGGAATAAGGATAGAGGTGAACGCGGTTGTGTGCTGGTATTACTAGCGTTAAGTGCCTCATAAAATCGTCCCCGCGAGTTGCAAGTTGAAAACCCGAGTGTGCGGGGAGATAAGTCAAGCGAAAAGGACCGGGCAATCGGTGTGCCCGACTGAATTTATAATACCGCACGATATGCTTGTAAGTCTATAAGTTTTCCTCTGCAGCGCGCTTTCGTACGACTTGCCTTTTGCATTTATATGTTTGTTTTCTTTTTCTAACGATACGGGACCCTGGAGCAGTTTTGCAAACATAGTAATGTACGCACGTGTATGTATAAATGTATGTTGAATGCTGATTTTTCAAGTAGAAATCCATATTACACTTCTATGACTCATTTCACCGTGCTCAGAGGCTATTAAATTCCTATTAGATTTGTCGATACAAATTTTCTCGCATTCCCCAGAGATATCAAATAAAAGTAATAAATTAAATACTGTAGAAATGTAATTCCTCGATATCTATAAACTGTAAGATTGTGTAAAAAAAAAAAAAAATGAAACGATAATAATTTTACAAAACATCGTAATGTCGCGTTTCAGAATCTCGTTTTCAGAGATGATTTTCTGGATATAGAATAAGTTGAAAATTATTCATGCATTTCTTTTCTTTTTACATTGCTCACTTGGCTTTGTTGTTTATTTAAAAGAAAAAATTCGATCTTTCGTCTCATAGTTTTGCATGATTTAATAAAACTGGAATGATAATTTGAGTTAATTACCTAACGTTTCTCACATGCTACTGAACTTTCTCACATTGAGAAAGAGAATTCGATATTAATAATAAGAGAAAACTCCTTCACATAGCGTGTTCCTTGTTTTTATTTCCATAATAAACTCCTCCAAAATTAGGCGAAAGTTTGTGTCATTAGCAATGAAAACTAGTAATAAAAAGTTAATTGGTTTAATAAACTTTTGGATTGAGTCAACGAAGAAGTAGGTACATAATACTAAGTAATTGCTCGCTGCACAATATTGAACATGTTTTAAATTCAACGCGTCATTAATCCGAAAGAGATGAGCGTTGTATTAATTAGCATAGCAGCCCAAGGCACACGAGTTACTTTGTTTTCTTTTTTTTTTTTTTTTCATATCACTTAAGTTAACAATACATCGAGAGAAGCCGAAAGAACTACGCGCATTTTTAAAGAGCCTGGAAAGTTTTATTTTAGATTATCACCTGTGTGTACACACGTGCTTCAAAATACGTATCAGTGTGGAATTACGAAGAAGATATAATTATTCTGACGTAGGATGGGTGTCAGAGCACTTGGTAATTTTGGTCTGACTATAAAACGCGCCTTGTCCCAGAATTTAAAAACATGAAATAAAAAGATTGTAATTAGAAGAGCATGTGAATTTGGAAGACCATATGTGTTCTCTCGCGCGTCAACGGAGTTGCTGAAAGATTCATTATACAGCCATATATTCGTATTCCTAGCCTTCTACCAAAAAATAAAAGAATCGTTATCATTTATACGTAAAATCTAATTACGACGCAATTTTCTTTACTCAAATTTTCCTTGAAAAACGTGACGTTTATATATTTGTTCATTAATAATGTAAACGATTTGAGTGGAACTTAAAGTAGCGTATCCCGTATTCGAGATATTAGTGATCAAACATTGTACAGTTTTACGCGCGTTTTCATGAAAGTGCAGAATAAATAGAAACATTTACATTTCACGGACTAACTTCGAAACTTTGCTACAGATTTTTTTCTCCGACAAAGACGAACATAGGACAAAGTTTGTTTGAAAAATTCAAGAATTTCGACCATTTCATTTTGGAGATACAGCCGTGAAAATTTTTCAATACAAAAATCGTCTCTTCCTGGCTCTTTCTTTCCCACTATTTTTTTGTATTAAAATCCGTTAACAAGTGTGTCAATAAATAATTTAAAGGTGCAAAAAATAAATGAAGCAATCACCACAAATGTGGGTGATCTTGAAAATCCCGTTGTTGAAATAATGAGAATAAAAAAATGGAAATATATAGTAACATATGTGATATTTATTCATGTGGACATGAAGAGTCCAGTGAGTTGTTCCATATAAAGATAAACGAGCACGCGTCTTTACACTGCGGTCACCCAACGCCAACACCAATTCTTCAGCGCAAGATACTACTTAATTTTTCATACCTCGTTAAAGAGTATTTTATTATTCGCAATTTCTTAATTGGGAGTATCCGCACCGAGATTATAATAACTTATGCACCAACACTCGTAATCAACGAGCTAGTGAGACTTTTTGTATGCCGAGAAGCCACACATTCTATTTGCAATGCATCGAAGCATTTTTACGGTTCAGAGTAAACTGTGAATGTATGAAATTAATGCAAAAATTGTACAAGGAAGGAATTTAAAGGTAAAGTTGGCGAAAATAAATTGCAGCGTAATAAGGCCACGATGGCATCGAACACGAATCTATTCCTGGTCACAAAAATATATGAGTTTACAGCATGTCGAATATGATTAATGAACAATAGAATTTGTTCATTTAATTTTTAATTCAATTAAAAAGGTGAATAAAACTTTTTTTCATTCATTTGCTAAGAAAAAAATTGATTTATAGAACTGAATTTCGATCAGGTGAACGAAAAAATGTTAATCCGACTGTCTTTTCGTCGAATTTTGATGATTCTGGCAAATCTAAACAAAAAAAAATAGTTGGATCCGCAATCTTTGTTCAACTTAATGGAAGTTTGTTCGATGAACGATCCTTTTTTTCCTCAGGGCTATTGCAATTACCGTGATAGTTAATAAAAGTAGATTTTTGTTTAAATGAATTATCTCTCGGTACGCAAAAGGCTAATTGACTGGCAGAACAAATATATAAAGTGATGTCTACATTTATGTGCGTTTGAAATCAGCTATTTAACCATATCTGAGTCTCAGTGGAGTGCCATATGGATACGAGAGATCCGATATTCGCATTGTATCATCGGATCAACGGATACTCGAGACTTTAAGGGGATCCTCTTTCTCATTATCCTCTCTCTTGTCTCTTCGGAGCCCAGTACTCTTAAGTTTTCGAGAGCTATAGTGAACGAATTCTTTTTCGGCTCGACGACGTCAGGTGGCACTCTGACGTCGAGCCGGAAGATTCTTAAGAGGCGATTACCAACTGCGCTCTCTAACGCACAAAAGCGTCTCAACATGCATTTTTCAATTAACAAATGCAAGGCAATATATAAAGCAGAGCAAGCAAGTTTGTCTTGACAAGACAATCATGAAAGAGAGAGAGAGAGAGAGAGAGAAAGAGGTCAAAAACGGTTTTATCACGATTTGGTGGCTGGTGTTTTAGTTATTACAGTAGTTTCCTGATTTTTTTTTTCGATGAGTGGGAAAAAGAATAAATGATAGAGGACAATTGTTAAAGCGTGAAGGTTTCCACAATGAGAAAAAAAAACAAAGGAAACGAAAAAACTAAGGAAGTGGGACGATTTCGTTTTCCTTCATGAATGTCAAGTTGAAAAAATAAAGTAACGATAATCATTTCGAAGGTAATAGAGAATAAAACATAGAGAGATGTGGATCCCTTGACACAACTATCAAATTATATTTTTTAGAAATAATAACAACCATTATAATGTTCTAATAAAAAAATTGGCATATTTTTTGAATGTGTTGCAAAGTAACTCGTTATAATCAATTTAAAAGTAATAATTTATATCATTACTCGGTAATGATTTCTCGCAATAACGGCATTATCGTAAATTCCATTTTTCAAAGCGGTTTAATTTGTCATTGAGAAAAACGTTGGTAAATGTTTTGTTCCTCGTGCAATTTTTGAAATTCATTGCCTTCGGCCGAAACGATTAAAATGAATCGAGCAGCATGTGTTTCATTAGCAGCATAAAAGCCTTAAGTATCGAGCTATAAACTCCGGGTCATTTAAGGGGTCATTATTGTCGCTGTAACAGTCTGATGTTGTGGTATTAAAACTACCGAAGAGAGTACATACGTGAACTCAAATAGCACGGGGATCACAGCAGGTAGATGAAAGTTTTCCGCTTGTATATTTATACACACGAGTTTATTCATATACATCCTCAGTGATGTCCGCTCATTTTGATGACGTCTCGAGATATAACAGTGGGCACTGGCAGGGCGAGATGTGCTTGTCACACTCTTTAAGAAAAGCGAAAGTATGCAAGCCACATTGAAACACGAATACAGATTGTCCGTATAAATATATATGTCAACATAATTGGCAGTCACTTTATTTTCTTTCTCGTTTCTCTACGCTCTCCCTCATTTTCGTTTATGTTTCTCCTTGCTCTCTAATTTTCCTAATTTTTACTTCTTTAATGAGTCATCTCACTGCTCTTTTTTTCTTCTTTTCGTTAAGATATAAACGCAGCATTATAAACACAACAAAAAATTGATAGTTCCATATTTCGTGGTAATCAGAACTCGTTAATCGAGTGATGATTGAAGTCAGAGAATATCATTTTCGTAAAAAATTTCAAGACACGCTTATAAAAAGACTTTAATCGATACTTAATTACTTGGCAGATTCGTATAAAAAATGATTCATGATTATTCCCACCATTATTTTTCAGAATTCAACATATGGTCGTAACACTTAAAAATTATGTATAGGATTTAAGAACATTCGACATTGAGTTCAGCTGCAATGGATTCCAAAAAAATTAACACATTTACGATTTAGTCGTTTCGGTAATTTTTCAAAACATTAGAAAGTTATTGTAGTGTAGAAAATCGACATAAAAATTTGTGTACGATTTGAACGAAGTGATAGCTCGACAAAATAGGATGAGAGAAGATATATTTTTGTATACCCATTGAAGTTTCTCCTGAGACGAATTAAAACTATTAATTGTTATCGGAGATGTACAGGCAAAACTGGCAGCTGTTATTGAGCAAATCGAAAGTGAGATCGCGCAGCTAATAACAAAACACGAGTCAAAAAGTTTCAGGCTCGATATAGAAGTTGTCTATATATTTATACGTGCTTAAATAGCCTTAAGCATGTGCTTAACATGTGTACGTAATGAGCAATAATCGGTGAGACAAGAAACTAAATTATCGTAGAATATAATCGACATAAAAGATGCAGAAGCGGACTAATAATCAACGTGTCGGAATATTTCACACACTCGATCTTGACGAGCGCACAATTACTTGGTTCCAGAGAAAGAAAGAAAGAAAGAAAGAGAAAAAGACGGTCCTCTCTGTGCGTGAAATATAATCGCGTAACTCGCTTTCTAACGTGTGATATTTCAGGAGAGATTTGTGACCTCAACGTTCGAGCCACCGCTAATCACTTTAAATTTCTTTCACGCACCTGGTCCATTCTTGCATCCAACAACTACATTTTTACATACTTTAGCAACGTGGTTTCAATATGTTTTCTCGTTTTTTTTCTCCCAGCTTCTAAACGAACATATGCTCCATTCAAATTGCTTTTTATTCCAAGTGCAGGAGGTTATTGAAAGAGATAGACTTTCACTTAAATACACGTATCTTAATTGGTAGCATTCAATTTTTCAAAATAAATAAACACATGCATATAAAAAATCATCTCATCATGATGAATATTTATCGGTATGATATAGAAATACGATGAATGATGAAGCTCGAGACTTGTTAAAAATAAAAATCAACTTTTGCTCTCGAAAGTAATTTTTTTTTGTCCGAAGCTGTAAACTCCAAATACGTCTTTTATCCTATTAGTCTCGGTTGTGATCTCGTGTGATAAATCGATTTTACTAATTCGTTTTGAGAGTTTTGTGTTTGTTAATTGATTGAGAAAAATATATTTGTTTATTTATATGCCTCGTCATATGTTCGTAATGTCTCGATTTGTGGACCTCTCTTACAAGCAATGATTTCTCAATTAACCCGAGCATATTTGCGAAGTACATAAGCATGAGGATGTTTATATATGTTGAACGTAAGTAAAAGCACATGTGTGTAAAGAGAAGCGCCAAAAAAGGAGCGAAGAAACCCGAGTAGCATGAAGCAAACTTTATGAGTCTAATATTAATGGTTTCCACACAAAAGGTCTTCGTAAACTCATTTCAAACACACAAATTTTTATTGTTTTTATCCTTTGTTCAGTAGCAGCGATCAATTTTTCCAAAAGAATAGCATTTCAAAAATTAACATCGTTACTCTTGGATATATTTTTAGATTTTTCGAGAGAATATTCAAAGAACAAACTCCCACGTGAGTCGATTAGCGCAAATTCTTATTTTTCCTCCCTTATTATTCGTTATTCAGTATCTTGAAATTGATGAAATGTTTGTCTAATATAAGGAATGAAGGCATTTAATTTGGCCTGGAATCGCCCATATAAACATAAAAAAACCTTCGAATTTACCCATCCGCTCTAATTGTCCGATCTTTCTTCCTCCCTCCCTCTCTTTCTCTCCTTGCAAATAATAATTATGAAAACCTTGTACTTGGCGAGAAATGAACACCGATTGCGCGTTACCAGCGCAACAAACCGCTTATTACTCGCAGTAAAACCCTTTCCGATATATCACTACCAAGGCGGCATTCACACGTGCGCATCGACCAGAGTGATTACAAATCATATATATACGTATTAAAGGAATATTACGAGTCTGATATGATATTGCGAGATTTTCACGTACAGCACTTATGAATATCTAATTTCCTGATACGCTAATAATTAATTCACCTGCAAAACGAGTAATGCAACACCAATTGCAGTTAAGGCAGTAGTCTCGCCAGAGCGTTTTTCTACAGAATTTTTATTGTTTAGTTTAAGAGTATATTCAGTCCATTATTATGAAATAACGTAAAAATTTTCAAAAGGATTCTGTTTGAAGAAATGTCTGTTTAGAAAAAAAAAACGAAAAATGTTTGTCTTTTAGTTGAAGAGATACAGCGATGTACAGGATAAGCTTTGCATGTGTATTAGATATGAAAAAGCTGATTATGTCTCAAACCCTTCACTTCATATTAGACATTTTTTCGAAAAGTTTTTGTTTTTACATTCCTATACTATGTGAAAACTAACATTATTGGATTATTCTGCAATTTATATCCAAATTTTGGTAAATTAACCGGAGAGGGAACTTTGGAAAGTGACTGCGTGGCGAGAACTACCTTAAATAAATATATAGATGCTTACAATATTTTTAAGAGTATATGAGACATGCCGAACAAAAAATAGAAAATAGTTTGATTTTATAGCTTTATTCGAATTGATGTATGTATTTCTTTGCAAAATACATTCTTTTCAAATTAAAACAAACTAACATTGTTTCCACAATTAAGCGAAAAGTTCATTTATGAATGTGAAGAAAAAAAAAACATCACTCACGAATTCTTCATAACAAGTGTTATTTTTTTTTTTCGCGGAAGTTGCCTGACAAAAAACGAAGGAATTTCATTTTCTCTCGAACTCTGTCATTGTGTTTGTATGCAAATATTGTTATACGTATGTTTTCCGCATGCGAAAATGAAATATGGAATGAAAATGATTAGTTTCTTTCAATACTTTCAATTCGTTTCATAATGGAGTGCGGCAGGCGAAAATAATTCATTTCAGCCTTAATTTCAAGCCCTCAGGACACTGCAGTGTCTTTTGATTAATGATACTGCGTTCTATAACACTGAATATTTATATATTTCTATATATGTTGAAGCACGAATGCTTCAGAGCGAAAAATCAAGTTCTAATCAAGAGCCAAGTCATAATGAATCTTTTGCTCATCTTTTCCTCGCTGGAATCACAGAGTTAATCGGGACTTCCGTGTTCCTACACACGACCATCAGTGTCAGATCGTATCAACGCCGGAAAAAAAAAAAGAAATTAATAACAAACAAAAAACGACAAAGCCATAGAGAATATTTCGTAACGAGATTTCGTTGAAATAAAAATAATAAAAAGCACACTTCATTATTCTCGTCGCTGACGAATGTGAGCACAATTACCCGGTACTCGTTGAAATTTTTCGCCAGCGATTTATCTTCTCGCGTACGCGTTAAAGTTCTCGCGAATACGTAATAAACATGTAAGCGCGTGTAGTACATTGGATGCATAATGTCTTTACTGCACAATTGCACACAACCATATGTACTACCAGAGTCCATGCATTCATCAAAGAGTGAGAAGCTTAAAACGGGAAATTCAATCGTCTGAGAGTCTGCCAACTTGATGGAATACAGAGTGTCTGAATTGTTTGAATGCGAACTTTAATGTTCGAGTCTACGATCAAAACACATATGTATCTATATACAGCAATCTACAAAACAAGTGGAACAAAAATACTACTTTTTTGACTCCTATTGCAAAAAACCAGAATAAAGCAGTTCGTACGAAATCTCTTTGTCTTTTGAATAATATTGTGGTTGAATTCGACATGTTTTCGTATCTTATTCCGAGCATAATTATTTTCGTTTTAACAAAGAACAAAAGACAGATACAAACAGAAATTTGACAGAAATTATCAAAATTAAAACAAAGAAATTGGATCAAAGGAAAAAACAATTGTCGAAATTGAATTAAAAATTTCCAATTTTTGTTAGAATTTTTTTATTATTGAATGCAACAGTATTTTTACAGTTGGAATGATAGGAATAACATTCCGGACACCCTGTATACAAAAAAGTGTATGAATGCTGAGAGGCTCTCTCGTCGTCGACAATAGCTCGTCTGATACTTCCTTCATATAAAAATAAAAATAAAAATTACCGGCAGTGAACGGTTCCGGCTATACCGGATGATGCATGCGAAAATTCTCTTCCCGTTTCGCGTAAGAGCAATAAATCTCGTTAGAGGTTTACGATTAGATATACGTAAGGCGGTAAGATACAGGTCTTGTAATCATGCAGGGGCGAAAGAGATCGTTTCAACGCGAGCGTTAATCTCTGTGAGCATCAATTAGCGCGATATCACACACGAGACATATGCTTAATTTTCACTTCGGATTGTTTACTCTTTACGATTATTATTAATTTTAATATTCGTCAGTTAAAAATCATTTGGATGGTAAAAAATTCCTCATTAATTTTTATGATCAAATGACACTACAAATAAAAGTTATTGCTTCTCGACAAATGATTGAATAAATAATGAAAAATGTACAGAAAATTCATAATACATAAAAATATGAAGAAAAAAACGTTAAACGAAATCGAATAAAATTTAATTAATTAAGTATAGAAATGTAAAATTATATGTAAACGAAATGCATGATGAGTGATAAATATTTTCTTGTGCTTCGAAAAAAAAGTTATTTCAACTTTCCATTACTTCATTGGAATTTCTTTGAAATTATTAAGAATTAGAAAATAATTATTGGGATGTAAGTTTTTTTTCAACTAAGAAGCAAAATTGAATTAATCTTTCAGCATTTACTCAAGTTAATAGGGAAATGATTGATGAAGATTATCACGACTTTGCACACGAGGTATAATGCACGTAACATTGAAAATTTAATTCGCCATCAATTTTTTCAATGCCAATTTTCGTGTCAAACAATTACCTTTTAATTTATGACAATTGTTGTGATTCCCATAAAAAGGAACAACGATGGGATGATAATTATTTCCACGAGACTTGAGTATAAAAAAAAAGATTCGAGGCATATGAAAGCTTCCACCTATCGAAGTCAAGAGCCGAATGATTAATGAACAATTGAGCAGCGATTATAGGTCGACATAACAAGAGACGAAACTTTGATCTCCTACCGTTGCTTTTGAGCAGAGAAATTAATGGAAGAACCGGACCCATTTGAGAAACATTTCACTAATGAAAGGGAACTTGATATTATATTTTGTCTAAACGACATCTTGTTAAACGGAATTTAAAAGCATTTTTATTCAACTTATATTTTTCGTAATAAATTCGATTTTAATTCAATGGCACGAAAATTGAGTGTTATGTACTTGGTAAATTGTAAATTAACAGAATATTCCACAGATTGTTAAACTCACTTTTTCATTAAGTCCCGAGATCCGTATTAAGATTCTTACAATTTAAATATTCAAGTTGAAGTCAATTAAATAACAAACCAGTAAAATTAACTTGTTCCCTGAGTTTTTTTCTATACCAGAAGCCATGTTACCCTTAGGGGTTGGAAATTTAATCCCCAGGGGAATGAGATATCGAGAGATATAATGGGGAAGGTGTAAAGTCACGTGCCGTCATAGTAGGGTTTTTGGATTTGGAGTGGCTTCCAGTTTCCATCGCGAATATCATTGTCACTGCGTGTTTAAAAAAAGGGTTTGGGTCGAAGGGATGAACAACTATGGGGTCGCAACAATTCCATCGTGTCCCTTGTGATTTAATATCGTTAATATGACTGCATAGTACATAGTAATCGATCACTCAGTCTTTCGAGTAATCAAAACGCACTTGATGGAAAAGACAAGCAAAAGCCCGATTCTTTTTTCTATAATGGGCTATTTTTTAAATTACAATTTTGCATTACTCTATAAAAGAATGAATAATAATCTTATCTTTCTTTATTCAGTTATCACGTGAATAAAAAAGTGAGTTTTAATTTAAGGAAAAAATCAACCCTGCACATTTCATTTAATCTGTGAATTTATTTTTCAAAATAATAAATTTTTTCTGAGATAATAATAGTGCGGGGTTTCGTACCATTGGGTAAGTTTTGAGTCGAGGTCGTACCAAGCCAACCGGGTGAATTTCCATAGCGAAAAAGAAATAGGAAGAAAGAGAAAAACAATAAAGATTCAGTAAATAGGTGGTTCGTCATCGAAATGACGAAATTGTTTCCTAAGCGTAGCTCGACGTGCGGCGTCGTAGTATTGTCGAGCCTCGTCGCGTCCGTCCGGACGTCGTCCTGAAGACGAGGACTCTTCGTTAACATCTTCCACAATCTCGGACACGCCGTTTACACTGCCGTTCTCGCTTCTGCGATTAGACAAAGTTTCCGTGACGAAATTAACTCATGGTAAAAAACAAATTATACACAACCTTTGCCCCTTCCTGTTGGCAAAAATTAGGAAAATAACGAAACAGAACAAAGCCTCGTCCTCATCATTGTCCTCTTTTACGCTTCTGTTTTATTCCTTCCTAACGATTATTAGCCTCACTCGTTAGTTACGCCAGTCAAAATATGTACGCGAATCTTTCAAATTACTTTTTTAATACGGCGTAGAAAACGATAAAAAAATATATAAAAAAAAACTACGACTCTGACAATTTCGTAAGTATTTAAACTCAGTTTTCCTTTCATTGAGAAAAATGGCTCCTTGTTATTTCCTGAAATCCTACATAATCAACGTGACCATCATTATCATTCATCATTTCATTCATTTCCTTCTTTTTGTGTGTTTCTTAATCCAAAAAGGTCCAAAATGAGATTGAGTGCGACGATTAATAGCTGCTTCATCAAAATATACTGCATTCGTCAGTCATAACGTTAAATCCCATAATATTGTATAGATCGTTTTCCCGAGTGAGCCACGAACATTCACTGCCCAGAAAAAAAGTGTTTATTTTGAAGTAAATTACGTCTACAGCGTAGTGATTCATCTTCATTGTAATGCTAACGAATCATCACTTCTATTAAGAATAATGAGTGTGACTTTTACTCCGGATTATTTCCAGTCTTATACACAGTATAATATAAAGAATGAAAAATCCTCCGAAAAAGCCAAATAATTGAAGAAAGTTGCCTGATAATATTTCCAATTACGTCTAATGGTTCAAATTTGAAAAAAAAATTCTCACGCTTGCCCTTCACATAAAGAGGAGTAACAAGCTCAACGCAATATTAAAAAAAAAAAAAAAAATTCGAAGCTATCGCTGCTGAAATTCAGTTGAAGAAACGCAGAGTTTAAACGAAGTCCTGAGTATAAAAAACGAAATGAAACGAAAAATCGAAGGTTGAAAAAGGTTCAAAAACCCAAACAAACAAACGGTACAATCGCTGAGAGCGTATGTCGAAGCGAAAAAAGGAGTAAACCAGAATGATCGTGTTTTATGACCAGAGAGTTTTTACGATGGACCATTGCCACACGATCATCATGAGTATGAAAGTACATAAGGATCCCTTGAAAAGTGTGTACATGGTATGTACACACGTAAAAAAATTCACCTACAGTGACGTCCAAAAGCAATAAAATAAATATAATCTTCTCCAAACTTCTCCAAAACTTGGCTGCTCCAAAAATTTGAAGAATTTTTGAAAAATTACTTAGTAGCACATATGTTCAGATTGTGAATGAGACTCGTTAAATCCAAAATGATTGATCGGTCAAATTCTCAAAGTGGTTGAACAAAATCATGGTATTTCACTTATTTTGGACGTCACTGTATTAACACTGAGTAAAAAATATTGTTGAAAAGGTCGATTATTCAATGGTGCGTATTCAACTAAATAATCGACTTTTTCAAGTATTTTTTTCTTCTCAGTGAAGATGCACACCCATGTAAATGTATATGTATAAATGTATATTCCTAAAGCGTGTGCAACGTGTGTCGTCCTGCACATGGTGGTCGCTTTTTAATACGGTACATACAGGCTCGACGAAGAGCGACCACCAAGAGACTCTTGCTTTCTAAAATAATAAGCGAAGGCTGCGTGAGCGTACTCGCGTGCATCGAACCGACGCGTGCCCGAGTACAATACTTTATATATGTGTATATTTATATGAATCATATATACACATGTATAATTATAACATGTTAATACTTTTTGCTAGTACGTTCTCCAATTCAATGCATGGCGAAGACAAAAAAAAAAGTATGTATATGTATGTATTTATTTTAAAAGTTATTTATTTGCAAAAATAATGTGTGGATTTCAGAGCAACGGCGTCTCGAAGACGAGTCATTAAAAAGAAATTTTAAACACCCTCGTTGTGTACTCTACCACATATTTACTTCGGCAATTATTATTTTTATTATTATTATTATCATTATTATTATTATGAGATGGAGGATTCTTCGTAAATAAAAAAATCACTGTTCGCTCAATTATCGTCTGTTCGATAAATAGGAATAAGAAGTTGAAGCGATAAAAGTTTTTGAGAGAGAAATTTTTCATTGTGAAATAAGAAAAACACGAGCGAAAAAAATTGCACGTTGTTTTGCTGTTGCTGATTTTTTTTTTTTTTTTTTCTTATTCTGAGTGAACAATTAATGTAAAACATGTAGAAGAAAATAAATATTTCATAATTATTATGAGTCTCGTCATTGAGGCTTAGAGATATTTCAAAATTGTAATGCACTTTCGCATGAGATGAGGAATTTCAATTCTTATTCTTATCCTTGAGGCAGAGACGCTAGACTGTATTTTCCCAGAGTAAAACATAGGTTTCAGATGATCAACATCGTCGAAAGGAGTCAAGAAAAACGAAAGAAGATGACGAAGAAGAAGAAGAAAATATATTTTTCATGTGAACGAAGTTGTCTGGCGTGAAACGAAGAATAATTGCAAAAGGTTGCTCCTGGATGATTCATCGAGTGAAGGAAACTAGTGAGAGGACCGAAGAGCAAGCATGGAGCGAGGAAAGAATGGACGATAAACGATAAGGCTCATAGACGACTAAGTAAAACCTCACGTTGGAGAGAGGAAAATAAAGATGAACATGAAGCCACACAAGATATACAAGACGAAAGAATAGTCGACGATTTAACGATGTGAGAGGCTGGCATATGTAGGGACACAACGAGAGCTCAATCATGCTCATCTTCGTGGTTCTGTATCCTATTGGGTTTCACGAATGAAATGAGAGTGAGAGGGCCAATGAAAAATCGAAATTTAATTCATTTTGCTTCACTGGAAAATCTGATCAATCATAATTTCTTTGTAACGAAAAAAAAGTGATTATCATTTGAAATTAATAAATTAATTTTTCAATGCAAAAAAAAAATGCATTATCATTTCACAGTACGTCAAAATATTTAGTTCACAAATCAATTTCTTGTTCTCCTCATTTTAGTTTAACAAAAAAACATCTCAATTGTTAGCATCACGATCATAAACTTCGGAGAAGTTAAAATTTGATAATTTTCATATCCATTTGACTTTGACTTCACATTAAGAATAGCTCATGATTTCTGTAGGTACGAGTACGAGGTCGTGAAAAATCCTCAATACTAACAATCATTTGATGCCTTTGTCTCATTACATCCATAATTTTTGATGCTAATAATATTTATCAGCGAAAGTGTTTTTGTCCGAAGGTTTGTGCGATGTCGACATCGATGACTTTCGTTTATCGTTTTAATTCGATTACAATAATCATAGCTACCTTAAAATTTGGAACCAGGCATCAATGGTGCGTCATAAAACGTCACGTCAATGCTTCGACTATTTGATTGCTTTGTGCTGTGAGGGATTTTGCAATTCTCACAGGCACAATGACAATGAAAAACACTATAAACAATAATCTCCTTAACGATTTCCATACGACAAACTATTCACGAAATGCTAAATGTCAATATTGAAAGTTCTCGTAATGAAAAATTCGTAATAAATTATAATATACAAATAAATATTTTTCAACATTTGGATCCTCCTTTTGTAACACAGTGTAATAAATACATAGGTGGTTTAGGTAAGCGACTGTGGCGCCACGGTGGAGAAAGAGTCCATCAATGTACATAGACTAAAATCCATATCCTGTGCCAGGAGCAAAGCGTCACCGAGATACAAACGTAAAGGGAAACATAGATATATATAAATATTGGATCGACACGATTTTATATATATCGGTAGGTCGGTTTTGTTGATGGGTTCCAATGCTTTCGGGTAAAAGTTAGTGGGAAGGGAATAAAGACGGAGGGCGAAGTCGGATTCATGGGCTCGTGATCACAAAATTCGATTCGATGGCACGAATTTTCGGTGGCACACGAAGATACAGACTCGTTTGAATAACCGACACAACCAACGATCACGAACAATAGATACGGAGAGAATTATTTCGAAAGATACGATAGAGGATACGGTAGCCTTATGCTCTAATTACGTTATTATTTTGTTTTACGTTCATGCGATTGTGGCAGCCTAGAAAAGACTCCACCGAGTTGGGAAAATGGTTGCAACTTATAAATATACTTCATATCTATATATTAATACGTAACTCTGTATGTATATGTATTGTGAGGCTATAAATTTGTTCGTCACGTGAACGAGCGATCAGACGTGATATACTCGGATTAGGATTACGTCGCAACAGGATTTATGTAAACTTGCTAAGTGTATATAAGACGAATTAACTGAAATGTAGCTGAATGATCATTAATTATTCGAAGTAAGATAAAGCATAATTAACTTTGTTGAAATAATTTCAAATTCTCGTCAATTTAAACATTTTTAATATAAATTTTTGGCAAAGATTATATGTTCATAAATTCTCTAACATAAATCATGAAATAGTAATGGAATGATAACAGAACCATAGCTCAATGAATTACGTTTATATACATAAAAATCTTAAGAAGTATTCCATTTTTCCAACCTATTACAGATCAAGGTTGTAAATTCTGGTTGAAACTATCTCTACGAGTTTTACGACATCATATGATAGTTTCTCGTACTAACGCCCTCGCGAGATTCAAGAGAATAAGAGAGAAAGGAGATTTACGAGGGAATTGGAGAATGAAAAAAATTATATCTCGATCTTAGTGTGGCGCACACGGTGATTCAAACAGATTAAGATCTTTATGATCGTTTTTTCTTTTCATTTTCATGAATAACCTTGCTACATCAAAGTTTAAACCAATCACGTTCGTATCAACTCTCGGATCATGTTAAAAGGATTAACTCAATTAGTTATATGATTTGTAATTAGTTGAGTATTGAGTACGCAGAAGAAATAAGTTCAGGGATTATACACGTATACATATATATATATTATTGTTTTTATTTGAATAATAGATACAAATACTTTTTACGAAATAATAAAATTGTTCATACAACAGATTTATTTCTTTGATTATTTTGCCTGTTCTCTGTTCATGAATCTCTCTCTCTTTTACTCGATCTCTCGCACAAAACGATTGCATATCGTATGTCATATGAGTGAGGTACTGTTCAATTTTCCACTACGAATATTACACATTGCATTACTTATTTACATAATTCCAAGTTTCCCGGTAGAATTATTTAAAAAAACATCGAAGTAGATAAAACTCATCGAAGACAGTAGAACAGTATAGTAACCCAGTAAAATTCCCACCAGCGATATAATTTATGATATTCAACCAACTGCGAGTGGAATTTCTTTCTTGAGACTATAATAATAATTCCCTATAAGACTGAATCACATATTTGCATAATATCTGAGTGGAAACACCCAAAATTTGAGCTTCAATCGACCAACGGAATATTTTTCTCTCTCTAATGAAGCAGGAAAAAATATTTTTACAGTTTGAATTGCTCGAGAGAGTGACGAAAAAAAAAAAAATTGTAACTTTCTTTTACTTATGAAGACACAATTGGATACTTTTTTTGTTTTTATTACGAGTGTTTCTAAAATTAACGATATCCCTCACACAATTTAGTCTCATTAGCAACATTCTGACGCTTTTTTTTATGAATGGCAACAAAATAACAAATGAAAATATATGTTCACAGAAGTAAGAACACGTGTGCTTATCAAAATGTCGTAAACAATCGAAACCAGGTTTCAGAGCTGGCTAAAAAATTTACAAAAGATTTTTTTTTTTTTTTCGTGCTCATTTGAAAATTGATTTATTTATATATCAACTGATTTTGCTTCTGTCTTGATAGCCAATTTCCTAGTGAATTACAATCTGAAGCAATTTCATCTGAACTACGTATTGAGCTCATACATATGTAGAACTGTATATATAGGTTGGTTGATGAACGATACGAGAAACGAAATAGACACAAACAAGGCCTGCAGCGATGTGTACCGAAACAATCGAACGATCGATCGAATCTCCTAACCTAGAATATTCTGCATACAGTTTTTGTGATTTATTTGATTAATCGACGTCCTACTTGCGTTCCACTTAATCTGGTATTTATGTCATTGCACACAGATGTCAATGAAATGTTGTTCAATACCAAAATAAAATCTATCTCTTTGAAATTCGCGATGAATTCATTGTGTCCCCATACAAACAAAAAATGTTCTTGGTATTTGGAGCTATGTGTAAACGACAGAACCATTAAGTCATTTTGGTAAGAAAAATATTAAAAATCTGTAATAATAAAAAAAATAATAAAAAAAATCAAGAGTCCTATAAATTTCATCATATTTCGAAGTAATTTTTCCTAAGCACTAGCTACACGTACAAAGTTCAATAAACTATTGGTTAACACATTGGATTATTACAACCCGGACTAATATTTTAGCGTTGATTATCGATTACCCAAAAATATTTTTATGTCTAAAGAAACGTAGTTTGCATGCTAAACTTTTTGTTGTTGTTGTGAATCTTGTCATAGAACTATTTGTTTTATTTTCTGAAAATGTTTGGGATTTCATACAAAGTAATAAAAAATTATGACTTTTTCCATTAAAATGTTCATGTCTCCAAATGTGAAAATTTTCAATGATTTTTTTTTTTTTTTTTTTAACTTAATTCGACATTATCGGAATTTTTACGAAGCGTGCATATTGAGTAAAGTTTAAAGCGTAAACCTGAAGGGCTGCTGATAACAAACGAATTAAGTGGATACTTCGAGTCAAATCGACCCAGTGCGTCAATGCCCTGGCCAAATAAAAGTGCGTCATCGAATCGTCAACATAATTTTTGCCTGTACATTTGGTTCGAATAAATCGATTATTCTGATTGGAACGATAAAGAAAAAGATGAAAAAATCTTAACAGCGTGTTTTCACTTGTGGTGTGGGGAATAATAGTGGATTGCGTACGTCGCGAAACAATCGAGCGCGCATTGGCCACGGTGAGCTTTTCGGATCTCGCGTTATCGCTTGCTGCCGCTGCATTCGGTCGTTTTCTACATTTGTACATGTGGACGGAGTTATACATATACGTGCACATATGCGTCTACCTACAAACATATATATGTATATGCGAATAAGTAATGAACGCGCGTCATCGAACCACAGATCGTTGAGTGAATGTAAACCGACCGCAATACGATACCGTTAGCAATATTTTTTTGTTTTTTTTTTTTAGCGCGGTCAACACGCGACTGTGCTTAATACCGAAGTCAAAACCACGTTGGACACATTTTTAAAACCGTGGCTTTTTTCGTGGTCACCATGGTACATTGGTCACTGCTCAATGTCCATTTTAATCTTTTTTTCATTTTGTATATTTATTACGAAGCTTCGATGCGAGGTAAGATCGAATATCGTATTGAGAACCAATCGGATCACTATATGTCGCAATCCGAGTATGAAAGATATTTTTTCAAACATAGAAAGCAAAACTAGGCAACAAGGAAGGGGTTGAAAGGTGGGGGTTGAAAATGAAAGGTTGTAAAAGCTTACCCGGAAGAGCTGGATCCGTTTACAGCGGAAGTCGAGCTCCCGAGGAAAGAATCGTTGCTCGCGTCTTGAAAAAATAGCAAGGGTACACTTCGTGGCTCGTTTTCTCTTCGAGCTTCCAATTCTTCGTATGTTCTACAATCAATTACATCCATTGGTCAAATTTTATGACTTGGTTTAGAAAAAATAAAACATCCAACTAAAACGTTAATTAAATGCATAAATTTTGAGAAATACGGTATAAAAATCTCATTATTCATTTTGGGTCAACATTCAGTTTCCAACGTCATACGGAAATGAGTGATAAATAAACTCTAGTTAAGAAACACGGTCGTTTTATACAAGTGGACAATGTGAAAAAAAAATAAAGAATCAAAAAAAAAAAAAACTTCAAGGATTGGCGGTTCAATAATAAAATGAAAACGTTTTTCCATTCTTCTGCTACTCTTTTTCTTTTCCTCTGTCATTCTCTGTATAGAAACGACGCGTCGCTTTTCTCGATACCACAAAAGTCTCGAGCCCGTAAAATGTGCGTGTGAAACGGGGACACGAGCTTTAGTTTTAGAGCGAGTGAGAAAGAGAGAGAGATTGAGACAGGTAGGGAGAAAGAGTTTGCGAAACGAGAGAGAGAGGATTCGTTTGGTTCTCTTGACTGAATTCTGTCGTGTCGGTTATTGCATTAGTCATCGATCGCACTTGTTATATATAATTAAATTTTCTTAAAACCCACATATTACGAGTCTTTTTAAAGGAATGTGTAACCTCAACCGAGCTGTTACTTTATTTTGAGAATTGTCACGTCAAGTTCGTGATATTAAGGAATAAAGAGAATAATAATTAATCATTCTAATATAGTTTATCGTATTGTGCTATAAATAACTGAAAATGGAAATACATCTGACCGAATTCTGTCGTATCCGAGTTGGGCATTTAATGCAGCAGCAAAAGCGAGAGGATCTCCAGCTATAATGGCGCCCTCCTCGTTCACAATATTTCCTAGAATCAAATGATCAGATTGATCATCCAAACGAGCCTCTACAGCACTCGAAATCATCCTGCGATTCGTTGGTGCAATCGACTGACCGAGTATACTTGGAATTGTAACGTCACTTTCCATCGAAAAATCACCTAATCAAGTTCATCGAGATAAATAAGTGACCATCTAATTTTATCTGTTGAGAATGTCAGATTATTATTTTATTTACTCCTTTGTGGATCGGAAAGCGAGGCAGAAGTTGACGGGATCGGTGGAACGACTGATGGGAGTTCGTCGTAAGATTGAAGGTTTTGTGACTGATCGTCGAATAATTGCGATCCGTTTACTACATTATTCTCATCTAAAATTGACGAGATTTTCATAAATACATTCAAGAAAATCGGGCATTTTTTAAAATGATATAAAAACACTAATTTGATGGAAATACGTTCAAGTATTTGTTTCAGATTGTTATTCATTCGTCCGTTTTGTTTTACAGTCTTCGAAAAGCATTGATCAATCATTTAGTTTTACTGTATTCATCGCTGTACCAATTCAAATCAAGATTCATTCCGAACCTTCATCACACTGTTGAATTTTCGATTGATCATCGTTGTTAAATGAGGACATAGCGACGGAAAGATCCGATGTGCTTTCCTCATTTTTGATTTCTCGCTGACTTTTCAATTTCATAAAACGTCGAAGATGTTGACCGATGTTTGGTAGACTCGATCTTATCTGTCGATTCATGCTACGCGTAAATTATCGATTTATTGGGAATTTTATCCAGTGAAAGACTAATGATTGAAGAAGAAAAAAACGTGAAAAAGTATATACATCGAGACCTTTTCACCGAGCGTCCGTGACAGTGACGAAGTTTTTCCAAGTTGTTCATTCTCAACGAAACTATCAGAAAAAGCATTACTACGTATCGACGGTGTTTTCAAAAATGTAGGCTGCTGTCGTTCGTTTGAGTTTTGTGATTTTTTTGAGGCAGTTATTTTTGCCCGGGGCAATTCGTCCGTAGTCTTGTCACCCATTTTCCGCGATTTTTCAATTTTTTTCCATTCGTTATTTCATCGATCGAAAAACGAAGCCATTACACAATGTCACAGCGACTTTGTTCTACTCATGAGGCACTCGAAAAATTTTCCCATAACATTTTCTTTCGGTAATTACCAAACAAATCATTCTTTGCGAATTTACACAGCCAACTCAGTCCCATGATTGATTTCTTTTTGTTTTCATACGTCGACAACTTCGTACATATATATTGAATCAAACATTTGCTCATTTTTTAAATTAAAAAACAAAGAACTTCGCTCGTATGAGTTGCTATAGAATTTAATTGATCGCTCATTGAGTTCTTGAACGGTGGAGGTCGTTCTGCGAATGATTTACATAAGCACACGTACTTGATGACGGAAGAACTAAAAACTAAAAAGTTACTGGTGTCTGAAAAATCATATGTTTTGTAAATGGACGAAATTGTATTTCCTTTTTTCGATTATTTATATTTTGCATCCTAAAAATAGGCCAAGATTTTAGTTTCTCCATCGTTTCTATTCTGTAACTGTGTATAATTTTTCAATTTTAATTTCTTATATGTGTGCACATACAATATAATGCAATAAAAATAAAAATGTTTATCGAACTGAATACATTCTGTTTGATGGAAAATAATGAATTAAATTTTTTTTTGTCGAATGGCAAACGATGTACTTGATACAACGAATTCATGAAAATTTCTACCATCAATTGAACGACTAAACAAAACAATTTTGTTCCCGACATCTGTTGCCATTTATTTGCTTTGACATACTTTTTAATGGTGTCAATGAAATATCTGTTCAAGTCTCATTGATCGAATAGACTAAATTGTTTCGTTAGGACTACGCGATATTTTCGTTGGTTCGACCATTGACTTGTTCCAGTATTTAAAAAATTAAGTCCAATATCAAAAATGTTTCGTTGCTTCTATCGAACTAAATATTTCAATTGGCAGAAACGGAATTCGTTTCTGTCTACAAGTTTTTTCTTCTCAGTGTATTAATTTTCATTATAATCGTCTACTAGACCAAGTTATAATAATAAACTCTTGGAATACGGGTTATGGGAGATCGTAAAATGGTAGCATTGATCGTGGAAACATACTAAGTTGTTTGAGGACGAAGAGCCGAAAGGGCAACGATGTATGGGTTATAAATATTCTGAACGAAAACAGCTGGTATATGGACTGGTCCATCGGAATTGCTAGCATTTTCCATCAAATACAGACTGCTTATTTACCTCCATTTATAAAATAGAATAAAAAAATTTATTGGCTGTAGAATCAAGACTCTAAATAATAAGAAAGTTTGAAAAAAAAACTCGTCAGTTGAATTTTGTAACCGAATTATTCCGTTATGATTAATTTCAAATAAAAAAAAAACTATTTGGAATCATGTGGATCCTTGAAAACATTTTTTTGAATCGAATGGCACGAATTTTCAAGAACCTTTTAACATTTAATTTGATTGTCGTTTTGTTTTTATTGTGGTTTTTTTTTTTTTTTATCACCTTATATTGTAAGACGCAAGTTGTATGCAATACATGGTAAAATTTCCTCAATTTCTTCAACTGTATTCGATCTCTTTTATCGTTTCTGAGCAGCTGCGCATTCGCACAAGTAAAATCGACTACACAAACGCGATTTGTATAGGTAATAAAGATTGTGCAACGTCGCCAGGCTTTCGGGGTCTCTCATTTCACTTTGGGGACTTTGCAATGCAAATAGTATAGAAATCGTGTGCGTGTAGCAGAGGCAGCGCAGTAACGGCGATTCGCGTGACTTTTACCCGAAGGTAAAGTCGATACACCGAAACCATCATACGAGAAAGTCATTTTTTTCGTACTCTATATATATGTATATCGTCTCGTAAACAAAAGTGATCTCAATATGCTGAGCCAATATTTATATCGATCGAAAAATCTTGTCAATTCAAATGAACGCAGATCAACATTTTGGCTCCAAATTTTGTTTGTTCTATTCATTAAATACAAATAATATATTCATTTTTCGAAATTTATGAATATTGTCGTTATACAAAAACGAATAAAATGACATTGAAGTTTGCATCGTTCAATAGCATACAAATATTTTCAAATAACATTTGTTAGTTTTTTAATATTTAAAACTCTCCACATTTTTTCTCGGCACTCTGGTTCATTAAAACCCAAAAACTGTGCCCATTCGTTGCAACTGAATATGCAAATAACTTTCGGGTGCTATATACTGAGAAAATGAATTTAAAAAATCGTTGTATCCTAACGATGCAAACTTTAACATCGTATTAAAAAAAAAAAACGTAGAGTTGTAAAATAAACATGAATGTATACTGCACATACATTTTTTTAGCAACTTACATGTCATCCATATAAATGAAACATTTTCAAGATTGCTTCAATTTGGTTAATACATTTTTATGTACATGCGGGGTCCAATATGTAATATATTTCTTAGCGACAACAATTTAAACATGCAGAAATGTATATACGTCCGGAAGGCGTAACAGAAGTTTGACAATCGATTTATCACTCGAAAAGTTCGAGCGTAATTTATCACAAAAACCGGTTGAGTGGATAACTTGTCATGAACATTCGAAACGACGACGATGCAACATTGTAAAGCGAAGACGAAAAAAATAATTGGAAGTCGTCGTGAAGTCCTGCTTTTTATCACGGACACGCGGAGAGCGAAAAAAAAGAAAACATTCGCTTCGATACGAAGTGCGGTCGATGGCACGCTTGATCGCAAAAATAAATTGAACGAAGCCACGAGCGGCGCAGATCCTGTGTTCAGTTCAAAGCGAAAAGGGAGGGGGAACAGAAGAATTCGAAGACCCGGAAAATATTTCTATTGTTTACCTTTAAGGGAATACGTGCCTGAGTAAATTGCTATTGTAATAAATATGTATAATGGTTGGTACAAATAAAAATTCATTCAAGAATGCGTATTACGTAGTATATTCCATCCAAAGTCTCATGGTTTTTATAATTTTTTGTTATTTTTGTGTCCAAAGTAATCAACATAAATATGCTAATGATTTCATTGCTAAAAATGGGGCAGTTTTTCTTCACGGAGATTTTTATCTCAATTACAGAGAAACATCTGACGAAGTTTGACGAAAAAAAGAATCCAGGATTGTTGACGATTCCGTACTAAAAAAACTGATTTTGGCAGACGATATGTCTCATGTAACGACATTCGTATAGTCGAGGAGAAAAAAAAAGTATTCGATCAATTATAACCATAATTTTATAGAGGTAATGAATCGATTGCAATTAACTTTGATGATGTAACGAATTGTAGTCGTTGTACAAGCGCGAAGTAAAATAGTTCAAACGACTTTAACTTTTTCTTAACTGTGGATCGTTCCTATGACGTTCTTTTTTTCATAGAACATTTTATTCCGTAAAAAAAAAAAAATAAAACTCGAAAGTATTGAAGAAAAAAAAACTTTAGAAATAATTATCTACGTTGTATCAGCAATAAATTTTTTTTAGTCCTTGCGCTCACGAATTACAATGAATTCGATTGAAGAATCCATTTCCGGTTTTTTTAACGATTTTGAATCAACCCTAACATCAACACTTTTATTATTCATTCAAACGCGATTAAAATTCAATCAACGAATTTTTTAACGAGCAATCTTACAATTCTTATGTTCAAGCTACACGAATTCAAAAAGCAATGGAGAGAGGCTTTTAAATGCCATCGTTTTCAAGACTTGGTACAATAATGATAATAATAATAATAATTTTACTTATAAAAGGAATAAAAACACGTGCACCATAGGGGTAACCCTGAGGGGTCGATAAACCTCGTACCCTCGTACGTCACACGTTTGTAGAATTAATCAGTGTGGAGGGTGAAAAAGGGCGATGCCTGTTCGCCCACGATGCCCAAACACAAATACGAGACAACAATGACGAGTTGAATATAGCGGTGATATGGAAAAAAAAATGGAAAAAAACAACAACAATAGACGATGAACGATCGTAAAACAAAAAAAAAAAACAAAAGCCCAAGGGCGGGAGGAAAACGTGTTGAAAATCTATGATGATTCAAACAATGGGAAAGGCACAACCAATTTCATCACATTGAGTCTTCAAGATCAAGAAGAAATTAAAACTAATACACAAAAACGTTTTTCCTTTGTTCATATCTGACTATTTATTCATATTAAAAAGCATTACAACAAGATTCGTAAAAATTATTACTAAAATAATTACGAAGTATTGTTACTAAATATTTCCGGTTTCGAATAATTTATCATTTATATCTCTAAATAAAAATATTAAAGTAATTGAAACGAGGATGACTTTTTAACCACCGAATATAAATGACAAGATGCGATAGTTCACCAAACCTTGAATAAAATAGTTTGACATTTACGAAAACGAACTTGTTCTTAATATACAAAAAAAAACCTAACCTTGAAAACGTATTTTTATATCGTAACAGCAAGCGAATCAAATGAATTCATAACCAACAAACTGTATTTATGTAATCACTGTGGATCTGTATAAATAACATTAGCGCATAACCGGTGATTTTTTGTCTTATCAACGGAAGAATGATCGTTGTTATTTACGGCATAAATCAGGCTGAATAATGTCTGTAAGTTGGGAGGTAGACTGTCTTGATCGATATATAGTTGCAAAGACGAGCAGAAGAATGTATATGTATGAATAAAAAAAAAAAATACTCACCGGATAAGCGTATTGGGCGCAGGGCACGTAGAATTCTCTGCTCATAATACGAAGTATACGTTGAAGAGAAAAGGAAAACCAAGAGCGAAAAAATAATCAAGGAAAAATTAAAAACGAAAAAAAGAAAGAAAAAAAATTGCACCGAGCGACGTTATTGAATTGAGGCGATAACGCCCGTGAAATATTCCAGCTGATAGCGTGGCCGAGGAGCGATGGAAAGGGCGGGAGAGGGGAGAGGAAAGGGGAAGTTTGTGTCAAAACTGTGGTGGCGCCATCTTGCGATCGTTTGTTGATCGTACTCAAGCTGTCACGAGGATGATGATTTTTCGACGCTTCGACAAACGTAGCATCGTCGCTTTTGTAATCTCTTTCCCTTACGTTTTTCTCGCTCCTTTTTCGTTTTATCTTATTTTCTCAACGCAACACAATATTCACACGAAAAACACTGACACAACAACACAGGTAAACACTCGTTGAGTCACCACGCGATGTGTTTTCAACGATCGCCACAACTTTCAACAGTCAGAGTACATAATAATAACCACATGAATAAATGCTTTTTAGTTAAAATCATCGTTGCTCTATTTTCAATGTACGATAGAAACGAAACCAGGCACTGTCAAGATTAAGAGAAAATAATATCTCCTCAAAGCTCCGAAGCTCTCGTAAACCACTACACTTCATACCAAAGAGAATAAACATGTATATCTATATATGAAGTATTGAGAACACACACTTTACTCGTAATGATTTTGTGCAATAATCGTTCCAACCACTTTGACAATCGTTGTCCCCACTAAGATTTGTAATCTTGTCAATAAGCCCGTAATATTTCGAGCATTACGGTAGACCGGCAATTTTCACACGTTTTGGACTGTACTTCCATTGGATGTTTTTTTTTTTCATTTGCGAGAAATTATCGTGTTTTTATTGCAACATTCACGATCTCTGAAAGGCTACGCCATTTTCACAGTGAAACTCCAGCGCGCGTGACTGTATGTATGTTGTTTTTTTAAGTATACGAATGTATGTATATATGTATACGGATTGCCCCTGTCGTCTGACTCACACGCGCGCGCACGCTCTCTCTTTCTTAAAAAGACAGCGCACACCGTCCCCGTTCAATGGCAAGTGCCGACTGATGCCGCGCCGCCTACTACCAGCGACCAGCCACAAGCGCACAAATCCCACAAATCTGTTCGAGCCCGGCCCGGGAGTAGCCGCGAGCGAGCAGACGAGTTCTTTCCAACTAGTACAGCGCAACGCCACTTCTATACCGTAGCGCCACTCGTCAATTAAAACATTGAAGAAAGAGAGAGTAACAGCGAGATAGGATTTTCCATGGTCTCTCCACGACGTGGCGCTTTTTCCGTACGGTCCATTTCGGAAGGTTTTCAATCAGTCTTTCTCGGTCGATGCGGCAGATTTCGTGCAAATATATTTATAAATCAATCGGAAAAATATGCTGAAATAGCTCGTTTTCAAGAGGAATAAACTTTTTCGATAGAAAGATGTGACTCGTTATCGGTTGTTTTTTAAATGATAAGTACGGTAAGTTAGTTACATAAGTTTTTTTTTTAATGATAAGCACGTAGACCGCTGCGTTCTGAAGCGTATCAACGATGTTAACGACTGTTTCTAAACAATATACATGTTTATGCATGTTCCATGAGCTATTAACATGAGGATTCCATACAACAAAGCACAAAAGTCGATAAATTTAGAATGCAATATGCATTGAATATCCGATAAGAGGTCGAGAAGTTGGAGTTGTACGAGAGTAACACAAGCACTTCATTAGATTCGCACGAAAATTCAATGAATAGTTTTGTCGTTTCATAACTGTTATTTGGAGTATTGAGAAATATTGATTGAGTTATTTTAAAATAATTTGGCGAATTTGCAAAACTTTTTATTTACCGAAAATCAACGTTATTTCGAAAAATATTCACTTTACGTTTTGTTTATTTCTCTTGGAACACTCCGCAAGACAACGTCGGTGTTCCCTTGCTTTTCTATGTTTCCTCGAAGGTGCATTCGATGATGGATGTTTTTTAGTCGTTAATGGCTCGATAATAATATTTTTTGGTACCAAAATGGCGTCCCATGGTACTTCAAAATAATTTCCCCCACATAATTCGACTTCCGGCGATGCTTCAATGTTTAAAGTGCCCTCGAGAGTCAAATCATTCCAGGGAATTTCCAGGGACGAGTCACAAGTTGCTATATCATTGTTTTTTCGTTCTTGAACGTTTAAAGTCACACCTTCGATTACTAAATCTTCCCAGGGTAATTTCATCAATTCCGACGATTCTGTTTTCTTCAGTTTCGGAACTTTGCCATCGGCGAGCATTAATTTTGATTCGTCACATTTTTTACTTTCTCGTGTCGCCTTGTCCTCGACCATAACCGCAATGTCTTTCCAAGGAAATTCAATATTTGAGTCACATTGTACAGATCGCGGTGAAAATTGATTTTTTAGAGATTGCATGTAAGGCTCATGCCATATTTCCTCTTCCGGTTCATAAACGAGATATTGACGTTTTATTCGGTATTTCTTGTTTCTTTTGGCACGATTTTTATTCGATTTATTACCATCGCATAATTTTGCAATACGAGCGGTACAATCGATACGACAACTCGTACCTTTGGATTTTTTTGAATTTTGCATTTTTAATATATCAATTTTTAAATATTTTAATAGAGATTGAATAAACAATGAAAGTGAAATTTTTATTTGGCCCCATTAAATCGAAATGCATGCCTGTTGAAGCGGCATAATTTCGCTTCGGAAGAATTTCCTAACCTCGAAACTTTAGACGTGTTTACATATGTGCGTCAGTTGTTTTATTGCTCCACGTATATATTGCATCGAATTGCAGTAAACACGCGAAGAAGGAGAGATGACGAATAAAATGATAACAAGGAATAACACCAGCGGTTGACACAGTGACTCATTTTAATCTCTAATATTTGAGAACCAGGCAAAAACTATTTTCGGGAACACTCGCATTATTAAAAATCCTAATATTGCGTAGATTCAATTGGCAAAAATTTTTCCTCGATAAGTTAAAGTTGTAAAAAAAAAAAAAAAAACATTATATTCGGTGTCTTTAGGGTTTTCGATGACATTGCCGAGTTGATTTTCTGTCTGTCGATACACGAGTCATCGAACGATGACGTGACACTATTTTTCTGGTAATATGACGATTCTTTGGTTACCTCCGACATCACTACGGAAATGCCCCTGTCACACTCATTAGTTGCTATTTCAACGAATCGTTGGAAATTTAAGAAAAGAAAAGATATCGTACTTAGCGGAAACATTTGGAATTCAGATAAAATATAATTATTCAATAAGAATCGTTGAGACTCCCGAAAAACATAAACCGAAACGTGGTGCTGCATCAAAATTTTACGCAAGTCATTTTCAAATGTCCCGCCGTTTTGTGGTGAAACGTCACAATCGCCATCTACTATGAGACTCTCGTACGAGGTTAAAAAACCAACTAGGTTGCCGATAAAAGGAAATCCGTGAGAAGTCACCAGCGCGATTATCAAAGAAAGTTTTTTGACAAAAGAATCCAAAATTCGCACGTAACATTGAACACGTTCGAGGGTTAATTAAAAAATTGAGGAGTTTAGTGAGGAAGAAAAAAAGAAGTTATAATCAGCGGGAGGCGACATAAAATTATATCGTTGAAAGACGACGAGGATCATTGGGAAACACAACAAGAAAGAAAAAAAAACGAAACAGAGAATGCGAGCTCGAGCTTGATTCGCGTAGTCGAACGACGTTTAGACCGTGGGCAGCCATCTTGCAATCCCTAATCAAAGATCTTGTGGCTAGCGGGTTTCGTTGTCCCTGGGTTCTTCGGCCAGTTATAATATCAACACACAGTTCTTCATAAAAAAAAATGGCTTTAAAACGAATTAACAAGGTACGTGTGATAAGGACGGCTGCTTTGAACCTTATACCGATTGGGAAAACGTTTTATTTCGTGTTTTTCGTTCGTGTGCATCGCCAAACGTGTGTCCCCGAACGCCCTTAACGATTTTTTTTCGCAGTTCGGCCAAACGGGCAATGTGTGATATCGCGAAGCATTCTGCAAAAATTATCTTTCTTTCTACAATTCTTGTCTCTCTCTAACGTATTTTCTTTTTTATTTAACCATTTTTTTCTACTCTCCCTATTATTCACCGCGCTTCGTGATAAGCTTTTTTTTCGGGGTTATTCGCCGTTTTTCACACGAGAATCGCCGCGAGAACGAGCTGATCTTGAGTACCCAACGTTATACCGTTTCGGCGCTATACTTTTTCACCTACGACCGAGGTGACAGTGGGAATTAAAAAATATGGAAAATTTTTCAAGTGCCTAGCCAAGGAATTGCCGGAAGTAACGTAAAACTGTGATTCAACGTGTATATATAAATATACTTGCATACGTATATATTCATATCTATATATGTAACATCTATATCTATATTTGTATACTTATATACATGTATATATGTGCATATGTGAGAGAACACCGTTCTATAGATAACTCTCCAAAAAACTTGCTGCATACTTTTTTTCCCGTTTTTTTTTTGTTCTACATTGGACAAGAATGATGAAATTCTATTTTTCTCTTTCTCTCCCGTCATCTTAGATTTTTGTCTCTATGCCTGATTTCAAAACTCTTAACGCTTGCATCAAATATCAAAATTAGTGCGGTATTGACGCAAAGATTAATGTTTTGTACATTTTTCTGAACTTTTGAAATGATTTTGAAATTTTTCTAATATTTTGATGGCGTTGATCAAAGGATCAATAATATCAACATGATTTATCATTCATTGGGTCGGTAAAAATTCTACTGTTTATTTCGCTCGGTCATCCTTGAGATTTCGAGAAAAATATCCGATGAAAGGAGAATAATGTGTATCCTATTTTACTTAAAATGTCGAAGATGTTCGAAAACAATATATACTTGCTTTTTAATTATCTCTCTTGCACTCCGGCAACTAATAGATTGTCTCACGACCATTTTTGAGAGCAATTGTTAATTTGCGTTGTTGAATCTTTATTTACAAGCATTAATTTTTTTCACAGGAACTTCAGGACCTTGGAAGAGATCCACCTGCACAATGCTCCGCTGGACCTGTAGGAGACGATTGTGAGTTTCTGTTATTTCTCTAAGCCCAAGAATCCCAACTTCTCATAATTCTAAATTTCTTGTTTTCATTTATTTTTTTTCAATTTTTGGCCATCTGCCAAGATGTTGAGAATGTTTTTGCTGGATATTATTGAGGGGGGTTCGTTATTTAAGACTGTTTTTTTTCTTTTAATATTATGCTCAAGCTTGTGTCTTCGGAACGATATAAAATTTGGCGGATGCTAATAAAATTTGTAAACAGAATACAAATTAAGAATTGACCAGTTCGTTCAGAGTTATATGCTCAGAGAAAAATTTGATGCAGTAATAAAAATAAATGGAATATCTATTTGCATTCAAGAATGATAAATTCAACATTTTTATTTACAAGCAACAATTTGTATGAAATTATGATGAAGCTGTCTAAGTTTTTTAAATTGCTTTTGGAATTGTAAAAATTATAAAGATTTTTGTTGCCTCTTTTTCTGGATTTCAAAGAGTAATAACATAAAAGTTTTAAGTCTTTTTGTAGCATTGATTCTCCACCGATATATTGAGTGACAAAAAATCTAAAATTTCACTTTATCAAAGTTAAATGATTGTTCCTACAAAATTATATTGTTGAAGTTTAAGTGGTTGGAGCATAACGATTTCTTTTTTTTTTTTAAAGTTCAAAGATTCTCTGCAGCTGTCGACTATAATAATAAAACATATTTTCTCCGGGCCTTCAAAGTGAATTTGCATGAAAATCGATAAAAGATTGGGGAACTTTTTGTTCAAAAGATAACTTTTTTGAAGTTTCTGTTGAATTTATGTTATTTCTGTCATCAGAAAGATGGCAAATCAAATGAAAAGACAATTTGTATCAACCTGCCGCTTGTGCCATTGATTCATAGCGATAAATAATATCGGAGGTCAAAGGTTTACCTTTTAATATCTGTTCATTTGTTAATTTCAGTATTCCACTGGCAGGCCACTATTATGGGACCAGTAAGTAACGTTTAAAAGAACGAAACATTAGAAAAAAGTGTTTCTCAATGCAAAAATAAAAACATATTGTTAAAACTACGTTTGAAAAACTCTATTCGACGATAGAATATTCATGAAATGAAATCTTTTCTTTTCAGCCTGACAGTCCGTATCAAGGAGGGGTGTTTTTCCTCACAATTCACTTTCCCACAGATTATCCTTTTAAACCTCCCAAGGTATGTTACACAATCGCTATACAGAAATATCCACATATAATATACAGAAATACAGTGGCAGAAATGTCCACATTTCTGGAGATACGAAAATTGAATGAAATATCAATTCGTACGATTAAATATCTTTCTTAAATTTATTTTCTACAGGTTGCTTTCACAACCAGAATTTATCACCCTAACATAAACAGTAATGGAAGTATCTGCTTGGACATATTGAGATCGCAATGGTCTCCTGCACTTACTATTTCAAAGGGTATGTCGTCTATAATGTAAACGTACATTTTTTTTTTTTTTCAGTATAATATCAAAGTTTCAAAATATTTCAATATTCAAATCGCAGTAATCACTCATGATACAATATCATATAAATTTTGTTTCTTCCGAATACTTTTTTTCCTAGTTATTTACAATAACTTTTAGTTTCGTAAAATCATTTTTTAAATGGATTCTTCACTCGACAATATGAGACTGTGATAAAGTTCGAAAAAAAAAAATGGAAAATATAATGGTTTGAAAGTTTTTAATCTTCACGTTCCACCGACATGAGAAAATATCGAAACAATTAGCACGGACAGTTATAAATTTCATTTTTAACGTTCAATAACATTTTTGCGTCTTCGTATGTGAGGAGAGTATTTTCAAAAAGAAAAAGACGATAGAGCTATAAAATATCATAATAAAAATTGTTCTACACTTAATCAAAGTTTCCCACTTGAAATAACACACTGCACTAGAATTTTCGTACTGATCAAACAAAAAACTTTGAATAAACGATAGTTTTCACCAAGAATATGACAACTGATATGTAACTTAAGCGTGCGAATTGATAAAACTAATTTTCTTTTTCGCAGTGTTACTCTCAATATGCTCTCTGTTGTGTGATCCAAATCCCGACGATCCGCTCGTACCGGAAATAGCAAGGATATACAAAACCGACAGGGAGAAGTACAACGAAATGGCGCGCGAATGGACGCGCAAATATGCCATGTGATGAGCCAATATTCGCTTACATCAAACATCCGAAAGCCACCGACGAGAGAAGCCCCCCTCCCCCAGCCTAAACAAGCCACTTATCGTTCAGCACTGATTTTTTTCCAAACAAAAAGAAAAGCAAAAATACAACAACAACAAAAACATCTTAAAACTAGCTCTGGCTAGATCCGTTCTTTGAAAAGAAAAAAGAAAAGATAAATAACAGAAACAAAATTAAGCCGCGCAATTCAGGCCCTTCTAAACTCTCCCCGGCCACAGCAGTGCGTTCTCCAGGCAAGCAGCGAATTATTATTATTTTTTTTTCTCTTCACACGAATTTCCTCCGTCCTGGGTAGCCTGCGAGGTTGTTTTATTCTATATATTTTTTTTCTTCTCAAGGCAGCCGCGCGCATCGGCTACCGAGGCAATTGTAACGGTGGTCGAAACCATTATATATCCGAAAAGAAAAAAAAGGCAAAAAAAAACAACATATTTAACGAAAAAAGAAACCATTGTCAGCTTTGATTTTTCATGAATAAAAAACAAAAACAAAATGAAACGAAGGGGAAGAAAAAATACACGTGATAACACTCACACGCATTTACACATACACGAACGCATATACACACACGAAAAAAAAAAAATTTAAGAAAAAAGTTTTAAAAAATCATAGAAGAGTGGAAAGTAGGATTTGTATTTGAACTTGATAGTTTAATTTTTAATGATTGTGCTTATAATACTGTAATATCGTATACCTACTTTCTCAGTGGAAAACAAACAACAACAAAAAAAAAACAAACGAAGATATGATGGAAAAATGGAAGAAAAAAGACGGATCCCTCGGAACTGACAACACACCGAATGTTAGTTAAAAAAAAAAAAAACCTAATAATAAACGCGACTGAGCGATTTTTGCCCGTCCCTTGAAACATTGCGGTCACTTTTTTGTAAGACTGGGCTCTATATAAATAATTACTGAAACTATAATCGTGACGTTTTGTTTTGATTACGAAGAGAAACGAAAAATCAGAAAGGAAACCTTACCTCGCGTTCGTCTCACGAGTTTTACGTACTTTTCTCCCTCTTTCTCAATCTTTTTTTAAAATCGTAAATTCATTACATTTAATCTAATAAAAATCTTCGTCGGCCTGGAGGTTCACGGTTCTGGAGGAAGAGGTGTGCGCAGGGGAGGGATTAAACTTCGCCGCTAATTATCATTTTCGTTAATTGCCTAAATCTCAATTGATATTTGCTTAATTATAACGACAATTGTTTATTGTCCGTTTTTTTTTACTTCACCGGCGGCCTTTGATCGTTCTACAGCTTTTAGTCCGCAATTTTTTTCAACCCACGATATTAATGACACTTATATTTCTCACAAATCAGCAATATCCACATATTTGTGTTTCAATGATTCTCTCGTTTCGAACGACACTACTTTCGTCTTTTTTCCTAGACTCTCATCCGAACAAGCGTCATTGCTCGTCAATTCACGATAATAATTATATATATTAACATATAATTATTATTGATTAATTATTATAAACATATTGTGGTTGCGAAGGATCATGAACGAGCTCAACCCTCGTGTCTCCTCAAAGAAAACTGTGCGTACGTGTTTGTCGTTAAAAACCGTAATGAAAAAAAAAAAAAAGATAATACCAAGAAAACAAAAAAGAAATTGTTAAGCGTTTTTAAATAAAAATCAATCTTCTCACACGCCGATGCTGCTAGACATTTCTCCGACAGGGAGAACGACGATTTTTTGTTTGAGGGTCGATCTCTCGAGGGGTCAAAAAAAAAACAAAAAAATAAACGGTTTTTCTAGCGAACGAGTGTAAAACGATTTAAAAAATTTTGGACACTAAAGTAAAAAGGTCCATTCGTTTCGAATCACGATCATCTTATAGCGCGTGTAAAAGTGGAAAACCGTACGAAAATATCATGTTACGTCGGTTACCGTGTAAAATTTTTCAGAACTTTTGTAGTCGATATTCCGGATGAATTTATTCTGTTAACGTGGGACAATTATAAAAGAGAATCTTGAAATTTATTTTTCATTCAAAAAATCTGATACATGAAGAGAAAAAAAAACTAATTGAATTGCATCTGCGGCACATTTGGGTATTTAAAAAGTAAAGTAAAAAACTATAATTTCGATCGATCATCGTTAAGAACTTTAATGCTGGAGAAACCGAGTGACAAAAGAAAATATAATCGGAAAGACACAAACAAAATTGATTCATGTGTAATCGTTGTTTTTTTTTTTTTTTAGCGACGCAGTGACGAACATTTTTAATAACTTGTCATGCAATGTGTACATTTTAGCGATTAGCCCTTTATATAATAAAGTCCACGTAACGATGAAGCGTTAAAAAAATGAAAGGAAAAAAAAAATAAGGATAAAAAACTAACGAAGAAATAAGAAAAATCAATGAACTCGTCGACCGTTTTTGTTATTCGAAATGGTCAATCCACCGGAAAGACTGTTGTATATTATTTGCAAACGCAACGCACCACGCTTCAACGCGTGTTGTGTAACTGTAATAGACTTTGTATGATAAAGTTTCCTCTAGCTCGGACTCTTTTTTATTGTACCATTTTATTACTATCTCTTTTTACGATTTTCAATTCATTTCCTATTGCACGGCTAATAGATGCAATTATTTTTCATTATTATCTTTTTCTTTGACTGTTTGGATTAAATTGAAAAAATATTCAACGAAAACGCAAACAGCCTTATTTCTTACAGAAGTGGGTAATTTCAATGATGTTTGTCGATTTTATGATTTCATTTTCGTTTTTTTTTTTCCATTTATAGTGACCTGTATATAACTTGCTAAATGATGTTTTACTATGTCTTTCACCTGTTCACCTGTTAAATGTGTTGTGGAATCAAAATTTACAAAACTTTGCAATTAGAAAAAAATGTGAAAACATTCTGTAAACGAGATATTCTCCATCGGATGAATCAGACAATTCTATTCTGTTACGTAATACGAGTTTGGTGATTCTTATTATAAATGCGTTTCAAAATTTCTTTTTAGATTTGGCAAAAAAAAAAATCGGAAACTAAGTTGAAAAATACGAATTTCACATATTTTCCTTGTGCAACCATTTACCATCGTACGCATGAGATTTTTTGAGATATTGAGTGGACTGTTTTTCCTATATCGTCTTCAGAAAAAATGGCAAAGAGAAAATGTGAAAACGAAAAAAAATTCCGAAAACCTTCTCGAAATTTTACTAATTGATTCTATACGCTCTGACTATTGATTTCTCGCGAATGTGAATTTTCAACGTCATTAAAGTTGCCTAAAGTGTTCGTCATCTTGCCCGATCAGACATGTGATACCAGAATTATTCTCATATGCATATTCGATATGTTACATATTTGGTTTCGGCAATGCGGCAAAACGGAGTGGGACGTAATTGATTTTCCTGAGGTAGAAAGGACACGCCAACCATGCTTCGAAAAAAAAACGACGTGGACGACAAAGATTTTGTCGTACGCAGCAAAATCGTACTATATAAAGTGTAATATAATTCGTTCTGATAAGATTTTTTTTTCGCATTAAGACTGCACTTAGTAGGTTTCCTTTATGCCAAATATATTGATACGACCCTGGCAGCTCCAGCATGAACGTTTGCAGCATCGGCCACGTGAAACATCTTACATAACCACAATCTTTTGCCGCCATTTAGAACCATCGTGGTCTTACCTCGGAATTGAAAATCCGTCTTTTTCCCTGATTACTCGATATAATTGAATGACATTTGTACATTTGGGACAGAACAATAGCACGAGCACAGTCTCATCACGTTTTTGTGATATATTATTTTCTAATTTATAGGGTATCCTAAAAAAACCACTCTTCCATGAGTCTTTCAGTCACGTGATCTTTTCACTCATTTTTTGGCGATTCCAAAACTGAGCATCCGAAGAATAACAGCAAAATGAGTGGAGTTCAATTATTTTTGTCAGTTTTCAGTGAATTTTGTGTAAAAATGTGGAACTTTCGTAAAAAAAATTGACGAATTACAATAATCGTAAAAGGTTTATCGAAGCTTATTCGATGTGGAATTTAGTAATTGGGAATTTTCAAGTAATTGTTCAAATTAATAAATCAGTCGATGATATGTTATGCAGAATTGTTTTTTGCGGACATCTAACTAGTAGAGGAGAGAGTGCCAAATGACGTAAGTTACGAGCAGACGAAAAAGAATAGTCTCGTGTGTCTACCGCGTCTATCGTAAGTTACGAAAATGCAATGCACGGGTTTTCTCATGTGCGAGTTGACTCGCGAATCGGCTACACACGTATAAACGATCGTTGGCGAGCGAGTCGGTGAATCGACGTTGTAAAATGTGTGTGCTGCTGTTTTGGTGGGGTATCTTCGTGTTACTAGTGGCATACACCAGCAGGAGAATGTGCGGGTCTTTCGCTGCGCTAGCGGTCAGTACAACGACGTCTCGTCCGACCATCGGACTTGTCGGATTTACTCTATCATCCCATCGAGCGTCGTTGTCTCTTTCTCTCGTTATCTTCCTTCTTTCGTTTTGGCATTATACCGCGCTCATCTCGTTTTTTTTTAAGTTAATTTGAAATTCGTCTCGTGTGACTAAAGTCAGATGTTCGATATTTATCGAGATTCTTAATCTCGTCAGTGTGGACGAGTAACATTTTCCAATAACAATCTACTTCAAATCCACAAGGTAAGTTATGTTTTTTTCTTATGCTCTTTCACGATTACTACAGTCTCACGATTCTTTGCAATCATAAGAACATGTCATTGGTTGTTTATCCAAGTCTGAGAGCTTCAATTAAGAAATGAAAATTGTCGGATCCCATCAAATACCAAGTTGTGAAGAAATTGACGATTGATCTTGAAAAGATTTCGTGATAAACACGGAAGTGAAGAATTTACATAAATTTTGAAACATTTCATCATTTACAAACGATTTCATGCTTTCTATTTGAGATTGACAACTAAAATTGAGCCTCACGACTTTTGATTACGCAGAATAGAACTTTTTCACACTTGTAACTGTAAATAAACTTGACTAAAGTGTTTTTTTTTCCTTTTGCTTCTTGTACGGATTTTCGTGCTTCATTTTTGAGTTGAACTGACAAATTTATGAATATGTAAAACATTCTATTTTGTATACAAAAAAATGTACTTCGTTGTGATGTATTATTTTTGCAAATTTATGTGCATACCATTAATGTATCAAAGTATATCTCCCGATGAGGCAGAATGGCTCGTTTGTCGTATGCGGGCATAATATGCGCAAACAAACGTGTGAAATAGAGGAACGCTTTCGTAGACGTGCATTCGTCGATGTAAACAAACGTATAAGAATGAGGAAGAGAAAGATAGTTCGTCGTGCAAGGTGATAAACGGACACAATTATCATTGCCGAACGAACGACGCTATTGTCTTAAAATTGTAATTAAACACCCGTAATGAATGACGTCATGGGGAACGAAAGTTTTTAAAATCGTCAGAAAATGATTGTTGATTGATCGACCATTTGATTTTCTGATAATTGGGCCGGGAAAGAAATATTTCTCGCTGTTCGGCGACGAAATATCGTAGTTGCTCTAATAAGTCAACAAATGGGCCACTGAAGATATTCGACAAAAAAATTGATCATTTTTTTTGTCGAAAAAAGTTCATTCTTGCTCGTAAAAATGGCAAATTCGATGAAAGTCTTTCCATTGGAAATACTTGAATAATATTTTTGATTTTTGGATTGTGTTGAAAAGAACAACGGACGACAAGAAACTTATTTGCTAAATAAACGTTCTACGTGTCCGTTGAAATTGAGCCTGAGTCCTTTTCCAAAGAGTGGCGCTTCGCTCTTTCGTTTCCTCTTAACTTTCACGTGAATTAGATTCTCACAAAGATCTTATGGCGAGCTCTCGCGTTCGAATAAAACGAATGAACAGGATTTTATAAGTCGACATAAAAAGATGCGGGGTTGTAATTTAGTCGTGCCAATCACGTCGTCCGACTAAATAAAAATCAATTACCCTAGTTTTTTGTTTGGTTTTGAAATTTCGTCAAGTACAATAGAGTCATTTTGGGGCATTTCATCGGACAAATGTTTCTCGCGTTCTCCGTAATAATTGCACAAGGAATGAGCACAATCACTGTGGTTATTCGACAAGAGAAAGTTTTAATCTACTAGAAATGAGTCGTGAAAGTTTTTTTTCTCTCTCCTGCATATGGAGAAGAATTCTGATGTTGGGATTTTGATTGAATAGATTCTGCAAAAAGAAATCTCATAAAACTGGAATGCCATATTTTTTTCTGTCTTCTCGTCTACCAAAAATCTTTTTCAGAACGCGAATATCTATCGCTACATCTTTATTCGCCATTTTTATGACCTATCATTACTTGAAATTGATGAATTTTTTCATCAGCCTACCACAATTTTTTGTAAATAAAGTTGAATTCTCGTTCGTTCTGTGGAATAGCGTTCAACAATTTGCCAAGAAACATTTTTCACGGTTTTTTTTTTTTCACGAAAATTAAAAGAAGCCTCTCGCTCTGACCACTACGTGGCAAAGAACGTCCATATATTTCGAAGTTTGGATCGTTGGGATGAATCGAAAAGTATCATTTTTGTTCGTAATTCTTTTTCAATTTCGAATCGTTTGATTTTATCTTGTAGATATAATTTTCAAAATCATAAAAAAGTATTGTTCAATTATCGTAGAAAAAACTTCCATGTACTCTATGGACTTTGTTATAAAAATTTCAAGAATTTCGTTGCATTCCAACGATGCAAGGTTCAACTTTATAACCAAAGTAGGTTTATATTAATATTCTGACTGGCTACTGACTATATCTATGAACAAGCAATCGGTGGCGAGTTTTTATATCCACACATAGTTCCAGATCGATGGAAAAATGGTTAAATAATCATAAAACTGAATATGGCATAAATAACATTATAATAATATAATTTTTAATTAAAATTTACCCTCGTTGAATTTGTTGAAACTATTTCTGAATAAAAAATGGAAGAAATAGCTTCTCTATCGATCCCAAACTTAAAACCATTCAAACCGAAGGAAACAATTTCTTGAAGTTAAATAAAGTTTTATTGAGCCATGAGACAAGGGAAGATAAATAATTCAAGTCAGCTAATGTGTTTTTGTGGCTGTAACCTGTGCTGCTTCAAATTTTATACTTGATTTTTTTTCGAATATTTATCTTTAAAAATACAATTGATTTCATAGACAGAGCGTGGATCAACGCGCTGTTACCGATGATGAAATTATTGGCCGGTGTGGAGGAGGTGAGTGAAAACACTGATTCAGAGGAAACGAACAATGGATCGATCAACAATAACAACAAATCGAGCGAAAAACTAAATTCCGTCCAGCCGGTTCGAGAAACAAAAACCAACAAATCGACACACAATAAGGCAAGTTCTATGTCAAGTGCATTTAAAGAATATTTATTTCAATTCTGTTTTAAATGTCATTAAGGCTCCGTGGCTGATTTGGCCATTATGAGTACGTGGCAGATAACAGCAATTTTCGAAAGTCACTATTTTCATTTCGATTATTTTTCTCCTTTTCAGATATTCGTAAATTTTTGTGTATTCTATTATTTACGTTATTAAGGCTACGATTACTTTGGTGAAATGAATTTCATTACTTTTCACAATAACTTCAAACTAAAAAACATTATTTCTATCTTTCTAAAGTGTTATAGAGAAGAATTATTGTTTGTTAAGTTGCATCAAGAGTTTTCTTTTCAATTGGACTTTCAAAGTCCTCAGTGGGCTTTTACAATTTTCAAAGAACACTTGGTAGAGCAATAATTCAGCAATAGTAGTAAATTGCAAGTGATAAGTGTTATCTCGCATGTTGAGGATATCACAGATAACCGTCAGTGAAACTTCGCGAAATGTGCATTTGCCATTGACTTCTGAAGTGGTTTGAACTCGAAAGAAGTTTGTTGTATATATCAGCAACCAAAAAAAACGTCAGCAGGATTTATCTTCCTGAATTCTGAGCATTTAACATTGGTTCATCGATGGTGTGAACAATCAAAACGAAAACGTCCAAATATTTATATTGGAATGGCTTCAATTGTACATTTTAACAATTTGCGAAAAAGACTATCTCGAAATTCCAACGTGCCAAATCGTGCTGTCACAAGCGTAAGCTTTTTTATTAATTGCCCACAATTTTGATTCGCACCAAATATCGCACGAATAAATCCTGTGAACAATTAATTTTTTTTTCTCGATTTTTTCAAAATATTTTTCTCTATTCATCGTATTTCATAAATCGTTTCAAATTCATTTTTTTTTTCCAATACCAAGATCAGTGACTTCTAACAATAACAACACGAAACACAAACTGAGAAAAAAAATGCATGGAAAATGTCGATTATTTGGTTGACTGTTTAGTGCTAATAACAATTTTTTTTGTTCATCTCAATTTGATTTATTCCAAAACTGTCATAAAAATATATTTTTCAAATGACACCTTTCTTGGTTGTAATTATCGTAAAAAATTTAGTTGCCTGTATTTAATTACACAAAAGACTTTTTCAACGAAGTTTTTTATCTCGATGTAAATTTAAGACAATTTAAAATTAACAGAGATTGTAATTCTCTAGGTAATCATATTCCAAAATTCTTCGTACGAAATGAGACGCTATCCTGAATTAAATACCTATTGTATACAATTTCACAATCATAAGCGTAAAGTTTGGACCAGTTATAATATATATCCACGTTATTACACACGAGTTAATGCATCGTTGTATGTACACGGACACGCATGTATCACTTTCTGGGTTACCTATTAATGCCTGTGATTTTCGTACTAATTTTTCTCCATTTAAATCGTTTGATACCGCAAAACATTGAAAACTTTTCTATTTTATAAATAATTTCTTTCTATTCTCAGAAAGAAACATTTGTTAACCGAAAAGAATTTTGTTTCTTTCAAACAAAACGTTTAGTTTAACAAAATATACTTTTGAGATAATATCAAATTATTTGTTTACGAAAATAAATAAATGATAGGCAAAAAAAATACAAATTTTCTCGATAAATATTCCCAGTCATCAATTTTGTTTACCGATCATTTACAACCTCATACTTTTCAAAACGTCTTCATAAAAAAAAAAAAAAGAAATGTGAAACTTAGAGGCACTGCTTTACATTTTGAGCTGTCGATTCATTTTCATTGAGAAAGAGTGTACAAACGGTACACTCTTCACGTGTGCATATTCAAAGTCGCTTTCAATGCCGCAAGTAAAATGCGGCAGACACGGGGACGTGCAAGAGCCTCCTCTTGCAACGCGTCGATAGTCTCGCGGAAGCGCTTGGCGCACACGCGGTGAACGGACACCGTTCTATGGTACAAAAAAAAGAAAACAAAAGAAAAAAAATAATACAAAAAAAAGATTCTACGCTGGATGAGCGAAATGTCATGTTTTTTTGTTTCGTTCGAGATATCCGAGTCCAGTTTCAACGAAAGAGAGAAAGAGAGGGAGAGAGACGAAACGAAAGAAGAAAGGAGCCTGCGGCACAGGCTTGACACAGTGCGGAGATGAAAAGCAGGTCCCGTTGCTTCGACCCACTTATATCGTTGCTTTCCTATCTCCTTAGATGAACCGGCGTAATACCTGTTTAAGATATACTCTGTAGTGGATCATTTCGCCTTCCTCTCTCTTTCTCTTTTTATCTCTTTTTCTCTGACCCTACCTTTCCCTGTTCCTCTTGTCCTCCGATTTTTAAATCTTCACTAAAGTAATTAAATTCAAGAGAATGCCTCAAACGTCACATTAACGAAGAGCGAGCAAAATTTTAAAGCTTATTATTGAACTACATTAAAAAATGGAGATATTTTAAAGATTAATATATTCGAGGCTATTTTGAAAATATTTTATAATTCAACTGCAATATTGAAGGTAGTTTGATCATTGATAGGATTTGAAAATTGACGGAAAAAGAAAAAAATTGGTAAAATTTTATCAACGTGCGTCTATATTTCCTTAGTGATGGATCAATAAATTTTAATCGTAGACTGATCAGAAATTTTAATCGTATAGATTTTGCATATTTCGACCCCGAAACAAAACTTATTTCTTGTGTTTCTATATCGCGATCATTTTCACTCAACATTCCAGGGCAGCTTTATTAATGTCAACAACCACCTTTGCCGCGTGCATTAACCCAAGACGAAGTTGTTTTAATTAGATCTTTTTTTAACCCGTTTTTCAACTCTTCAAGTGCAGCGAAACAGAAAATAATGTTGACCTCAAATTTATATTAAATTCCGTCTTCTCAGTTCTATAATATAATGAAGTAAAAAATATAAACAGTTTACAATCATTTTAAACAATGTGTAAAATATCGGTTTGTTAAGAGAAAGAGTTTTTACGATTTTCATGTTAATATGCAAATATATATACATGTTTTTTTTGTCGCTTTCGAATAGTCGGTTTAGTTCAGAAATCAATGAAAGACTTGCCATCTGCGGATAATTTCATGGCAAAGAATTAAAAAATAATGTCAAAGAAAAATGACTGACGTACTAAAGACTTTTTCCTGCAACGATGCTCTCGCATTATAAAGTCAATAAATGAGCTCATACGGTCAAATGTGTTGAAACGTTTTTTCCTCTGTTGTAATCGATTGACACTTCGTTGGAAAGGTTAGATATACGAGGACTCGAATTATCGTGAAACATGAAGTGTTTGATCGATTTCCGGTTTTGTCATCTCTTGCATTTGGGATCGTTTTGTATAAGAAATATTAATCTGCAATTCATTTGTTATAACATTTGTAAATGTTTTAAGAGAAGAGACAGCAGTCTTGATACTGAAATTCCAAGATCGAGAAAAACGTGAGGAATAGCTGTGATTCTATTTCAGCCCAATTTTATAATGATTTGCAATTTAGGTCACTCGAGGTTGACTTGGCTTACTGCAGTAATACTGCAGTCGATATATATCAACGAACGTGACCTACTCTATACTATTTCTTTATTTATTTCGTCTTTTTTTAAATCTCATGTTCGTCGTAATATTCGATCAATGGTAACTTGCGGTATCGGTCTTGACTCACATTATCGAAACTTAAATCATTGTCACAGTGTAAATTAGAAGCCATTTTTTTTTTAATGAAAAATTAATTTTTATAATTTTATTATTTCGCGAGAAATTCGTGTCGATCTTGAATTGTTTCGCTCTCGCAAATACGCGTGTTCGAGATTGCTCTTCTCTTACGATTCGAAAATGGAGAGAATGGCCTACTTAATGTTAGTGAAATTCTGTAGGTACTTTGACCTTGTTAAAGAGATAAATGAGGAATCGATGCACGCTTCGATCTCCCAAACAACTGTAGTCGGTGAAATTTCTACGAAAATCAAAATTCACTGTTTTTCACGATTTTGTAAATGATCTTTTTTTATTTTCTCTTCGGAATTCTTTCTCATCAAGCAATCTAATGCTCGCATGTACAAAATTAATGATATCGCGATGTTATGTCAGCACGATGAGCCACGTGAAGCATTTTTAATCTGATTATGATTATCATTATTATTATTATTATTTTGAATTTATTGCTTGACATCGTAACGTACTCTCGTGATTATCCAATTTGCTGACATGTTTTTCATTCTTTTTTTTTTTTAACAAGATTTTCTACCGATGCAAAATCACAAGGTCATTTTTGACACTTGAGAATTTTCCATATTTTGAAATAATCTGACAGTTCGAGCTGAAACAAGATCTCTCGGATGAAAAGTCATTGAAACCAATGATGTTTTTCCTCATTTCAAACATTTCGATTTTGATACCTCAATATATTTTTCTCATTTAGACCATTTTGTACTTCATTGAATTCTGGTTGTGAGAAAAGGTAACTAAATTATCAAATATTTTACAACGACTGCGATCGATTTGTAAAAACGTCCAGCCCACTTTTTCGCCTTTTTCAAATATTTCGAAAGCAATGTTTTTTTTATTCATAAAAACGAACTTTCGCTTATAGAAGAATTGGAACTAAATTTTTCACGTGTTAGAACACAAATAAATAAAATTGAAAGTCCTTTGTATTGTCAATAGTCATGAATTACTTGCACTAGCTCAATGACTCGCAAATTTGTCTCTCAATAAATATTTATTTTACTAGCAAATCATTTCATCAGCCGTTATACGTCGAGCATTCACGAGCTTTCTTCGCTCTCTCTTTCTTTCGTTCGTCCATTCATATACTTTTGTTCAGTTCAATTATAAATGTGTCTTTTCACTACAATCGACTCTATCATACGTGTTATATATTTATTTCCCTCGCTTTGACAACATCATTATTTTGTTAGGCTGCTCACGTGCGTCCAAAAGAGCCAGCTGCTTCGCCTCTTGCCGGAAAACAAATAACGCCTGAAGATGAGGAAAAAATGAGACGTCTTTTGCCCTATGAGGAAGCACCTGAATATTTACAACACAACCCTTTTATTCTTCATGGTTATCGAGGATATCTCACTACGAAATTATGTCTAGAAAGGTTTGTTACGAATTTAGAATAAATCAAATAAAACGTCTTTCTCTTATGCAATCTTCAACATTGTTAATCACGTCAGAATTTCAAAACTCCACATTAAAAATGATTAATTATTGATTTCTTTGAAAAATAACTTGTTAATAATTTGTCGATATTTTTATTCTTGTAAACGAATATTCCTTTAGGCTCGAAGTTGGCTGAATTTTTCAAAGATTTTTACAATCGCTAAATCTCGTAATTTTTATGAAATAAAATTATTGGATAGATAAATAAATATAAACATAATGAAAACCCTTTACATATTGTTTTTGCCAATTTTACAACGTTGACGAAAGTTACAACTCATTTATTTATTTATTACGTTAGCGTATTTTGGTGGACAAACGAGACGATAAATATATGGAGTCACGTTTTTGGGTGGATGCTGTTCCTGGGTCTGACACTGTACGATCTTTGTTTACTAAATATCCATGCTCCATTCGGGGACAAAGTTATCGTCGCACTACTGCTAATATGCTTTCAGGTTTGTAAGAAATAATTGAGTCTTTTTCATTAAATGGTTTTTTAGAAAAAAAAGAGTGTTCACCAGAAATTAACAATGTCTATTTTTTGTGATTTTAGGCATGCATGATACTGTCGTCAGTGTATCACACATTTTCCTGCAGGAGCGAAAAGGACTATTGGTGTTTCTTGTCCTTTGATCTTTTTGGCATAGCTTTGAGTCTCCTAGCTATTTACATGTCTGGAGTATATTATGCCTTTTGGTGTCACAAGGTAATGGAAAAATATTTTTATTTCCCTATCAAAAGACTCACTTCCAAAAATGAAATAGATATAAATTTATATACAAGTAAATCAGACTCAACAAACTTTCAGCGCAAAAAATGAATTTTGGTATTTATAGACGAACAAATATTGAAAATAAAAATGTTGTGAAGAAGTTTAAATCATTAATTTATAAAACGATAATTACCGATTGAAAAATTATTATTTAATCATATTAATTATTAATAATTAATAAACTAAAATCATATTCACAGGAACTCCAACGATTCTATCTGACAACAGTCCTGTTGATATTTGTCTTAGCAATGGTACTTCAAATACCAAAGCTCGAAGTTAATGGCAACATAAAGCTAATTGTTTTTGTTGCCTGGGCTGCCTACGGTGTATTGCCGACACTTCACTGGGGTATGGCTATGGGAGGCATGGACAATCCTATGGTTAACATGCTAATACCAAGGGTACTTGGGATGTACGTTATAAGTGGCGCTGCATTTGCTATTTATCTCAGTAAACTTCCCGAGCGTTTGTTTCCAGGTGAACATTATTATTATTCTTCTTGTAGTCTCATAAAAATATTTCTCCTATATTTACTAATGTATTTGAAACCATTGGAGCAAAAAGATAAACGTGACCAAGTGCACGATGAACGATAATTTATACAAACTTTAAATACGTCATTTATTAACTAATGAAGCTGGTTATAAATATAGTGTGCATTCAAAGTAAAAAAAATAAAATGATAATATTTATATTTGTATGTATTTTGCGATTTAACGAGAAAAATTAAAATTTGACTTTTAGGCTGCGTTGATTACGTCGGTTCTTCTCATCAATGGTGGCACGCTCTGGTTGTACTTGCTCTCTATTATTGGCACAACACTGGTATGCTCTACGTCGAGTACAGAATGAACCATGGCTGTCCCAGCAATATGAGATTGTGACATATCGAAGGGGACGCCCTAATAGGTATTTAAAACGAAAAATCTAAATATGAAAATACTTTTATAACGAAATTGTTACTCTTCATTCCAACATCGCAATAATTTCCTGATTTTTTTTAAACATAATTGAATGCAGTTTGACAAGAAGGGCATATTGAGTATTTTACTAATTCTGTTGTCGTTTGATAGTATGGTAAAGTTTTACGATATCGAAATTTAATATCGTCAGATTTTTAAACGAATTTACAATTATTTTTGTTTCATTCTATTTTCAGTACCTCCTGCGGATTGTATTTGTGCATCGATGCACCAGGATACGTCACAATTTTATGAGAAAATACCGTTTTACGCGACGACAAACAAGCACTTCTGTGTTATAAATAATCCTTTACGGATTTACATGCGAGGAAGATGACCAGGAATGGCTCAACCAATCGAATAGTTGAGACTGCCAAAGGAACGATAAGGAAAAAAACAAAGTTAAAGTCGCTTGCGACGAAGCTCGAATTTTGAACGAATTTGTTTGTGTCGAGAACACATGAGAAAATATTCACGTCTCTTCCATTCGTACTAAAATATAGGTCGTATTGTTCGTGTACGTATTTTTTCTGTTTGACGAATATCCACACGTGTCAAGGAGGTGTGGGCAATTTAAAGTGACTGGGTGTTCCCTTATTCGTTGGAAATTGTTCAATAAAATATATATTTATACATAAGACGACTATTATTTCTTTAAAAGCCAAAATCTCTTTGAAAAATATCAAAAGCTCATTAGATTTTAATTGAGTAAAAATATGAAAATCATATTTCTGGAACCAGAAGATACTTTTGGCAAATAAACTGTCGGATACACATCTTTTCGAGTAAATTCTTTATTTTTACGTTCACCTGCGCATGAGAACAGATTATTTTTCACGCAATTTCAGTCTGTTAATGACACAGTTACAGAGAATCAATGGTAAACATGCTATCACAGCGGTACCACAAAAAGACACTATCCCCAAACAGCTCTACCAAATAAAGCATCTCTACCTCATTTATTAGGCGTCGTTACTAAACTACGACATTAAAAGCCTGCCAGAAAAAATCTCTTCTAGATAAAATCCAATCTAGCAGATTTCTAATACGAAAAAAAGAAACTTCTCACGATTTAAATACTACCACCATCCTACCCTATCGATGAAAACTTCGCCAGGAATCTACCAGAGTAATTTTCTACTATGAGGAAACTCTACTAAGTACAATTCGTAAAGATTAATCTTTAATGTCGATGAAAAGCACTGTACAACCAAAGTAAAGTACAACCAAAACCTCACAGATGGCAGCGTTTGGTTATATCTTCATCCGGTGTTTGAAAATAATGTAATAATCAATTGAGAATTGTTGTCATGCACATTATGAATGATATTATTTAATTTTATGTATAATGAAAACCGATTTGCAATGGAAAGTAAGCGAAAACCTGCAATTCAGAGCCCGTAATAATCTCAATGCAAGACTGAGAGAAAATAAAAACGCGTGTGAAGACAAAGGTGGATTTCGGCACGAGGGGACGTGGGCGACTAGATAAAAAAAAGGGCACAGCTGTCAAAGAATAACCTCTGAAATTTGTCTGATGAAATTCATTTTTCAACAGGGACGATCTTAATTGTTTTATGAAATGATTTCTGTTAGAGTTTAGTTATCACTCGCTCCGTATGTGGTACACTCATGGAATTAAATTTCCGAAATAATCGTGCAAATTTTAAATCGCACAATAAAAATAATAAGTGCATGAAATAATGGACCAAACATTCAATAAAATAAGATCGTAGATGTGAGATGTACAACAAAATTTCATAGCAATCATTAATTTGCACAGTAAATATTATTTCGGAAAGGAAAGTTATGCATTTTTATTCAAAATAACATAGCGAAAAATAAACAATGCTCAATATTCCGATAATTGCAACTTAAATGTAAAAAAGTAACGCAATTGAAATGATTGATTTACTCACCATTCGATGTCTTGTTCCACCTGTCAGGGACTCGTCATCTGGTCATCACGTGCGGCAAAACTCCTTGAATGTTGCATAGTTGAGATGCATTACACAAAACCACCACTAAATCACATTTCACTTGTTTCCTTCTATTCAATGAAGTCGAATTCCATATAACAATTGTTCAATATTTATCAATGTCAATCCCGCACAAATGATTTAATTAATCACAAGCATTAGTCATTTATTCACGCTCCTTTGGCTAATTAACACTTGAATTTATCTCAATCCGCGCACTATGAACTTTGATTTCGAAAATGTTCACACCTAACATTGGTGTTTAATCAAATGATTCTGAATCCAAAACGAAATATCCAAAAAATTGTAAACCTAAAATTTTGTAATGTAAGATTTTGATAATGTAGAAAAATGCCTACGTTGACAAACAAACTTTCGCGCGGATGAAAGAATTTCAAAATTGAGTGGAAAAACGATTAAAATTGGATAGTTTTTTGTTGCGGCTGAAAATCTTTTCTTGGTGAAAAAAATTTATTTCAAAAACGACATTGAATGAATGTGGACGAATATTAAGTGACAGACAGTGTAACGACAGCTCTAACACATCTTCGTGGAGACCCGAGCATGCTCACGATAGTGCCACGCGTGCGTGCGTGCTCGCCTTTTTCAATGTTAAGCATAAGCAAGTTTCAAGAACCGTATATTGCTAAACATTGATGCAAGCGTCATTGTGTCGCGCTGCGCGGTGGGACAACAACCTCGACGACGACAGAGGTGGTCAGGTTGTGCCTGGACGTTGCATTGCTTACTTTCGGCTGCGACGGGCGAACCCAGACTTGCTACAGTACGCACGGGGCGCGCGAGCATTCGCGCGAATCTCAAAGTTGTGTTAGAAGGGTTACTAGACTGTCTGTCACATAACTATCGGCCTATCCATTCGTTTGCGAAATTGAAACACTATTTACGATGTACGGACGAATCAATAATTTATTCGATTGTTTGTCAACGCGATTATGTGAAGTGAAATTAAGAATTTTACCACGTAAAAAAATAATGTAAATACTGTTATGAATTACTGTCGTGTATTATTTGTGAAAATAAAATTTAATCTATTCTTTCAATTTGATTCTATAACATTATTAATTATTTTTTATGTTAATTTATTTCAAATAAAGCCCTAGGGTGTTATAGTTATTTTTATTCATTGAAGATAAAAAAGAAGTCTACTTGTACTCTAAGCGTAGCGTTAAATTGACCGGCTGACGCTCAAACCCCACTCTCCGTGCGTCGCCGGCCGGCGCCCGTCTGATACTGAGACTAGGACTAGCCTTATCACGCTCTCCCGCTCACCCTACTGTCCCGCGGCCGCCCCACCAGTTGCGCTTCCCCGCTTCTCCTCACGCGGCGCGCCGGCACGTCGAACGTTTCCCCACTATGCCGCACGCTCAACCGTAGTAAACACATGGGACTCACGGGAGCGCGTAGAATGTAAACAAAGCAAACGCATACCACACAAGGTTACTTCGAATAACTCTGACTTATTTCAATATACCGAAGAATAAATTCAACAAATAATCATTTTCGCTTCATCAGTTCGCAAATATACTCGACAGTAGAATTGTATTTAATCATAAGCCTACTGAGAGTTAAATTATATATACAATTATATATATAATAAATTCGGTGAACATGAATAATGCAAATTCATTCATTTACTACATGTGAATCAAATGAATTATATTGATAGGCGTAGCGTAGAATACACTCTTAAGGTGGTGATTCTAGAGTAATATTAACTGGCTAAAATCTTTCTTATGGCTTTTTTAATAGTTTTGTTTCATTGCCATATCAATATTTACTCTCGTACAATTCCATAAGCATTCAAAAAAATGATTAAAATGATTATATTACGATTAGATCGCTCTCTTCAACCAAATAATAATATTTTTTTATCTTATCATTTGGAAATATTATCCGTTTTTTGCTGAGTTCTAAAGCCGACAATGAATAACTTATTCCCAAAACTCCGAATTGACATTACATTGATAGAAAAAAAACCTCTGCACGTATTTTGATTAATCAATGCAAAAATAAATTCGAAGTCTCTGATCGGTTACTATTTCAATCATATAAGCGTTAAGAATAAAAACGACAGTGAGATTCACGAATAAATAACAAATAGTAATTTTAATTTATCTTCTGCTAATTATACTTCTAATAAATTTTATTTTATCAAATATTAGCCAACTATCACTTCAAAGACTATAATAATAGTGTCTTTCTTGCTATAGGAAATTGCCATGCTGGAGATTTGCTTATTGTTAGTGAAGTTTTCGTCGGTAGGGTAGGATGGTAGTGGAGATAACTTATTGGTAGAGATTTATTGTGATACGGATCCATCGCTGGTAAAGTTCAACCATATGTAGTAATATTTAATCATGTTAGGCTTGTTTGTGATAGTTTCGTAAGATTGCCCAATACAAATCGGGGGAGATGCTTCTGGTTGAGTTGTTCGGAGGTAGTTCTTATTTGTGGTATAGCTGTGATCCTCTGATGGAACAGTTTTTTTGGGGTGAAGTTATTTTTTCGGTAGAGATCTTTCTTACAGGGCTGTAAGCGTGCCGAACCAATGCTCAGCAGTCGTGAAGGCAGGGTACTGTAAAATTTCATCACGTCTTTTTATCGACTAGGATGTAAGCTCTTCAGTCGACAGTTATCGATGCTGTGCTGTATTTGTATGTTTTCTCTTCTCGCTAGATAGAGCTACTTTCGTTCTGACTCGAAAATCGAAATTAGCATTAGGATTTTGAAAGTTTATTGCTTTGAAACAAAACATATGCGTCAACAAATGATGACGTTGCATTATAAATAGAACAAACTCACTCGAATGCATTTTTTCAAGAAAAAAAAACCTAGATTGCAATGAATTCCGAAGTTTTTGGTTAATTTTTGTTCGAGCTATTACGAAAAGAATTTCAATCAGTTGATTGAAAAATAAATGGCGTTAAATAATCCGGTGTTTCAAGGTCTACTGCCCTAAATATTAATCGAGGTTTTTGGGAGATTTTTTTTTCTCGTCACTCCGAGTTATCATTACCGAGAGCCGTTCGTATGTTCATTTCACGGTTTGCCGTTGGCACGTTGCAAGGGCGAATAACTCGCGACGTAAGAAGACAAAAAAGAGGAGAAAAAAAGAAAACCCTCACGAGTTTTCCCTCTCGTTGAGGGGGTGATGCTCAGGCTCTTGGTTTTCCCTCGACCGAGAACGATACGTTTAACCGAGTAGACGATTATTTATCCAGGAAGCTGAGCGAGACCCGGGCACAAGAAAATTTACGTAGCACTTAATCCTACCGCTTAGAGGCCATAGCAATATCACATGGCCTGGCCCTCTACATTCTCGGATATAAAATCTCTCGTTTCGTCCCTTATTTCTTTTCTTCACACTCTTCCTTCCACCTTTTGTTTTTTTGTCTATCTCTCGTTCTCATTATTTTCTATTCACCATTCATTTCGCTTCTTTCGAGGGCACCGACTCATCATAGATCCACCCACTTCGCTACCTTTCATATAATTCAAATTACGCGCCTGTACACACTTGTTTATTATTTCGTTCTTCTTTTGGTGTAATATCCGAAAGAATAATGCTTCAACTTTCACTTCAGCCTCGAATTTTGAACTTTTCTTTCTTCATTAAATTGTCGAGTACTTCTCTCCATTATCGAAATGGGAAAAGATGTCGACTTTCCATATACACGAAGTCAAGTCTTTGAAGTGGTCGTTATTGCTTTTTTTTTTATATCTTCATATTCAGGGACGTTGGCCAACCCACTTGACCAGTTTCTGTCTCTTTATCAAGCTTCACGTTCAATATTTCTATTATTAGACCAGAGATCAAATTTTAATTATGATTTATATCACGAGTGTGAGTAAACAAGTTGAGGTGAATTACCTTTTTATCATTTGGTTTGTTTTTCAATATAAATTGGGAAAACTTGGATTTTTTAATTTTACAATACTCGTGTTGAAAATAATTCGCCGTATTTCTCGAGCATAGATAATTAGTCGCGGAGACAGTAATATCGAATCAGGTCCAAAAATGTTTCTTCTCTTTCTCGTATGCTTGCCAGTTTAAACAGACACAAATGGTCGACTGGGCGAACATGTTCCAATCCTTTAATCGCAAGTACTAAAATATTATAACCCGTATAATAGCCATGATTGCGGTCGCAAGATCCCCATCTAATCTCACAAACCGTAAAACTTCTTTTGCATGTTTTACCTTCGTTTACGTTGTACGAAGCTTGTACCACAATAACTCAAGTAGAAAATCGTCTCCACTCACCAACCACTTGGTTACTTCACACGAAAATCTTGCTGACTCGAGTTATTCGCTGTACGCTGTCTTAAGCCAATTAGTTTTCGTAATAATACGGACAAAAAACCTTTTGTAATAATTCATGTAAAGCCGTTAATCGTCAAATAATGTGGTACACGTATGTTTTTTTGGGGTTTAAGTCTCGCCAAAGCATTTTTATGCAGAGTTCTCTTTCAAATTGAGGACACATCTTCGGCCTTATTATGAAACTACGTATAAAAGTTCAAAAGTATTCAGTGAATTTCAAAGAGAGCAGTAGAAACAATCACATTTCATGGAATAACTCGTAAACTTTTCTACAGAATTTTTTCTTTTTTTCTCAACTTATGAGCAACATTCAACGAAGTTTTTCTAAGAAAATCAAACATTTTGACCGATTTTTTCGGAGACACAATGACATAAAGTACAAGCTCTGTATATTAGATTTGAAAAAAGTGATTATTTCGATCAAACTGCAAATGTTGTATTAGATATTTTCCCGATATTTCAAACGTTTTTAGACTCATTAAATATAAAAACTAACATATTATTGGATTATATGGAAGTTTTACTAAATTAACCGGAAAGTAACTTGTGCACGTGACTGTGTTGAGACTACTACGTCAAACGAATATACAGTTTTTTTGTGAAATTGTGTGAGGTTTGATATATATCTTTGAAAAATGTTTACTCGGAGAGAATAAAAATGGAAAAAATATTGTTCCAAAATAGGAGAGAAGACAATTATTCTTGATTTAGAAGAATTTTTACCATGCAAAATGTAAATTTTCACGGTAACGTATGAAAGTCTATTTTCTGTCCATAAAAATTTGAGTTTTGCATTTTTTAAATTACTCAAAGTTGACGATTGTCTTTTGATTCTATTCTGTAACGGTAATTTATCAGTTTTAATCCTCTTTGTGCATAATAATCGTTCGGCCTTTGACTTTCTCTAAAGCCTTGTCTAAAAACTTCGTCTGGAATCAATATGTCATCAAATTGCTGGCCAATCAAACGCAGGTCTGAGGCAAGTAAGCCTGAAGTAAGATTTTATCAAACATTTGGTTAATCTTCACATGTTTTCCATCGAATATTTAAATAATTGTTATTATTTATTATTCAAATAATTATTAATTGGGAATGAATTTAAAAATACAAAAACAATTTGTCATTTTTCTTTCGAATTTCGCATCGATATTAAAATTTGAGTGATGTACATTTTTTAAAACGTACCATTTTGTTCAAATGCTCGACGAGATTTACAACTTATGTGAAATTCTTATAGGATAAGCATCCGAGGAGTAGCAAATCTAACCCACTAACGTATGAAGTGTGACAAAAGTTCCATCTTGGTCTTACGTGTGTGGGGTGTCCATGATGGTTCAGGAAAACCTTTAGTACTTCTGTACGGTACATCTACGGTATTAGGGAGGGAAAACTCTTGGCAGTGGCGCCCCTTCGTGGCCAGTAGAATTCCAAGAGAGAGAAAGTGAGAAAGTAGAAACGTGAGTGAGTCGTTGAAGAGCGAGAGAAACGCGATTGTAAGGGAGACATCCGGAAAATAGAGGAAAAGTATAGCGAGCCGTAATCCAGAAACCTCTGGGCCCAGAGGGGCTTACCGAGGGCTCCTCTAGATGTTTATTGAGTCGAAACGCGCACGCGCTTCAACCCCCTTGGCAACGTCAGCAAGAAACGAGTGAGAGAAAGAGAAAGAGTACATACAAAGGGTATTTCACGTGCAAAGGGTCGATTTTTAACTTACGATTTTTTCAGAGCTTCAGAACAAAACAAGTAGGTGCAAAAATGAATTTCACTGGGAGGCTGCTCATCAAAGCTATTTTGAAAATAATTTCTTTGATAATTATGTTTTTTTTTTTAACATTCTTTGAATGTGAAAATATTTTACTTGAAATTGTCTTTGAAAAAAGTCCTGTTTCGCTTCGAAATACTTGTGTGTAAATAGCGCAACAAAAGTGAGAACCGAAGCAAGACGAGATGACGATATGAGAAGCCGAGAGCAGATCTCATCTCCTCGAGACTCTCTATCTCTCTGTCTCTCGCAATGCAGTTTGTTCATGCTTTTTGTTCATTTTTTTTCTACTTCATGCCCACGGTGTCTTCCTAAATATTGTATTTTTATTTTTATTTTTCATTCGTACCAATACTTGGATAAACTTTTAGTGAATTTGTATGGAATTGCATTTACTGATGCGAACCGTTATATGCTTTTTTGAGACAGTCGAAGAAACTGATGTGTATATAATTACTTATCAGTAAACTAAGTAACTGTGCAATTTTCTTTTTTTAAAATAAATTTCATATAAAATATTGGTGAAGAATTTATGAAATTTGATACTTATTAATTTTGAGGTCACTGGTTCGAAGTGTTCAGGAATTTTTTAAGGAATTTCAAATGTACTGAAATTTTTTCGTCGACAGTTACTCAGTGTTAACATAATTTGTATGTGTATATGTAGAAAAAACGCGAGAACGAGCGGGAATTAAAAAAGGCTACAGGTGGTACGTAACGACGATTTTACCAGACTAACAGAGATTTTTCTTTTTGTCTTTTTCTTTTACACTCCTTCTCTTTTGCTCTCTCTCTCTCTCTCTCTCTCTTTCTCTCACACACATACAACGAATATTTCCGTTCACGGTGAACGATTTGCGAGCACAGCGTTCCCGGAAAAAAAGTACACGAGAATTTTGCATGGTGCAAGGAACAGTATATTTGAGAGATGCTGAGAACGTCATATACACGAATAATGACTAATGCAATAAAACTGTAAATCGCCTGTGTACTCAAGCACCATTATGATCTGTGAGTTATCTCTTATACACAAGCCATTAGAATTTTACACTTTTGTTCTCCAGTACTTTGCCACTGCCATTAAAGCTCGTTCACCAAGCACCGAGGAAAGAGGACAAGGAAAGAGAGAGAGAGAGAGAGGGAGAATGAGATAAAAACTCCACGTCGTTTGATTTCGAAATCAAATTATCTGCATTGATGTCATCCTTTCGTGATTGTAGATTTTTATAAATCCTTTTTTCTAAATCGTTACATCAAAATTGTGACATTAATATTGCATCAATGGGAAGCACCGATTTATTTTGATCGGGAGATTTCTTTGTTTTCTTTTCGCAGTTCCACTTGTCCAAGTGCTGTGCAAACATTACCAACCCGTTCTAATTGAAGACACAAATGCCCCATATCACACTTTCGGTTTTCCAAACTAATTTCACATATATCTGTACATGTGTTACTCTTTTTTTTCATCACAACTCATTTTCTCTCGCTTACTCGTTTTTTTTTCTATTCCATGCGCTCTTTCTCACCAACGTGCCAGCTTATGAGGGTAAATATACGCCGGGCTCAGTCGCCTATCTTTACAATAATCTCGTATCGTACTCGCTCTCGTTATCTCGCTGTGCAAACAACCCTCTCAAGAGCCACCATGCGCCCCACGTTTTTTCCTCGCGTTTCCATGCTTTTCAAGATTTATCTTCTTTCTTTCTTTCTTCCACTGGGTCGCTTTTTTCTTTCATTCTTTTCATTCGCATAAAAAACAAGTTGAAAAAATATTCATTAAACGTATAATTACCTTCGAGTTTTAATGACGATCTATTATTGACATTCGACATTTTTGACAAAGAACTTTACTTTAATTACACCTCAAATAAATATTTTTACAACTGAGATTTTTCTAATTTGAGAGCATTTTGTAATATGCCACTCCCTTCATTTTTCAGGCTAATGATAAAGAAAGTTTCTCTACACAGACCGTATTGCTCGAACGAAAATATTTTCGCAGTATTTTGATATTAAAACTTTTCTTCACGTTTTCATATTTTTTTTTCAACCCTTTATCAAGATTCGGGTTTTGAGAATGCAAGCACTGCTTCTTACACTGGGCGTAACTTTGAAGAGACATACTAAATGAACAATCTTTGTTCGTCTCTGAGTTACCTTTGCATGGATGTATATGTATACACACATCTCTAAATCTCGTTAGCCACCGAAAGGGGGACGACTTTTCCACCTTTTTCCTGTAGATGCTGGTATCCCATCGGGCAAGAACCAAGCCAGCACCACAGCCACTTACACTTTACTTAATTGTGAAAATCCCGTAAGACCAAATACATATATACAAAGTAGGGGAGCGACTTTGGTTAGCAAGAGAACTGCCACGCCACAGGCAAACCGACCCTTACTCTATATCTGTAATACTACTTACTTCCTCCCTTTCCACTCTTCTCGCTCTTCCTCTTCTCCTTTTTCTTCGTCGCGAGGTTACAGAATCCCTGGGATCTTGGGAAAACGTGGTTCACGTTTTTTGTCAAACAAGCGATGGACCAACCCCTTTCGTGACCCATCCAACGTAATTTTTCCTTAGAGCATTTTCTGTCTGTAAATTTCAAATTCTGTTTAGTATTACCGATAATTACATTGGAAAAGTTTGTGTTGTCGTCCGCTAGGTTTTAAAACTAATTTCTACGATTATCAAATTCTCCTGAAACGTAACCAACTCCATTTGTTTACACATCCTGATTCAGTTACTATTTTCTCATCGTAAAATTCGAGTCAGTGTATAAATCTATTGTGAATTCTGTGTCGGTCACTTGTGGTTTTTTTTTCACTTATTTGGTACGCCTTTTGGAGCAGCTTTCGCTCTTCATTCGTCTCTTTTTTGTGTATTCTTTAGATCTTTTCGAAGTGTGTGTCTTTGAAAGCGCCGAGAGGCGACACACTCGGTGTGGTGCTCGGTGGAGCCTCCATTAAATTCATTAGGCCATTAGTGGCTGCAACCCTCCAAGATGGCTTCCGTCGCTTGGCAACCGCTGGGGTTGCCGGTCCTGGGCAAGCGGGGGTGGGTCTTGGCGTGTAATTAGATTCAACGAGGGAGCCCACGCGAGAGAAGGGAAGCTCGAGGAATATAGGCGATGGCGTGGTTATATAAATATATATATATATATGTATACGTATGTATGGAGGTATATGTGTACATAGTTATTGCGAGGGTCGAGAGGAGACACAGATCGTACCCATCCCCTCTTACCCTGAAGGAACCAAGCTGCTTTTCCCTCTGTTATATACTACACCGCTGTCATACTATATATACATACATGCCAGGTCCTTTAGCTTTTCTCCTCGACGTCTGTATAATACCCCGCCAACCTCAAGAGCAACCGAAGTCCGTTCGCATACTGGTATAAACGAAAATGCATATATTTGACGATACGTTTCGACTCAGCCCAAAATTCCTATATAATTTTCAGTGATTTCGTATATAATTATTATTTGAGTACTATTTTATTACGTGACGAAGTAATCTATTCTTCAGCTCTATTGTTAATCAACTAAATTAGAAATGATCATTCAAATAGAATTATCAACCGAACATTTCGGACCTCACAACGTGTCGTGTATTTGAACGTCGATTTCTCATAATTGAAGTCATTTTTTATTTTTATAAATATTTTCGATCTGGTGCCAATTGTTACTTCGATTATTTTTTATTCTGTATTTTTAGTATGTTTTGAAGGTTGCATGTTTTATCCCAAAATAGTTATACGAAGAATTACGTTACATTGTGGAATATTTTTCTTATAATTGATCAAATATCGCTGTAAAAATACCTCGGAATTTTTTGTTTTTCAAGTATGACAAGACCCGGTAAAATGTTGTAAATGATATGGACAAAGCGACAAGAACAGATTGTCGTGTATTTCTGCATGAAAGAACGATCGTTTGGAACTTACATGCGTGAATTTTCATGATGGGCGTATAGATGATTTGGGGGTGGTTGAAGAAAACGAGAGAGAGGGAGAGGGAACGTGAGTGGCAAACGAGAGCAAAGGGGATTCTTAAAATACTCGCAAGAGCATCTAAATCATGGAGGCTTAGCCGAGTGGCGCACGTCTCGTGCGAGCAGGGATTACGTACCTCACTTCAAAGTGCCCTGCAGGTGCAGCCTATGATACCATACGGCTAATGTTAACGCTTTGAGTCCAAAACTATCTTTTTCACCCTCTGTCTTCTCGCGGCGAACATCATCTGAGAAACTGGGAGTCATCGTCCGTACCAACGAAACTATTCTTTACAAATATTTCTCACTGCATTATTCGAGCATATGAAAGTTTATTTGCAACGATCAAAATAGGAATTTGTTAACATTTCATTCGTACGGAATGGAAAATTCACGAACAGCGAATTTCTCTTTGATGCTCATCCAGAAAACAATAAATTGTTCCATTCATTATTGTTTAAAAAGGTCCTTGAACCATTATATTTTCTTTGGCTCCATTAACCGTGAGGTTTCGTGGTAAATAATCCCAGTGGTAATACTTTCTTCATTCTTCGTTCGCTCAAGTTCAACTTTTCCATTCTTGAATACATTTTTCCTCACTTCGCTTGGATATAGATCTATTTTATTGAATAAAACATTTTGAGGATGCTGGGTAAGAATTTCTTGTAAATATCACCTCTTTTTTATTTATTTTTTACTATCAGGACAATAGAAGGCTTTTTCGTTAAGAAATCTCGTCATGATCACGACACTTCGATTCTTAACTACGAGAACAGCTCATGAAGAGTGTGGAATATTCATTTTTTCGTCTGTCACATTTTCACCAAGTTTCTTAAACTAAAAAGTTGTGACAGAAGAGAAATTTGTCGTCACTATTTATGTGACAACAGAAAATATCTTTTTGTGGAACTGACATGAAACATTAGTTTATCGTACAAAGGTATGGAGTAAGAGAGAAAGTGAAAGAAAGAGAAAGAGGACTCGTATCGTCCCAATTCTCTAAGCCCACATAGCTGATCCCTCAATTTCACTAGAGTAAAAAAGCTCAACGAAAGCGTGATAAAATGGCTTCTTATTCTCGCGTTTATATTCAATCTCGTGGTAGAAAAGAGCGTGGATACCCTCGGTCGCATATAAGCACAAAGGGTCTTTACTCCATCTGAAACACGTTAGTAGAGATGCTCTGGCCCGAACCGAATACTTTTACCGATTTAGTATAACTATATATGATTATATTCTACAAGCGGGACGGACAGTTGAACGTCGATGAGAGCACCTACTATAGGGGAAAAGTAAATCGGAGGCTCGATGCATTATGTAGTAACCATGCTGATCCATGTAATGCATGTATGCATGGATTCACGTGATCATACATTTTATGTATATATACAAACTCCTTCAACATCATTCGTCTTTCTTCAGTTATATTTCATTCGCTTTTCCTATCTGTCGTTCTTCATGAACTCGAAAATATCCAAAGTCATGAAAAACTCATTGTCTGTTTTCTTTGGTGAATATAGGTATATTTAATTAATTAAAAATGTTCATTTAGATTCAAACTACAACAATATTTCTTTGTTGCAAACAAACTTGTTCAATATCGTTTGTCATTTTTCGGACATTCTACTTCCTGTTTTCAATTGTTGTAACGTTTTCAAGCGCGTTGATCTCGTAATCCTTCATTCATAATTGTACTAATTAACGTCACTATAAATATATATTCTTTACTCATTCGAAAAAAGTTAACGCCAAAAATGTTTCGTCAATTGTTTGTTTAATTTTTTAATTCACCATGAGAGTGCACATTGCACTTTTGAGCCTCATCATTGTTAGGGGTTATGTGTGGGATATCAACAGAACGCTCTCGCCACTCTGCCTGATTAAAATTTGCATAGAGTGATTTCGCCATGGTACCATCAAATTTCTCAGCCCCGATATAGAGAGGGATTAAGAAGGATAATCTCGCTGCATTGCCTTTTTGTGGAATTAATTCCATTTTTTTACCCAAAGTGGAGAATAACAAAGAAACGGACACAAAAAATGACACATTTACATACGAATCGTTACCCTATCGAATGTAATCGAAAATCATCGGTCTATAAACAAAATGTATCGATTCGATTAAAATATTTAGCATACAATTTGTTGCATTTATCAAATGAATTTTCAGCCCAACTTCTCTTGTCGGCTCCTAGAAAAATGGTGGTTACCATTGCGAAATAATTTTTTCAAAGTTAATATCGACGGGTAAAAAATAGGCAGTATAAGCTATAGAAGACTGCGGTACGAAATGATAGGACTTTAACACCAATTATGGTAGGATATATTTTCGTACGATATATTACTCGAAGTCCAATCGTTCTTATTTCTACGTCTTCCGTTCCTGATGGGCGTCAAATTTTTTATTTCGTTTTTTTTTTTTACGGAACGACGGAGCGAGCAGTCCTTAATACCTTTGCCCTTCGTCGTCGGTTTCGCGAAGAAGTAGACCATTGTAGACGAAGTATTCTCTCGACGGACTCATACATATACACATATATATTCATAAATATAGATATATATGTGACATATATATGTTTAGTATTATATCGGTGGTGCTGGCTCGCCACACCGTCGTCTTCGTCGTTTCTGGCTTGGCTCCTCTCTCGCTTCGACCTGGCTCCAGTGGTAATGCTCGTACCGCCAATAAATAACGCTCTGGCCCCAGAGATCCACTCCATACAATGGTATACAGTGTACATCGCGGAAGGGTATACCACACGATGCTCTATACTTACTACGTACCAAATTCTCCCATACAGTACCAACTATCACCGCAACATATATCTAGACACACCGTATACCTTCGCTGGAACAAGAATAATAGAAGGGGGTCCTATATCGTACGATATATGACATGCTACCTAACACGCTGCCAGCAGGTAATTGAGGAAAACTCACCATTTATCACGCAACCATGGAATGTACAACTCAATCAGTATCATTACCGTGTATGTAATGAGGATTTTTAATCTTTCGATGAAAATTAACGAAATCCAAAAGCCTCATCTCAGTTTAACTTTTCGAACGAATTCATTTTCGTTTTTCCTTAGATAAAGGTTTTAGTTTTTGAAATTCGCATTTTTCAGACATATTATCGACGTAGTTTTTTTAAGTCTCTGGAGTTTAGAAATCGATCAATTTTTTTACATCAACTGCTTTCGAGAAGATTCGGAATAATTGGTCTCGTTGGCTGGAGATAAAGACGCACTGTTTCACGAAAAAACTACAGTTTTATTTCGTCAGAGCGGGTTTTCTTTTTTACTTCTTTCGTTTCTTTTTCTATCTCTACGGTACAGCAATGAAAGATAAGGCGGAAAGATGTCGTTGATATCAAAGCGCAGAGAAGAGAGTCTCGAGGCTCGCATACGAGCTCGTAGCCTATCTTTATTACCTTCTTTTGTGGTTACCGAGACATCAAAGATAGAAAAGGGAAAAAAGAAGGAGAGAGAGAGATGCTCAGCTTCTTACTGTGCCACGACACACATTGATGTTAATTGCCATTTTATCACACTCAGACGTGTGTTGTATCTCAAAATAGAGCGTAATCTCTCACTCACATTATTTCTACGACACATTATTCTCTCGCGAGCTTTTTTCTTTTTATGGACACCATTACGTTATTGAGCGCGTGCGAGGCGGTCATTATGCCAAATTGAAGGTTCACGTCACAAATGTTAAATTACATCTTCTCGTACAACCTTTATCTTCGAAAAAAAAAACGCTGTGAAATTTTTGATTACCAGCGGTATTTTTATGTACCTCATAAATGAAGCTTTGTGACATTTTTTTTCTCCAAATGCTACATTAAAGAATCGCTGAATCGATTTTGTTCAAGTTGAAATACCATGATTTCCTTCTTTTTCTCTTCAATTTTCATTTAATCTACAACATTTTTCAACATGGAGATGAGGAATCGCAAAATTCTCTTGATTTTAGGAAGCTTCACGAAGAATAAACAATGGATGGATAGATGTAAACTCAGGACTTTGGAAGATGATTTTTTTTTTCAACTATGTGACGCAGTATGTCGAAAAAGTGGTATACACACATTTTTGGAGGTCTATTTCTTTTTGAAAAATTGTGACGGAACTTAGTACACCGGATATCTCGTCCAAGACTTATTCGTTTGTTATTTCAACGATAATAAATTTTGTGTGTGATCAGGTGCCGATCGTGACCTCTTGCTCGTTTTCTAGCTCTATACCCTGGAGTCTTGTATCACTCTCGGGGTGGTCTTTTCAATTTTCCATTCCGCTACGCTCTTTCCTGCTACACGCCCCCCCACCCCTATTCCTCTTTCTCTTTAGACCCTACATTTCTTTCTGTTTCACGATACTCAGTCCCTTCCGTGTCTCAGATTAGCTCTACCATCGCAGATCACGTTTTCTTCACAGCCTTCCCATTGTAAATCACTTGTCCTACGGAAAACAACTTTGAAACATATAGCTCTGTTGCTTGTGTACACTGGAAGGCTCGATTTTTCAATCACACGTTGACAAAATCCAGCTCTCATGTCAAAATAAAGAACGCAAAATTCATTACAATGAAAAATAATGCCGTTGATCGATCGCAATTTTCGGAAAGTCTCATTTAGAAAAAAAGACTCTGAGGAATTTAGCGTTTCATGAAAAATTCCAAGGCTTCAACCGTGATTAGTAATTGACGGTAATCGGTAAGAAAGCGGTGATGATATTCGTTTTTTCATCATTGAAACTGACACGAAATAGATTTAATTTGATTGCATGTTGACTGAGCGAGTGATTTTCATGTTTTGATTTCGTTTCGACTAAGTTTTACGATTATTGCGAAACGAAACTAGTGATTATACTGATAGTAATCCGTAAAATCTTTTCAACCGAAAATCATAACGTAGTTCGAGCCGACGTAGAATATTTGGATTCTCACAAGAGAAATTTTGGTCTGAGTAGAAAATGGAAAAAAAATAAAGGCACGGGGGAAAGTCGTGTCAAGGAAGTCACTGGCCTGGCATATTCATGACACCTCGACGGATTTTATTCGTTGGGTAAATCCGGGTGATCTGCCGACGTATTCTCGAGTAGGGACAACACACGACGAACGAAAATGGCAGTCAGAGAGTTTCTGATAAAAAAACAGTGAAGAGACACGAATGAGGGAAGTGGAAGAGTGAAGTAAAGAAGGGAAGAGAAAAGCAACCCTACTTGCCCCACGACGTCTTCTTCTCATAAGCTCGAACGACATTTGTCCCTCCCTTCGTTACGTTTTCCCATATAAACTTGTATACAAATATACACGTGTATTTATATATCTTTCCAGTGTATTCGACGTAGGTTATTTAGTTAGGAAACAACATTGGATTTACCGAAGCGAATCTTGGCCAATGCTTATTCAAATGTTCGAACACTTTGATGGTTTTTCTTTCTGCCTTCAACGATTTTCCACGGTCACGGACAACTCTACACATGTATACAATACAGAATTGATATAGGGGATGTGTAATCTATGAGTGGAAAGTATTTTATCATTTGTTCAAATCGGATTATGCAGAAATAAGTCATTGATACAAGTTTGCAAAGATTAACAGATTTTCTTTGCCTGTTAACGAAGAGATAACTCTCTACGTTTGTGTCACTTTTGAAATTTTGATTTATTCATCGTCTTTTTTGTAATATTTGCATCGAAAGATTGATTTTCCATTGATGATTAGCGTGCAAACAGTAGATAATTTATTACCAACTCATTATTTGTTTTATTCGTCCACAAGAATTTGAAAAAGAATCTAACTTGTAGGTTACTTTATGGCACTGATTGCCGTAAAATGTAAATACACCATAAGCTTTCGGCTCAGGAGACGGCATAAATTCTATTTCTATTGGTATTTCAATCAACTTTTATTATAGCGTGATGGAATTTTTTAATTCTACGATTCATTGATAATTTTGTAGCCAATAATTACTGCCCACAACATTAACATCGACGTAGAGAACGTTTCGCATTAAAGAACGACCTCAATATCAGGTGCGAACTTTTGATTACCTTTGAAACGTAATGATGGAAACTGAGATCGATTAAAAAAGTATTAGACTGGTCCATGAGATCTTGCAGTCGAACAAAGTGGAGTGGTCGAAGATGGTCGAATTTCCCCCTTATCACATCATGCATACTTTCGTATGTATTGCACTGTTTCGTCGTAATGGCAAACATACGGACCGTAATAACTCGTAATAGTAATAACATTAACGTTAGGACGATATTGTAATGTATACGTCGAGTTTTAGGGGTTGTTCTTGTCGAAAAGGGGAGAAGGGGAGGTTTGGTGCATGGGTATATAATGCGGGATACCAGGGAACCGAAGCAGAAAGGACCCCTCTTGCGTCTAGGATAGGGTGCATAATTTATCGTTATTTTCGACTATCCTCTTCTATGTGGGTAAATCTTTATCCACATTGATGCCGACCACGAGGATGTTCGTAATGCGTATAAAGAAAAACGAGGTTGCATTGGGAACCCACGATATGCATACAAATTTCTTGATGATTTGATGCCACTGGTGGTGATAATCGAGTTCAGGAAAATTGCCAAAGAGAGCGAATACCATTACATCGATTAAAATTTTCTGAAGATGAATTTCACGTAATCTCAGGTTTATGTTTTTATAAGTTTTTTCGTCTTCTTAACACGCCGGAAGTGCAAAGATGCAATTGGAGGCTTGGAAATGATAAGAAGGAATAACGAGGAATAAATTTTTCATATACGCTTCGAAGTAGAATAGAATTGATTTTTATTGTGACTAGATTACAAACGGTGCCTCTCGACGCGCGAGAACGCCGATTAGGAACGTGTACACATAAACGTGAATGACGAGATGGCGGCGATTTGCTAGCGACGACGAGAAACACACTCGCGCATTCATACACACGTGCGCGCGCGCGCGCGCCCGCACACACACACAAACACACACATGCGACAATTTATTCATTTTCTTTGATTTTTCGAAGAGCACATGTCCCGTTCGTCGCGTTTCTTTTATTTTCTTACATTGGCTTTGCTTTTTGGTTTGATTTTCCATTTATTTTTCCTTTGAATTTCTCATATTATGGCATTATTTTTTTCTCTTCATTCCGACATGTGGATCGAATGACGTATACATCGTACGTTCGTACGAAATCGGAATTCATATAAAATAGCGTTCATGTTTCCTTAAATCGTTATTACCTTAGTGACTATACAATTCTAGGATTTTTTTTTTCTTTCGGACACTACATTCGCGTTAGCCCTTTCATGGATTTGAGGGATAATTGCCATCAGGGAAGGAGGGAAAAAGCCTGATCGGTTCAGCAAAATTTTATTAAGATCGAGGGATTTTAATCGCACTCCTTAATTCTACAATTTTTATTTTCCATCACTCCATACCTTAAATATTCTTTTATTTTTCTTCGTTCTTTTAAATTTTTCGGATTTTATCTTTTTCCTATGGGCTCCTGATGGAGAGCACGCAATGTCTCGTTCTCTCTGTATTTTTCATTTCATATATATATATATCGTGTACCGAATTTATATATTTATAATATTTAAAAACTATTAACTAATATGGATAATATTTATAATCGTAACGTACATACGCTAATCGATATAACGATATATCCGTGCTTAATACACTGTACAGATCATACACTCACACATACGTACCCACATCCACGTCACTCAACCACTCGCATGTTCCCTACCTACGATTTAAATGTTTTCAATAATTTTTATTTTTTCTTTAATTCCATTTTTGGTATCTGCTGAATAATTCATTATTTATTATTATCGTCATTAAAATGTAATAATTTTCTTGGCTTTTTATTATTTGGATTAGATTTGCGTTTGTTTTGTTTCATTTAAATTAATTTCTACTATACAAATATCTACAGGGTAATGAGTACATTATCCGCTTATATAAGATCCTTATCGAACGTTTTAATCGTTGAATTAAAATAAAAAATAACGAAAAATGTACGTTTGTACCTTGGCACAAGTATTGCACAAAACTTCGGCTAATTCTCATTGAATTTTTTCAAATATTTGGTACCAGAAAGAGTTCAGGTAACTAGGGGGGAAAAAAAAAACTTAAATTGTTAGAATTTGTTAGAACGAAGCTCTTATAATTCACATTTTTTAAATGAATCATTTTCGAAAGAAGTTCTTGGTCCACGATAGACTTTGTGGTGTTTTCATAAGAATATATTCGAAATGAAATTGACAATCGTCAATGACCAACGTTCATGTTCTGTTGATCGTTGAACAATTTGGCTTCTTTGATCGAAAATGATTGATTTATGAAAAAATAATATGCTCAAGGCAACAGCTTCGAATGGTAAAAACGTCGATAGGGGATCACGAAGACTTTTAATTCCTTTTTATTAATTCGGTGATGATGATGCTCTTATGATTCAAGTTATTTTCATTCATTCATGCACATCCGCGTATCACTGGCCCCGATTTTCATCCCAGGCAGCAAGGGAGAGTGATTGCGCCGAACTCGTTGCTATTGAGTTCGTCGTCCATGGATCGAACAACGAGGACCAATAACCAGCAGCTGTGGTAGGTCCACGTTGCCAATAACCAGCTAGTCTGCCAGCAGCGGTAACGGTATTGTTAGACGAGATATTAGAACTCGTTGAACCTCCAACAATTGCGGAGCCTGGTAAGCCACCGGTGGATACGCCGGAAAGGCTATCGCTGGTGTTGGTAGGGACGCCAGGGCCGAGAATTAATCTTGAATCTTCGTCGTTCAACTTCTGATCCGCTGCGCCGGATTCCTCGTCGTAAACGAGATAATTCGGATGTGATGTCGTCGAGGAGGGTGTCGACGACAACATCGGTGACGCAGCGGATGTTGGCCTGGGTCACTCGGACTGTTGTCCACCGATTTGTTGTTGCTGTTGAGAAGAATCAGCGGTATTCTGATTGCTATCACAACTGGTTGCCTGGCCGGTTGAACAAACGGCTTGCTGCTGTTGTTGCTGCTGTTGTTGGCTAGACATACCAATCCCTGACCCCGATACGTTTGCTGAAGTTACCGTTTGATGGGGGCTGGAAGCAGCCCCCGCCTCACTTCAAACTTGAGACCTTGCCGTCCCGTTACCGTGCTGTTCGGATCCCGGAGAATGAGGATTACCGGACGAAGAGGTTAAAGCATACTGACAAGCGCTTAGGCCACCCCCTGAAGAAGTACGTGGACTTACAGGACTTATACTTCCAGCTCCACCGCTTGACACACCACCTGCCGTGCTAAAAGAACTCGCGGTACCGTACTCGCTACTGTGTTGCTTTGCTTTAAGCCGCAATGATGCGATACTGCTACTCATCACCGCGCAAGTTTCTGGCGGACCCGTAGCACGATGATGCGTACTGTATACCGGTGGACCATAGGGATGTGGCGCAGCCGGAGCTGCGTAAGGACACGTTGCACCGGAGGCTGTTACTGGAGAACCTGCTACACCAAGACCCGAACCCATACCCGGTAACATCGAAGTTGCAGCCTGTCCAACTGACATGGACATTCCACCAACGTGTCCTCCTCCCACTGAACTCCCACCGGGATTGAAACAATTCACCGATGTAACTTGCGCGTGATGATGATGATGCGAGGCACTTGGTACCACCGAGCCTAATGGATTTACCCACGCGAAATTCTTACTACTTAATGGTGATGGCACCTTTGCTGCCCAGTTGTTATACGAACTGTATGAACTGTACATCATATCAACATCAGCCCGACCCGTAATGAAACTATTCAGACCTGCTGTGCCGAAACCCGTCTTGAACTCCGCTGCTGCCGCGGCTGCTACGTTTGCTGCGTTGCGCTCACGTTTTCGGAACTTGGCACGACGGTTCTTGAACCAAACCTGGAACACAAGATCAATTGGATTCGTTCATTTGCGGTTGCTTCAATTTGTTGGGATGGAAATACGCTGTCATAAATTAATATGATTGGAATGTTTTCGAATCATTTTAAAACTCCAGTCACAATGTCTGGTGCCTATATTTTCACGTGTAAGTCAAATGTAAACTCGCGTGTATTAGATACGGTAAATATATGTTTTTCCAGAGACAACTAACAAGTGGAACCCTCGAGCTCTCGACACGCATAAAGTATTTTCCTGTGGAAAAACGTCTTACACCCTGAAATATGACGGCGTTAATTCAAAACGGCGTCGTACCACTTTCAAGTACAATAAGTAAAGGTTCCCCCTTGTATCACCAAACCTCGTCAGCCTTTTTTTTCTCCAACCCTCCGGCCTTCGACCTCTCCGAGTATTCTAAGGATCCACTCGTCCATTTGCCGTCGCAAATTTTCTCAGAAATTCTCTCAACTTCAGCTCATTCTCTCACCCGCTATAATTTTGTCAGGGGCTTCATCCCCCACAGTTTCAACCTCATCCCGTATCCGTCGGGCTCTCAAACCCACAGTAGCTACAACTCCGACCCTCCCGCCGACAATTATACGGGTGGTTGCCCTCAGATATACACGTCACTCTGGCGTAACTGTAAGGCCAAGGAGCGGGAAAACGTTACAGGCCTAAATATATTTCTATATAGCCATCAAGACCGAGTTTCGTTTTACTCTCTTGCTTCGGGGGTTGCTACCCCGAAGCTTCGAGAGCTTGGAACGAACGAAGGGTGGAAGAATGTGATCCAAGACTGCCAGCAAAGGAGACACTGGATGCCTGATGGTTCGCAAGGCAGAGAGGAAAAGAGGGACACGCTCATGCTCACCTCGCTTTCCTTACTGATGGGAAAACCAAGCGACGGAAAGCTTGCGAACTCGAAAGCCTCTTCCAAGATGGATGGACCTTACGATCTCGCGTCGTAGAAACGCTAAGAGGCGCGACGAGTCATTGAAAGCAGGGGGACGAAAAAAGAAAGAAGAGGCTAATGAAGAGTAATGCGACTCTTGGTTCTCTCCTACCATCTCTTTACGTTGTATGCTCTACGTCGACTTCCGTAACGCACGTTCTTCCTACGAGCAAGACAAAGTTCGCAAACTTTTTTTCCTTTGCATGTCTAGAGTCTTAGGGGTAAGAAAAAAAAGAGTAGCAATCTTACATACGAAAGAGTAAAGATTCAAAGTTTTGCTATCATATGCTTGATTCGCCTGGAGGTAGGATCAAGCCTTCAAATGGTTCATGAAATAAATTAATTATTCTCATAACATAAATATTTGTTGCTTATTTTTTCAACACCAAAGACTAAGTTAACGGGGCATTAGCGTGACGAAAAATGCAAATCAATTGGAGTTAGACTCGAGTTCTTGCATTGGTGTTACTTGTTCGGGATTGAAACTTGCAACAATATGAAATGATATAAATGAAAATTTTGAGTTGTCTTGTACGGAGAACTTGACACGAGAGAGAAAGGCGAGTGTACGAAGGAAGACGCCACGAGAGACTCGAGAATCAATAAACCCTCGGCACACAAGGAGAAAGAGAGAGAGAGAGAGAGAGTGAGGAAGAGCAGTGAGGAGAGCGAAAACGGAAGAGAGGCGAGGAGGCGGCGAATCCTTGTACACAAGGCCGCGCCCATAAACCTTAACAGCATCGCAAAATCTCGTCGTCGTTGGCTCCTGTGGATGCTGCACAAGGAGAGGAGCGATGGCCGTCCGTGGGTCGTAAAGTTGATGAATGAACTTTCGAATCGATGCTACATGTCTGTATATACGAGGCGGAGAGAGTGCCTCAACCAGAGGATATTTCGGTTCTATGTCTTCCGGTGAGAGGAGCTTCCGGTTTAGGCGGTAAGAGCTTAAGCTACAAGTCGAAAATGGACTCGCCGAGAAAACGAATGACTTGTACTTGGATTTTCCACAATCTATCGTTAAAAATACTTTCCAGAGACGAAATATTTTATGTTTCTTTTTATTGCACTGTTCCAACAATAGGATGACTTTATTGTATAAATTATCACTATAAAATAACTTGATCACTTATTTCTAAACCAATCACACCCTCTTACATAAAATGTGTAAAATATTCCATTTAATTCTAGAGTATTTATGTTCGTCAATTTGACAGTTTTTTGCCGATACTAGAATAAAAATGAAGGCGTTAAAATCAAGTCTTTATTTGTAAGTCAAAGAGCATTCTCGATCTTATCCCTTCATCAAAAAAATGCGGAAGACAAGACAAAAAAGGCCTGTTGCAGATATAAATCTCATGGTATATATATCGTCTTTGATACGAGGAAAAAAATAAGCGCTACAACAAAAGGTAGAGATTCTATATGTGATGTGTGGTAAAGCGTCATGCGAGCAATAAAACCTCATCAAATCACGACCCCCTTCCCTCCAAGGTGGCCGGTCGCATAAGCCTCTGCACGGCTCAATCTACGGAAGCTTATATAACTGTAATGAGACCCGTGGCCTGGTGTCTCATCAATCACTCCACCCCCGCGCGCGCACACGATCATTCGGGCCAGGACATCCCCTGTGCGGACCAACACCATCACTATTGTTCTAGTCTATACAGATAGATGGATAAATGTGTATATACATCTAGATATGGGTATTGCCACGTTGCAGAATTGGTATAGATACGTTATAGGATGTTTGAAACCCTGTGGCCCATCAGTCGTGATCCGGAGACTTATCCTTCTGTATATATGTGTCTAGAACAGCTTGGACAATCGTACAAGCATCAAACATTATTTGATTCGCTATATATTCCGTTGCTTATGTCGCAATAAATGATGATGAGTAAATTAGAAGTTTCTTATCAAAGATCAATGTTTTGCTTAAAATAAATATTAATATTTTTCATATTATTTTTAAGTTTATCGCGACCGAGTTATTTGCGTTTGCAGTTGCCGGGACTTTTGGTAGAATTTTTGTCTGAATTTGAATATCAAGATATTTCTTGTTTGACATGGTGGGGTTTTACCTTCCGTCCAAGTTCTTTATCTTACTTTTGTCTGGACTCTTGTGCGGACTCTTTTTATTGCACATTGTTTCACGATCGTTTAAATTTGATGTTTATGAGTATCACACTTGCCGAGACAGTTGCGGGTACGAAAAGGGGAATGGAACGAATCGATATCCCGAAAATATTTCGACTCATATGGGAATTTCGGTACATGCTGTATCTTTGAATAAAGCTTTGAGATATCGACGCGTACGCTAGAGAGTCTCTGCGGTTTACGTGAGCACACACGTGCGAATAACGGAGGCTAGCACAGAAAAATGAAGAAGAAAACGGGGGGAAAAGGAAATAAAGAGGATGGTGCAGGAAGTTGGAGCTGCGGGGAAAAGAGCAAAAAATGGACGAAGGACACGTAGCGACCGAGAAAGAAATTGGAAAAGGGCGCGAGGGTTGCAGAAAGAGAGAGAGAGAGAAAGAAAAGAGACGAAGAGATAGAAGCGCACGTTGTCGTTTCGAAAGAGAACGCGAGACCATAGAGAGAGAGAGAGAGAGGGCAAGAGAACAAGAGACAGCAAGGGATGATAACGGGGACCGCGAGGGATGCGAGAGGGTCGCGGAACACTCGTGGCAGGCAACGCGCAGGAGGTGGAGGAGGATAATATTGATCCCCTCGTAGCCCCGCCCCTCCTTGCCTGGCGACGCCATCATTATATTATCCACCACCCCTCCCAATGTCTATCTAACACACATTGCTGTGTGCACACTTTTATAAAAATATACATAGACGAGTCCTATCTTACTTTCTCCTCTCTTTCTTTTTTTTCTACCTTTCTTTCCTTCTGTTCCTCCGACAAAGAGGTCCAACACTCTATGAAAGATTTTCCTTCGAAAAATTTTTTCTAAAATGTGCGAATATTGATGACTTTTAAGAACTTTTGTATCCTTGTGCTAAGCTTCTCTTTTAGTTCATCTACTCATCGAAATTTGGCTATTTTTCAACCAAAACTTTGCTGGTAAACTGAGCCCCACCCACATGTTTGCTCATTCATTTCAATAATTTATAAGTCTTTAAATAAAATACTAATTGATACAGAAAAAAAAACATTTGTTTTTTGGTCACACTCAAATCCGGCTGTACAAGGAAATGTGTTGGCAATGTTTCCGGGGTTCACAGTACATTTAAAAACAATAATTACAGTAAGGAAACGAAAAAAATCAATAAACGGCAGATTTCGCAAAGATTCCATTACTTTGGTGCGGAACCCATCTTTTACACCGTTCATGCTTTATTGCTTTATTCGAAAATTGAAAACGCTCCGCCTCTGATGAAACATCGTTCAAATCGAGTGTATTTTCGATTGAAAGTTTTTTTTTAGCAATTAAAAACCGCAAATCCCGTTAGGAAAAGAAAGCAAAATAAAAAATAAACAAAAAACTCTTTAAAAGACAACGGTAAAGTATTGAAAATTTCATTTATTTTCATTAAAAAGATGATAATAGTTCAATATTATGGGCGCGTTTGAATTTTACATAAAGTCAGTGTGTATTTCGACGTGCTGGAACGCAATATTTTCCCGAAGCAAAGAGAGCGAGTAGTTGTGGAGAAGCTTACGTACACAATGGACGATCCTCGAAAATAGGGCCTTGTAGAAGATTCAACGTTACAAGCCCCTGAGTAGGTTGTATCAAGTAGTTTCGGGTGTTACATAATATGCATCTAACAAAGGCCCAACAGCACTTCATTAAAAATAAATTTCATGAAGGAGCCACCGGATATCCGTGGCTTCGTAAGGATTTGAAACCACCAACTCCCCCGTCGAGTTTGCCCTTGAACACGTAGTATGGGAGGAAGCGAGAAAGACAAAATTCACGCAGCAGTATCCATAACTCTGTGAGTTTCAACCCCCGCAGGCAAGAACGAAACACAGCCCCGCGTGTGTACAACTATCGTTTCGTTCTCTCGGAGCGCAAACGAGAGCAGCACTTTGGCTTCAACCCCTTCGGAAATTTATTTTCTGTTTTCCCTCTCATTTCTCGCTCAGTTCGCCCATTCATTCTTGCTATATACACCTATATACAGTTTTTTCACGACATCGAGAAGCCAGTTACGAGAATTCCCGCATACATTTTCTTCACGAGGAATTATAGCGGACTCCGGAAAAATTGCCATGGGATAAAGTGTGAATTTATTTATTGTAAATCACTCTAAATAACGTTGTGATAATACGCGGGCATTGTTGACCGTTTTATTTTCGTTTTTAATATCGACGTTTCGGAATCGATCAGAACGGTAGTCAATCTCGTTAGATATTTATTAAAATCGAAACGAAATTTGATTTTTTGTGCGTGCATTTGACTTTACGTGCAAAAAAAAATAGGTTCGACAACGTCAGTCGACCATTGCTTTTCTTTTTTATTTACATTAAATTATTTCTTACCTTTCTACCTTCGACGAGAAAATGTTATTATCGTTCAGCAAGGAGTTATTGAAAACTATCGAGATTACAATGAAGCTTTTGTGGTCATAGTTTTACATGCAATTATTTCTATCAACGAGTTCTACAATATAGAAATGAATTTCAAGTCAACAGTTAAATGTATGATGCTTTGTAAAAAACGAAGAAAAAAGTCTCTCGTTTAGCATATTTTTACTTATAAAATCTCGTCTGAGTTTTTGTGCAAATTTTTTTCCTTCCGTGCTTGTCTATCCATTTCATGCCATACACTTGCAAGGGCATTTCTGTGTATAGATATGGGAGATTATCTCTAAATTTCCAGCTGGCATTCGTGATAGAGACGAAGAAAGAGAAAGAGAGAGAAATGAAGAAGAGAAAAAGTAACAAAAATATATTTATATGTACATATAAATACACATATAAAGATATAAAAATAAGAGAAAAAAGTGTAAGTAGAGACGGCAGAGAACCGCGCTCGGCGTCTCCATAAATCTCACTGTACCGTCGAGATGGATCAAGCTGAAAGCGACCACGTCTCACGAGGGTGTGCCAAGGAAGCGTCAAGCCTTCCTCCATTTTTTTTCTTTTTTCTCTTCTTCATCGTTTCGTTACTCTTCACCCTTTACCACCAACCTCCAGTATACCATATAAATATATATATATATATTATATATGTGTCATCCAAGAACGGAATAGAGTTACGTGGTGAGCAAAATGTGCGCAATGCGCATACACATAGATCATATGTTAGCAAACACTCGCCCACTGTTCATTCACTATGTGTATATACATGGTCTGGAAAGCGACATCATATTGGGATCCCATTCGTAGTGGATTCCTCAGCAAATTCGTCTCGCACGTGAACGATTGAGAGGACAAAGAAGAGAGAGAATCAGAGAAAAGTCTAGAAGAGAGAGAGAGAGAAAGTAGCCGCGAGGCGATGGAGCATTGAAGATATCGTTTTGAGTAAAGTACATCATGGAGCGGGATCAACGATAACTCGCCTACGAAAAAGTGGATGAAGCTGTTTTTTCTTGTTTTCATTCCACCACTTATTCCACGTCTTGTCACTTTGTTGGAACAAAAGATTTGTTGAATGTTTTTTATAAAAATTGGTTTGAAATTTATGCTGAATTTTTTATATTGACATTTAGTTTTAGGATGTTTGATTTTATTCAACCAATTAACAGAAAGGTTTCTCCAAATATTTTTTTCCAATTTTATAAGAAATAATCTTTTTATCATGTATCTCGTGTTGAAATTCCAATAAATGTTAACCCTCTCGGGCACCTCGCTCTCTTTCTAGTCTGTCGCACTGGGTCAGGTGACCGGTAAGCATGGAGCCTGCTCTGATCCCGAATGATCCTATGGGATTTGGTCGGGGCATCCGGTGTTCGGGTGACCCCTTATTTGTAATTGACCGTGAACGTCGGCACGTGAGAATCGTTTACGGGTCTCGTATAAACGACCTTGCACACACGACTCTCCAGTCCCTACCGCGATTCTAATGGCGATACTGCCAGGTCTATAGTTATGGGAAAGGGGGAGACATATCTGGATCACATTGTTGGACGAACAGAAAACTGGGGGATGTGGACACAGGGGGGGTGGGGGAATATTATTGTATGAATGTACTTTAAAGTGACAGTCGAATGTCAATCTTGGAAAAACGTCAATATGAATAAATTGAATATTTTTTGAGAGCTTACTATTTTTTCAACATTTTAAATATATATTTATGTGTTCAACATCTCGAATAGTACGTGTGACAGATACATCCAAAATAAATCAAAAGCTTAATGAAATCAATTATAAATGATAATTGTAAATATTAAACGAACACATTGCTTGGAATGTAAAATTGTGTTAATATCACAAACGCGGATGTTGAAAGTACGTGAAGTATACGCTTTTGCATATCGTCGGTGATTTTCTATGCATATGCATACGGTGGAGAGTAAAATGGCAAAGAGAGGTGGAACAAGCCTGTGGAAGGTGAGAGGGCGCGCAGTTTTATGGATTTTTTTTATCGTTGTGGTAGTTTCTCAATGGGTGGGGGGGGGGGGGGAAGAAGGGTTATATGGTCTCGTTCGCGGTGTATTCGTTCTATGATACACATACACACAGACACATACGAAAATCGACTCTGCTCTGGCCTGGCAGCACCAGTGGGATTCGGATATTCAATGTTGGCGTACCTGTATGGATATTAAATTAACACCCGTAAGCCCCGCGAGTATTAACAACTTTGCAAAAGATTATACGAGATTATGAGCTCAAGCGAAACACGTGATTTTTAATGTTCCCTCTCTCGCGAGCAAGCTCGTCCCATTTTACTCTGGTACTCTCTTTACCATCCCGAACAGCCTACCACGGCAAAGCCATTCTCAATTTTTTTTTCTACTCTTTTGGCTATTTGCGAGTTTGTTAAATTTCGATAAACGTGACATCTTTTCAGACTCTTCGCTCCCAACGTCGAAGTGGTTTCTGCAATTAGCCTGTGGTAAAAAACGAGTCGATTCTTCTACTTCGTGGTACATGATACTTTTCGTTTGAAATTACGACAAATATCAAAGAATTGTACAGATTTATCTGTCTTTGTAATATATTCAGGAAAAGCTATCAATTCGCCAGGTTTCTGATGCAAAAACCTTGCACGTACGAGTTTCTAGGAATAAAACTAATCCAAATGTCAGTCATTCCATTTTTGTATCACAATATCGCCAATTTATAACCATCATTCAGAGTAACAACGAATTTGCGAACTGCGTACTTGAATTGAAATGTCTGATAATATTTAATATTTTCTTCATTAGCTTCTTACTGAATGAACACGTTCTGTTCGTTGCTGAAATTCTAAGAACCTCTTTTATATAATCTCACACGTAAAACCATAAAGAATACGCCTTTACGATATTGAGAAACTAATATAAATAGATCTGGCATAAAACGTACGCTCATGACAAGCTTCTTTCATAGTAATTCGAAGCTCCCCTATACACAGTCACCGCGGGAGATTTTTATACCGATAGCAAAATGTCTACGTCCAGAGCATCCCTGCTTTCTTCACCCCATGACTTTTGTCGCGCCCCTCACGGTCACGCGTTCACGCTATAATAACTATTTTTCATCTCGCCCCAAACACACACTTTAGTACACAGGGTGAAATCTTTTCCAGCCAACTATACGAGCTTGAATATAAAATAAGGACCGATGAATCGTGAAATGCTTTCTGTTTCTCATTGTATTCCTTTCTTGATTGCGGTCATTTTTGGATCTTCAACTTCCACCGAGTAATAGGGGAGTCTGTATATTCAATCGAAACGTTTAAGGAATCGGATGATAGCTATACGACTGTTTGGATTTGAATGATACAAATGAAGACTGGCAAAGTAGAACAAATGTTATAAATTAAGTCATTCGTCAATAAAATCATTTACGAAATAGGGAAATCAAAGTCTTTCGCGCCAAGTTAAAGCATATGCTTTGTAGTTATAGGATAATAGATTTTGACAAAAATACGACAATCCTGCTGCGCATTGTTTTTCGATATAGTTGAGTTTCTATAGAAATAAAGGTTACACGTTTTTCTTTTTTCTTAAGAAAATATAAGAAAATCAGCTTCCAGGAAACGTTTTCCCATGTACGCAACCGATGGAGAGCGTCTTTGTTGTATAAATTGAAGCGGTTTTCAAAATTTGAGGGTATTTCTGTAGCTATGAATTTATTACGTATAGTTTTAGAAAGGACAGCAAAAGCGTTATGCATCGGAATATATGCAGTAGGTACGCATTTCGAGCGTTGACAGCAGAGCTAGCCTGCCGAATACAAATGACATCGGGTAATCCTGACTCTCACATACCGAAGCTTGCATATAACTGTGTTTCAGCCTATATTCTGCAGCTATTTCCCATTCCCTTCAAACGTCCCTTCTGCCGTTTCGATTACGTTACTCTACCTCTCTCTCTCTCTCTCTCTTTGAGCTCAGCAACACCATCTATTCCATTTGCCTGTCGGTTCGTGGTGTCGCCGTTGGATGCTGGATTCAGGTAACAGGATATACATAGTATATGTTATACACTATATAAGCTGGAAAGTAGGAAGGACCACGTCGGTTTCGTCCTCGACATCGTACCATTCCCGTAAGCGCGTTGAGGTTAACTATATTGTGGTATCCTCTTGGTGGAGAACCACGATACTGATTCAACTTTGTAGTAGTGGTGGCGCTGCTGCTGCGACTATACTAATCCGCCGATGGATTTATGGTCTTAATCACCGACGGATTATCTCGGACAGTCGCACAGCGCGAGCGAGCAATTCTGTTCTCTCTCTCTCTCTCTCTCTCATACTCTCCCCTTCTCTCTTGCAAACCCACAGAGAAACATACATACATCCTGCCGCTCTCCAGATAAACGCATGTATCTCATACACGGTGCGAATGTCACTGTTTTATGTTTTGTTATCTCAGTTAGATCGAACTACGTTTTGAGATCAACGAATATCGTTTTATTTTTTTGCATAAAAACGATCCGCGAATAAGAGAGAATACATTGAATTTATAATTGGCACATCAATCACTGCCTTTGCTTCCGGCTGCCACATCTCGACGTTTAATTCAAAGTCCGTGATTCTGCGACTGCACACGAGTTTTTTTTTTTCCGTGATTGTTTTTTACGATACGTATTTACACGATCGTCTGATTCACTGAGTTCGACATTTCGATTGAAAACTAAAGAGTGAATGATCAATTATTTGGACTGATGATTTTCCAGTTTTATAAGAGCAGTTTGTGGATTTTTTGCGAGACTGGACTTTAGGTCGAGTTCAACCATCGAAAAACAAGATCAAATGGCTTTGGGACTAGAGAGAAGTAAAAAAAATAAAAAAAACATAAAGAATAGTTATATGGTGGTGGGCCGGGTGGAGAGTTTTGGACGTTCCACAAATCGAAAAGCCAAATAGTGTGAATGTGAGATGTTTGGATCGCTATATATTTCTATATAAAGGGTAGTCGGAATAGCGACAGGACATGGTCGCGGCAACGAACGGCGTATAAGCGGTATGTAATCCGTTGAACGGAGTGGCGCACTCGTAACGAAAGCCACCCGTAGAGCTTGGCAGAATGAAGAACGTTCCTCCGTCGGTGTGTTATAGTTCGCGCGCCTGAACGACGAGAGATGCGCACCCAACCTGGAGGCCACCCAACTCTCTCACCCGGTCCACAGAACCATGAGATCTCTCTCTCCCTCACTCCGTAGTTTCTGTCGCAGAGCGTAGCTAGAATTTTGGTACATGGCATATAACGCCGTGGTGGCCGACAGTGTGGTCGCGACATCGAGTTTACGTTCGACCGCGAGTTCAACCGAGACCGAAAGAGAGATGGAGTGAAGGAGGTTGCCAGGAAGAAAGAAAGAGAGAGGAAGATTCAAAGAGGGTTGGATAGAACTGCGATCCCGTTGTGTGTGCGGTTCTATAAATCCATGGGGGCTTACCGGCGCAAAGCCTCCCTTGCGCAGCTTCCCACCCAACCCTCTCCTTCATTCTTCTCATACTCCTCGTCCACCTCATCCACTTTCCTATACAACGTTGCTCCGAAAAAGCAACCTTGCCTGGTCACCATTGAGTGAACAAACTAGCACCACAACCGTTGCGTTTCTACCAATATTTCGCGTTGCCAAACAGCTTCCTAGTGACTTTTCATTTATTTTCTTCACGTTTAAAGTTCACAGTTTGGATTTGTGAATTTTCATTGACGTGATGAAATAGTTTTCAGTCAAATGGAAACATCATAACAATATTTTTGTTCTCTAATCGCTAATTTTGCTTACTCCAATAATTGATATCTTATTATTTTTGTATAAAGACTCACGAATGTAACTAAACGTATGTTTGAATGTGATCCATTATATCTTTGTTTTATGATTCATATTGATACATAATTCTAACGTCCGTTAAATAAATATTCAGGGACACGACTGTCGCTGATCACTATTTCAGGGTTTCATCAGTCACTCGGTGTTTAATATACTCCGCAATATAAAAGGATGATCGTTATCAGATCCGTCTAGAATGTAAAATTGCTAGTGTGTCTGGGAAAGAGACTCAAAAGTATTTGAGAAGAAGAAATGTTGTTGCTTTTGTAACGGATACGCCGTCAATGCGGTCATTGTGCGACGGAGACGACGCCACGCGAGATTGTTATTCTTAAGGCTTCTTGCCACCCAAGGGTCCGTATAACTCGTCAGTTTTCAAGGCTCTGACGTATAAGTGTCCGAGGAACATCTTCATCGCCACAATAATTTATTTCCACTCTCTATCATCGACCGTTCGCCTCAAGTCGTTAATATGAACTTCATGATAAATAAATTTCACTTTAAGGAGTTTCAATAGTTCATAATGAATCAACTTGAGCTAGTTATGCGATAAAAAAAAGTCGCACAAAGTTAACATTTCCGAAAGTATCAGGAAATGAAAGAATTTCATGTAAGATCGATCCAAAGAATGTCAGAACTCGAATACTTCCCGTCTCGTTATCATACTCTTATCCAAGATGGCGGACCGTTTGTCCCGATGTGAATCATACGAATATGGCATTCTATATAGATATCGATAAGTTTGTCGAGTGAGAAACGAGACGATTATCACTGACATTTTTATATCTAAATCAAGAGCTATATACATATTGTATTTGACATCCGATTGGGCGAGTGTCATAACTGAAGTCTCATTAGACGAAGCGTATCGCGCGTTTTATTGGATTTCCCTACTTATCGCTATTTATTAAATTCTTTGATCACCATTCTGTTGATTTTTGATGCTGCGTTTTAAAACGAATGTAAAACGTAAAGAAATACGTTATTTTCATCAACAGTGTAAATATAGTATGATTATTAAGCGGTGGCTTCATCAACAAAAATGTCCCTAATTTTTCTTGGTAAATGTTTTAACGTCTCGTAAGATAATCGGTAAAAAAAAGGTACGGAAAAAACTTATTAACTCACCCTGACGCGTGGTTCGGTAAGCTGTGTCCACATGGCTATTTCCTCTCTTATCGTCATATCGGGATAACGATTTTTCGCAAACGTCGCTTCTAATTCTTGAAGCTGGTGCGATGTAAAGTGCGTTCTTTGACGTCTCTGTCGTTTACTCTTCGGCTCGTCTTTGTCCGTCGCATCGTTAACGCCGATCACATTGCTAGGTGAGACTACACCACCGCCACCTCGAAGCTCGTGCTTCGCTTGGGTCGGTGATCTTGGGCCTGAAACGCAAATTTCATTATCGAATAAGAAATGCGGCTCCTGCTGAAATGCTCAATTACATTATTCATTAATTAGGAGAAACTCAATGATTGACTTTTTTTTTCAAACTTAATAATCGTTTCGTTCTTATGAAAGAAATCTCCGACAAAATGACGATATTAACGATCGGACACACGCGTGGGTGGATATTTGTGTATTGAGACCTTATTCGTTTGTAGATCAAGCGGATCCTTCAATCGGTAATATTTCCTGCATTCATCCTCGTTTCATAGATTGTACACGTGGAGATACATTTGTATCTGTTATTAAAAATATATTCATTCAATATACGCATTTGCACGGATTGAGACGGTGACAGGTGAGAATATATGCCCAGACGGGAGCGAATGCATTGTCCCCCGCATCCCGTAAATGCATCATGACTTTATATCATGTATATATGTATATATAGGTGTGCATGAAAATATATAGATATAAAACAGTCGGTCATGGCTGCGCGAGCCCGTTTCTTCTGCGTGACAGCCACTTGATTGATTGGTTACTCTCAAAGGGTGCCGCTATCAGCGCTATATTCGTGCCCTCCTAACGCTGTGTGTCCTGCTCATATTTTTATTCAACGCTTATGTTGCTCGATAGTTTTTCTTTTTTTTTTCTTTTTTTTAAAGGAAAACCCTCGTTACTATCGATACCTATCGGCTACCGCACGATATAACTTGCTGTAATTCTTGTGCTTGATTTTAAGCCATCTGTTTATACATTTTGTTGCAATTCAGCTTCGATTGAAATGAGAATTTTTCAAATTTGTTATGTGACTGCGACTTAATCTGTGAAAATACGTTTGTAATAAAGCCACTCAATGTTATGATATATATTTTTTTGTTTTTATTTACATAATTCCCGGAATAACTCTGAAAATTTTATACCTATTTTTTCTATTTTTCTTTCCCCCTCAACGATACAGGAACTAAAAAAGACCAAGAATTTTGGACAATTAGCTTCGTGAGTACAGAGATACAAATTATAAGCTCTGTGTATAGATGTATGGAAATGGTGATTATTCCTAAACTGAAAATTAATATGTTTTTTATATCCTTACGTGATATTTTAATTCAAACTCTCAGTTCATTATCTCATTCCACAGTAATCGGACTATGTGTTCTAAAAGTTTGCGTATATTTTAACGTTGCACGTGTATGTATAATGTGATATGCAATGTTATATAAGTGTTTATCACACTTTCTTAAGAAGCAAGTGAGTCTCGGAGCGTTAGGAAAACGTGCTTCTGACTTGGCCAAGAAATTGCTAGAAGACTTAGAGACCCTCATCCCCGCCTAGTGGGATTACCGGAGTGAAGTGAGATCTGTCCTGGTTGTTGTTAACCAGAGAAGCCTAAGACTACGGGGATATTTCAATTTGCGGGGATTTGGGACGAGACGCTCTTCTGCGCTTTTCTCGCTTCCACTTGCACACTTTCTGAGCACTCTTCTGCGAGCGAAAGGAATAGTGAAAGAGAGCAAGAGAAAAAGCTGAAGAGCTAAGTGCCGAACAAACATGTAAACAGAGTAAAACGAGAGACTGTACGGTCCTTGTATTATAGTTCCTCTGCTGGTCTCGCCCACACTTTCTTTCTCTTTCTCTCTCGCTCACTATCTCTCTTCGGTTATTCTCCGTACGAAAGACACTTTGCCCGGGATCCTCCAAACACCCTCTTTCTCAATATCAGCCAATATTCCTGACATTTCGCGAGCTCCGTTTTTACGAACGTCAAAAAATTAATTACGTTTTTATCAATTATCATGAGGAAAAGTGATTTTTACTTTTTTATTCGGACGAACTTTGTAAGAATCATTTGATTGATGTATTTATCAATAAAATTTATCCAAGGCTTCGAGAATTGTTCGAAGAAAAAAGCTTCTCTGTGACTAATTTCATTTCATATGTAGATGATGATGTTTTTTTTTTTATTTTTTTACCTTTTCGTACGTTCGATCTGTGACTATTGTTCGTACAATTTCTCGCTTGAGCAGTAGAAAATCCTCCGGACGGCGTGGCCGGGGTAGCACCCGGTGTACTCGGTGTACTTCCACCTGGTGTATGAGCCCCATGACCGGAAGAATCAAGACGACCAAGGCCACCGTTCGTTTCGTCTCTAAAGTCGTTTTGTGCCCACACTGTAAAAAAAAATCAACTCCTTGCAATTTCTGTATTTCCTTTTAATCAGACGACAAATTTATATCGAAATCAAAACACAGAATCAAATAATTGCTTGAATTTTGTTATTGTGTTGCATTTGAATAATTTGAAATTCAACGTTTGTTGAGCAGTATTTCAGTTCCTTTCACTAATTTATTTAGTACAATTTTGTAGTCTCGAGTAGAAATTTGTTTGAAATGGGAGCCAACACAATAAGTATGTACTTCGACACATTTCGCCATTGCATTGTAATAATCTATGATTCTTGATATTGACTGCCTCGATTAATTCATTTGCATAATAATCTTTGAGAATGTTAGAATCCAAATTTACAACGTAAAAGATTGATGAATAGGATTGTACAACATTTACGAAAGAGTTTTCTTCGATAAATTGAAGTTATTAGGCATTTATACAGTCATAGAAAATACTTAAATGCTGATACATCTTCTTCATACACTTTTCAAACAAGATTTAAAGAGCTTGAACGAATAAAACGTCAAAACTAATTCACAGCATCAAAGAGATTTCGATGTGAAGGATACTCGACGATATACAGACGCGCAGTTACTGTTGTAAAATATATATTTTTCGTTCGATGTATTTATTTTCATGAGTCTCGTTTACAAGCAATCATGAGTAATTCATAGAGAATACAGCAGTGATACTGGAAATACATACGCGTCTTCATATAAATGTTTTCAATGATTCCGAAGGCGTGAAAAGATGCGATCGTAATAAATAGGAATAAAGTTCATGGGTAATACTCATTTGTTCGTTAGTACCGATTCTATATTTACAAACATCCTCTTTTTTGGTTGGTTTACACATATTAGTTCATAGCCAGATAGTTTTTTTCGTTAATTTTGAAACTCAGCGAGAATTCTTAGTTTCGTTCACCGGAAATACCGCAAGTGCGTGAATGTCGCTTGTTTGAATAAACCGTGAAGATCGTTCTTTTTTGTCTTCTGCCAGTTCCTATTATTCGGGAAAGATAAATACGCCCACGAGGACAACTTTACGATCTTCGGTCATCGTATTTTCCTCTCTCGCATACTAACAGCCACGAGAGTGGAGCCAAGAAGAGTGATAACGCCTCTAATATATTCTCGGTAATGTGGACCTGAAATTCACACGTGTCAACGTTTCGTCTGTCAACAAACGTAATCGTCGTGTGCCTCGAGCTCTATTATTATGTGATAATAGAACAAAAAATAGAGAAAAAAGGAATGTGTCAGTGATAAGGAAAATCATTAAACGCTGATAAAGAAAATAACAAAGTTAATTGCTCAAAATCATTATACTTGCGGCAATATAATAGAAGGTATTCCAATAAATATAAAACATTGCCTGAAAACGATCAAGTATTTGTAAAAAAAATGAGTAAATTACAAACGAAAAACACGATATTTTTTTCTCTTGTAACGCATTCAACGTCTTCGTATTTGCCAATATCTATCAATTGGATATTGAATGTGAAATGGTTATCATTACATATGAGATAGCTACTTATTCGATTTAAAAGAAATGATTAATTATGTCTCGTTTCTGTCATCGTCTCGAATGTCGGATCATGTCTTGATTTTCTTTGAGTTCGGTGTTATAGAAATCCGAGTAAGTACGACGAGAGTGGCTTTATATATGAGAAAGACATTAATCGACGCTCGTTTACCACTGCTTTACGGATATTTGTCAAGCTACTAATACTAGTCGCTCAGTCCGTCGCGTAGATGGGTTCGTCGGGAAAAAAAAACAGTTTTTTTTTATATTTTCTTGCGTGAGCAGAAGATCTGAACAAACAGTGCAGTGATTGGCCCATCGGAATGAAAAAGCGAATATAAAAACATTTCATGACGAGCTTATAAAAAAGAAATAGAAAAAATACGAAGAATGCAGTCGAATTAAACATCTGAATTTCACTGATAAACAGTGTTAGATTATTTTCACTTGAAACGACTTTCAAACATTGAACAATTTTTATAAGATGTTTTACAATTATTAATAAATGTTGAATGACAATTTTTAATTAGAAATATTGATAAACGTATTAATAGAAATTATCACTACATATCTATCGATTCATATCAATTATTTAGTACTAATGCCTAAAATAAATACCTACAACATGATAATGAATATCATATCATTTCAAATGATAGCTGAACCTGTTCGTGTCGAGGCATTGAATCAATTTAATATCAATTAATCGTTCGTATTCTATTGGAATTTAATAGAATTGATAATTTGATGAATTATGACGGCCAATAACTATCCATCGGTCCCTAAATTTAATATTCTAATATCTGAACGTCAACAATGAAGGAGACAGTTTTTTTGTTTTACACGAGAACTGAAGATGTCAAGAATAGGGCAGCCGCTGTACCGCTTCTTTCACGCACGCGAGCTCACACATAGATCGTTGTAGTTTGAGGAGTTAATCGGCTCGGTCGTTTACTTTCGTTTCGTTTAGTTATATTTGGTCGTCGAGACCGCGAGGACTAACAGCTCTTCGTTTTTTTTTTTTTTTTTACTTCTTCTCTTATTCTCCTTTTTTTCTTCCTATATCGCGCTCTACTGCTTACGGAATGAACGGAGGGATAGAGACGTGGTTCACAATTAGTCGTCGCATAACTCCCCCTGATTTAGGGCCAAGACGTATCCACCAGCTTCGGGATAAGCTGGCTCGAGAGTTTTCTTAGCGCGTGTCACATCTCCGATACCACACAGAGAGGACACCAAATCGTGTTTTATTTATTAGACCTTTAGGACTAAACGTCCTCCAAATTTATCCAAACAATAGAGGACTCGTTGCGAAACAAGAATCGCACGTTTGAAAAACAAATTAGAGCAATAAAACCAGAACGAAAACGATTTGTTCTTAAAATTAATATGTAGTGGCGACTTTTTACAATAAGTATTTTAATCTTTTCGGTAAAGGGATCAATCATTCTAAGCTAACAATAAATTCGAAAAATGAGAAATAACATTTAACACGTGGTATGATATTTTAGCTCTAATTTTTGTTGATCTTTTTACACCATTGTGTTGATCCCTTCTAACTGGTTTCGTAAATCCTAAATCTGATCCTATCCTAAGTCTTAAGTAAAATATTATAAATCCGTAAGTTTGTTTGTTTTTTTGTATCTCCACAACCAAACAACGAATCGATACGAAATTTGACGTTCCTATATAATTAGAGTGATAGACTAACAATAATATTGGATGAATTTGAGGAATTAAACAATAAAACACATTTCAATAAATGTTTTTTGCTACGCGAGTGGAATTGCGAGAGTATCCGGTCACATCTCTTATTACCATAAAGTGTGCGTTGCAGTTTTGATGATAAATATCTTTCAATTTATGCTTTTTCTCCACCTTATTCCCGTTATGAAATGTATTACAAAAATTGTTGTACAAGTTCTTCACTAATGAAATGTCCTCTGGATGATTTGTGTTATCGCTACACGCGTTTAGACAGAAACCATCATCGAGAGAATCATAAAAAAATGTTCGAACGTGTGTGCGGTGTAATCATTTGGGAACAAACAGATCACTTTCTCGTATTTGCAGCCATTTTTCGGTACTTCAAGAGACACGAAAAACATATGTAAACCCATGTTCGGAAAAAGTCCGGCACGCATATCGTAACGTCAAAATTTCGAGGGGTAACATTTTGTGTTTGAATACGAACGACCGCGGTGTGTTTGTCAGTGCGGTCAACACACCCGGAAAACTCACACTCTCGATCTCTACAGACATGAAATTTTCTGTTCTGGCATTTTTCTTTTCACTCATACAGCAGGCTCTTATCGATGGTTGTTTTTGACAGCATGCGATGTGGTTCTCACCTAAGGAGTCTCTGAATCTCATGAAATACCTAGAAGTCTACCTAAACTTTATATGACTATAAAAAACTGGAAAATGTCTCTATTTGTTTTTATTACTTTTTAACGAATATTCAATGATCAATTGAATGGGAAGAAATAATCTTAAGTAATCGAAATGTGTGATAATATCTAATTTGCAAGTGTTTCATCTCGAATGTAATTCAATATTTTTTCAATTCGGAAAATTCTTGACACTGCACAAGCAATGGATTCTTCCTGAGAAATCCTCTCGCTGAATAGATTTATTGAGACACAGGATTCTCGTTGCTCGGAGAAACCATATCAATTGACAGTATCAAGTTACTGCTCACTACACTTCCACAATGTTTATCCCTTCCAGGGAAATGGAGAAAGAGTCAACTTGACAGCATTCGGACTTTAGGAAGGTCGTAGAACTCGTATAAGGGGCGGAATGCGGTTGGACATTCTCCACCCTTCCTGACAAACATTTCACACTTCAGCAGACCCCCTGTAGCTTGGGATCCCATGATATATATATGTGCATAAGCGTCCCTGATATTCGAAGCCTTATTGCGAGGTTCTGTAAGAGTTTCGACGAAGTGTCGCTATTGATTCGATGGACCTCAAAACTTTACGTGGAAGAGACCGGAAAAACATTGGTTGAAATTTTTACTTTCACTTTGAATTTAAAGAAAAAATGAGCCTCGAAATCTTTGTTAGTATAAATTGGAAAAGTACATGTTCCTTAAGGCACAACTGTAAATTCAATCGATCAATTCACTGGCGCTCGTCGTTGTATGTAAAGTCATAGATTTTAATAAAATTCGAATTAATTAGAATAATCGACTCATTGATATGAGAGAACGAATTTGACGATGAAATATATCGGTTATTCATTTTCATCTGGTGAAAAATAAAAGAAAGTTACTTTTCGTATTTTTTTCACTCGTGCTGCCTACACTATATAGGTCAAAGGTCTCCGATTACACTGTCGTTTGTCGTTGACATGTGTTTTCACGCAGTTCTGTTTCATTTTCCTGACCTTTCGTCGAAGAAAATTGGAGAAAAGAGAATCTTTTCTAAAATTTCTTTCACGAGGAACATGCTCCGAAAATCCCCAAACTAATAAATGGAAATTGATGAACTATTTGTCAAACGGTAATTGCTGTGTCTTTCGTCACTTATAGTAATTCGATAATAATTACGAGCTTAATGAGATAACGAATTTTCAAATCGAATTTCTCATTCATGTATGAAACACTATCGTAATCAATTATATCAACAATTTAAGATAATTTTGTACTAAAAGAGTCGTTTTTAAAATTGCTATTCTTCATTCCATGAATGCAATTTTTGATCGCAAAAAAACGAATAACAATTGCGTTGTAAAAGATTGAGTTTGAATAATTTCTGGAAACGAATTAAAATTAAAACGATTGCGTTTTTAGAGCGAATGCTATTAATTCGAAACATTTTTTTTTTCAAGCAAACACAGTATTCAGAATAGCTTTTTATCGAGGGAGGTTGGAAGAGAGGTGGTGAATAGAGAAGGATAAAAGAACTACAGCGTTGTACAACGGAGGCTCTAACTCACGAATTTATGACTTTTCTTCTCGCTACTTGAAGTTATTTTATGCCAAAGACAAATCGTAACGTCGCGCTGGTGCAGCAGCAGCAGAAGGAAGAAAAATGTAGAGGGAGATGAGAGAAACAGAGATGAGAGTCAAGTAGACGAACGAATACCTCAGCTGCTCGAAGCGTTTTTACCCGCGGGATATATTAGCGCCCGCTAATCCCTACGGATTTTACGGGCGGCTGTGCATGCGACGCTTTATAACCTATATATATATAATATAAGATGTGATCCAAAACGCTCCGGCTTTTCTGTCTCTCCACTTGCATGGTTTCTAACAATTTTCTGTGTGTTCGTCTCTTGACCTGAAAAACTTCACAACGAGAATTAAAACTCTAATATTTTGCCTAACCATTAAGTATATTAATCCAAGGCGACACATTATTATTTCTAGTTGTAAACAGTTACAGTGAAAGATAAATACACGATAATGTATTAACGCCAAAAGCTGTGCAAGTGATTATTTGACCGTGAATCAGAAATCCAAAACATAAAATTTTACGTTTCTCAATAACAAAAAGATAGTGGCGATAAAATTTTATATTCATTTTCTAAGATCTTTAATATTATTTTTAATTCGTAGTGTCTATTTATTTCCCTTTTTCTTCATGAATTTCATAATAATTTACTACTGGAATTGAATTTTTTGGTGAAATGCATAATCGATTGGCATAAAAAGACTGCAGGATTTTCCCAAGGCACGGCCAGAGTCAACTAGCCCCGATGAGAACTCGTCTATCATTCATGAATAAAATGACACGTGACGCAATTTTTTTTCTTTCGTGGGTGGTTAGTGGGGCGTATCGTTGTCAACGCGTATACTGTATACATCAAGGATAGGGAGGTTTGAATGGGGTTCGATTTACGCATACGTATATTATATGTGTATTTTATACACATATTTTGCCATAACCAAAGTGTGTGCTGCAAGCAGTCAGAGCAGCTGCATCGTGCACGAGCAAGTCACACCGTGATACGTCAGCCGTAAAAGTGCTGAAACGCGTGTTGAATTCTTGAAAATCGACACCCAAGAGTTCAAACGAGCGATAAAGTTTTGTTTTTACCCTCAAGATGGTACAATGTCATTCTAAAATAATTCTAACGTAATAAAAACTCGATAAATCTTTGCACAAAATATTATTAAAGCAATGTTTCTCGGAATATTATTATGTATTAGATTCGAGGGTGTTGCAATTTTTTTTTTGTAATCAGTAATCAAAAGTTGATCATTAATGTAATATTTGCAAAATAAATGTTTGTATTAATTGGACAATGTTCAGTTAATCATCAGTCAATAATAACTTATGAAAAATTCTATCACTTATTTCTTCCCTCTACAAATCTTCAATTTATTGCCATCGAAATTTGTCAGAAGTCAGAAAAAAACGTCTTCCGCCACCGGAACTTTTTTTTTTTTAATTTATGGTTTTGGAGAATTTTTTTTCTTTCACCTATTCCTAAATACTTTTTAAATACGAGAATAGAATAGCTCTGGTGCTGCTTAGGGTCGATGAGGCAGTCGATGATTGCTCAAAAAACAGCGTCCCGTCGAGTGAATGATGCATGCAGGGGATGCTAGGGGTGAAAAAAAGATTGAAGAAAAAAGAACGACCAGGACGGAGGACAAAAATTACGATGGCGCACAGCTAGCACCTGTGTGACCCAAAACGCTTCTACATATGCTATACACCCATGTATGCACACATATTTTATGTGTGTGTACACATGCTCTTGAGTGTGATGCTGAGCACGAGAAGGCTGAAAGAAGAAAACCGAGACAAGTCACTACACAGCCTCTCTCTCTCTTCTTCTTCTTGCTGCAAAGACGTTCGCCCTAATCTCCTAATCCTTGGCTTCCTTAGGAAGTCGTTTGTTAGTCAGAGCTTGAAGAGCTGCCACTGTGAACTTAGGCTATGTGTGTGTTAAACGTCGTTTTCGAGACGAGAGTCTACCGGTCTTCGGGAAACTCGTGATGCAAACGATTCACTTCTCCTACCATGATCATTAAAAGCACGCAGTTGATCACACCCCTCTCCTCTTCGAGCCCTTCAAAGTGACAACCCCAAACGCATCGCAATGAAATAAACTGCACGAAGATAAACACACATTTGTGCACACATTTCACACCACCATGGAATTCAATGGTGAAAGGATTTGACATCAAGGCTAAATTAAATATGATGAATTATTTTTCGACAACTCTGATTATTAAATGTTTTTCAGGGCTTGGTATTTTTGAAAGACCTTAACGAGTTTCGAGGAACAATTTCCTGGTGTTTTTATTATCGTGCTATTTGTCATGGATTTGGGTAAAACACATTGGCAAAATTATACTTCAATCAAAATGGTCTGCTCTTTTTGTAAATATTTATCGAAACTATTGAAAAACTTTGTTGAATTTATTTTATATTTTATTGGTGTCAAAAGAATTTGTGGTATAAAAAGTTGAATTTTGGTTCTCCAGATGCACCGCAATATTTTTTTCGCATAGTACTTCAAATAAAGCATTGGAAGTTTTTCGAGCCCGTCAAAGTGAACCACAAACGAACATACGTCAACGCTGGTAATCTTCAGGGAAAATTAATCGTGGATGATTATGCGTGTGTACATTATATAGAAACTGGATCAAACAGACGTTTGTCTGGTTCTCGGCATTTATTTTGTGCGTTATTATTCTCTTCTGTTTCATTTATTTGGCATCAGCAAGACTTTGTCCCACGTTTTTCAGCAATAATGCACAAGGCGGGTCGCATGCCGCGGTTCGCTCGTTATTTTTTATTCCTTTTTTTCTCTCATCCCAGCCCGATAAATTTACGTAAACGAGAGAAATAAAAAAAGTTGACGGATGATAAAAAAATATTAACAGCGCAAATGCGTCTTGAAAATAAAAAAAATAAAAAAAATCCAGTTGGGAAAGAGTGAATCTTTTTGTGTAGCTCTGTGCAGATTAATTTATTGCATGGGTTGCATCAATTTATATATTTGGCATTACCGAAACGTCTAATATATAAAGCTTTTTCAACTGCGTGACTGAAATGCAAAGTTCCGTCGGACGACGATTAACTGATACACATGAAAATTAGTTGATATTATTAAAATTCAATTAATGCAAAAACGAACAGAGTTTGACAATCAAGTATAATAAAACAATATATTTGACAAAATCAGTCTGTTTCTCGATACGAAAACGTTAGGAAAATAAATACATTTTTTCTAAATGTGTAATTATATTTTTGAAATGCGTCCCATTACTTTCGATTGCAATGATTGATCATTTAATTGAAATATAATGAAAAATTGAATACAGCTATGAACGTGGAATTATATGAATACAATTTGCATTATTTCAGATTGATATAATTCACAGAATGAAATTGTGTGAAATTTCAGACGGATTTTGAAAGAATATAAAGACATGGAAAGAGAACGTGTGAAATGCGAACCCCTACGAAGAGGGTTCGCACGCTCGAGAAAAAAACCCTCTCAGTAGTTGGCTTTCTTTTTATTTTCCTCTCTTTCTCTTTCGGATATTTTAGCTCGAAAGCAGCAATTTGTTCAGTTTCAACTTGACGCACGCCCGAAATACATCATGGATGCTTTACAGCAATATGTAATTCGAGAAAGGCACGAATATCTCCCAGCTCAGATCCGGAGAAGACGTTACAATTTTTGACGAGGGTCCTTGCAGTGTTTCCGAAAAGTTGTCGACCATCGAAATCTCAAGAATACAAGAACGTATATAACTGTAGATAACATTCTTCTATTTTATATTTTCTTGAGAAAAGTGAGAGAAAATAAAATGAAAACTGACATAAACCGCAAAGAAAAGTAATCTTATTAAATTGCAATCGTGCGTACATACAAAACCAACATCTATATCCAAACCTCAGTGTAAACATAAGATTGGACAAACAGTTACGAAACAAAAACATTACAAATCGAATTAGCTTTCATTAACAGTCAGGAAATTTCCGGAAAGATTAAAGCTGTTGGTGCACGAAGAAAGAATTCAAGACGCAAGTTCCCACAAAAATCTGAGTCCTCTGTCACTTGGAGTTCACACAGATCGTCACGAACTTTCTGAGGTTCGAAAGACGTAAAGTTGTGAGTCTCATTTTCTCGACCTCAGACTTTTTCACATGCATGTGAGTTAATTTCACTTGGAAAAACAAGGGCGTAAAAGCCATACTACCCTGTGTCACGTTTCGTCTCTCTCTCTCTCTCTCTCTCTTTCTCTAAATGCCTATGATGGCGAAGAGTACACAAACTCTGTCCGCACACATCCACATTTATATATACATGTCTGAAGCGTGAACCTGCTGCCTATTTGGAGCAAACAGTGACACCAGCAGCAGCTGAGATAATGGGAAGGAAATCAGTTCATTTCTATGTTGATCCTGCGGACGACCCCGCGTGCACCCATCAGTAACCGAGAACCGCATCTCGGCTTCGTTACGTGCTAGAGAGAGAAAGACCGAGGGAATGCTCGTCACTCCCCATCGATAAGCCGGTGATTGGATCTGCGACTCACCCCTCGATCGGTCACGAAGAAAATCGAACCGGAAAATCAAACTGCGCGTCCGGCTGTACCTTTACTCTTGCCTTTTGACCGGCCATTCGATAACGGATGACTTTGACACTTTTTTCGACTCAAAATCCGGAAAGGCGTAATTAGGCGTGACAGGAAGTGAGACCATAGAAAAAAAAACATATCCGTGCTATTCGTAGGGAAAGATTTTAAAACCATGAAACATTTCGCCCACACACGAAGTAGAGGGTAGAGGTGAGGGTCAAATTGCACGCCTTCAAAAATAGTTCTATTCGTTAATTATCAGTATAAATGTCACGAAGATGAGACTTCCAATTAATATCGAAAAACGCTTGAATCATGGAAGAGAATTCCACAGAAAATGATAAAAATTCGAGATTTATTTGTAAGGAGCTCGAAATAATTCAGGAATAAAATAATTAACGTACTGGCCGAGCTAATTGATCATCCTGATGAATTATGAATTGTTTTATTTTATGTTCAGAATAAATGTTTTGAAAACAAGGATTGTGTTTGCATCAACTTTAACCACAATTACTCATTTCATATTGGGGGATGAATCCAGAAGGGAATAGATGTAGCAAAATGCCAGAACCACAGGAATATTTCGTCGTGGTGGAACGTGGCGAGCACAGATAATTTTGCTGGTCGTATAAGGACACACAAAAACTCGCCAGCTCGTTTTCCCCGGGGAGACTTGGCTAGCCGAGCAATTTGTCAACACTATTAGGATCGAGTCCGGGATGCGCACAAGGGTTGACTTTCACGTCGCATCTGCCGAGGCACAGTGACGTTCTCGTGTACGCGATAATAAAGGGATAGGGTAAATGACTCGGTTGCTTTCGGGGGGCTTCAACTAAAAATGTATTACTACCGTTATATACATCGTGGACAAAATACCCTGAGGTGCCGTATGCCACGACTATTACTCTGCTGGCTAAATATTGGTATTCTCATGCACCGAATGTTCCAACAGATTTTCGAAAGGGGATGAAGATCATTAAAACTTACTCTTGTGCTATATTTTCATTTTTTCAAATCTGTTTTGCGTTGAAACGGGCGGACACTTATGGTTCTTTTGACTTCGTAAAGATTTTTATTTTAGAAAAATTATTCATTTGTCATTGTTAACATCAACATTTGTTTTTATTTTCGATGTTTTTTATTGGTTTTCCAAATTACAATGCCTGTCGTTTACGGGCAAAAAGATATTTGATAAAACTGTCTTTTTATTTACGAAATAAATATTAATTTAAAAAAAACTTGAATTATTCTCTGCAGTGCAAGTCTCGTATGATAAATAATCATTATCGTTTTCTCGATTTATTAATTTTTCGTCTTCTCAAAAAATATGTTCGTCAGTTGTGAAGAATAATTATATGATGAATGATTTTTATGGAATTCTCTGTTCGCGATTGTTTTGAATGGGAAGCAATAGACCTTGGCAGAGATCGGTAGTTCTATACGATGCGCTCTATGAATCTTTGTCCGTAATAAAAGAGACAAAAGAGCGTCTTTCGAGGGTGGATTTAAGCGTGTGTTTTCCGCCTACTTTTAATCACAATTTTATCGTTCGGAAAATTCAATTCCTTGGAAAATTCAGCTCACGTCGTTGCCGAACCAGAGACATTCAATTTCACGCAGTCCTTATCGTTACTTTACGACATCGTCGTTGATCGCGAACGGCAAAGAAAACTAGAAGGAGAAAACCGAAGATCGTTCACTACCGTAGAGCACTCAAAGCCCCAATTAATTACATGGTCTTCGGGTAATTACCATATTCGCGCTTAGAATGAACGTTATCGATGAGTATGGTCGAGAAGTCGATATAAACCATTTTTCTGAACGGTCAAGCTGCGACTGAATCTTATCATAGCAACACTCAAACTGTGTAAAGACCGTAACTTGTTATATTTTCCGAATATAAAATATTATTGATAAAATCGTTATCAGTAGTTCGTAAATTAAACGCTCGTAAAACTTTAGCAATAAATTCAACACTATGTGTCAACTTTTCATAGTTATAAAAACATATTTAAAGTGCTCATTTCCTCAATGAGATGGCACTTTTATTATCAGGAATAAAGGCCTCTTCGGATCTGTATTTGATTATCATCTAACAAGTGTCGTTCCAAATTTAACGTTTCCCAAATCGAATATCATTAAATTAACATAGGGTCGAAGTAATTTTTCTCAACTAAAATCACGAAGAAGTCGTGAACACTCACAAGGTTGCTCGGATTTGGAAAATGTATCAGTTTAAACGGTTAAGAGCTGAATTGGCCGGGTGTATAGAGAATGTGCTACACTGAACTGAAACGATTCGAGGACGGAATCGCGGTATAATAATACCGTTGCATGCGCAGTGTGAGCGAGTCGGATAGCATTGGAATAAGATCGGGTTTAGCAGTGCGGTGTCGAGTTCGAGCCCCGGATAAGTCCGGGCCTTATCCCGATAAGCCGGTGAGTTAATGAATCACAAAACAGGTGGCAAGGCATCCTCTTCTCTGTAACATCTTTTTTCGCTCAAGAAAAGACCGAAAAGACACAGATTTTGTCTATCACGAGAAGAAAGTTGCACAGATATTTATTTTTCGGGTTACGGGATCGCTGTATATATGTCCGAAAATCGTCAGACACACGAAACCACATGGCCATTATCGCGAGACGCGAAATAATTGGTATCTTATGGACAAAAGAAATGCAATCAGGTCCATGTATTTGTCACTGAGAGTTTGATTTTAATTGAAAACAAAGCGAGATTATATTTCATTTGACTTTTGTTGCTCTTAACTGAATCTGAAATCAACAGTACGATGAATTCGAATATATTTTTCTAAAACAGTTGACCCGATAGGAATTTTTTCTTTAGCGAATAAAATGATTTTTTATTTGAATTCGATGGAATATGATTTTTCATCATGGCAACTTCAATGTCTCGACGATATTCATTGCATATTAAAATAAATTCAGTGATGAGTAAAGTTTCGGAGAATAGACTGTTTTTATCGACGAATAGATTTATTTTGGAATCCTGCGAAAAATATGAGCCAATATAAAAATCATTGTTGAATGTTTTTTCTTTGGGATATTTGAAAGTATGTTTATTTCGAGCCACGAAAAAATGCAGATGCATCAAGAAGCGACGTTCTTTTTTGTCCAACAATGCAAGAACATGGGCGCGGGTTAAGCTCGAATCTGTGACGAGCAGTAAAACTCAAAGTTTTATTTGCGTAGCTCGTTTGTGAGAAAGCAATGGAAAACAGAGCGAGGGAGGCGAATGAAACAGTGTAATAAAAGTGATGGGCGCAGTGGTGCTTATCTCGAAACTTTATCGGTACCTGTCTGGGCACCTGACAAAAACATCGTGCTCTTGGATTTTATAACGAGTCTCGACACAATACCGTTTTCCACTATTTTTTCCGGCTGTACCAGAAAAACAATGCTCGAGTGAATTTTGGTGAATGCCATCACGATTTTTTGTTCCATTGTTCTGGCGATCACAAGAGCATTTTTTTTACCATGACCTTCAACAGAAGTCTGACAATTGCGATATAAAAAGCGTATTGAAAAAAAAACCTCGAGTCACATGCTCGCGCATTTATTTCCAGACTGATGCACTGTATAAAAGATAATCCATGTGCAATAAATAGCAAAGCTTGGACTCAAGAGGATTTTAGTAATACCATCATCGTCTCTCGGAAGAAGATAATGCAGTGTGGGTTGTGCGCGAATAAAATTTTATGTTGCGATAAGAAAATCTTTAGAAAAGGAATATATGTGTTCTTCTTTACTACGTCGCGTGCTCTATATTTAATTGTTTCATCATCATTGATGCCTATGATTTTCTTAGAGAGAAAGATAAATTTAAAAAAAAACCTTCATATAAAAATCGACATAAGCAATTCAATTCCTACATTTTCCTCGTCGCAACTACGCATGATGATAAAATGTTGTTGTTGTAATTAAGAAAACAGTGTGTAAGTTATCCATGATTGGATAAATCATACTGATATTCCAGTCTTTTAATCAGCTTAAAAAACAAATAGTTTAATATCAAGAGTGACTGAATTTTCGCAATGTTGACTTCCTTCACGTTCATGTTCATGAATTGAACCGAACAAATAAGGAATCAATGACTTAATTTGGTTTCAAATAATAAACGACTCACTACGTTTAAGTTTCTCCAATGGTTCGTGATGTAGTTGATGGCTTGGGTTGTGAAGCATCGAGGTGTCGTGATGTGAATTCCCGTGCATATCATGATGATGCATTGCACCCTGAAAATGATCACTGGCATGAAGGCCAGCCATCGAAGCGGCAGCGGCGGCATGTTGATAATGTTGCACAGACAAACCGGTTGCCGAACCGGTCACAAGATCTTGTAGACAAAGTTCCGAATTTCCGCCTCCACCTCCTCCACCGCCGGCGAGTTCGAGGCCACCCCCGCCCCCGCCGCGCTCCATGCTGTAGAAGGTTAACGTCGTGCTGACTGTTTAGCACACCTGCGGAGCGACGAAACTTACTTCCGCCAACTCCTCCTCCTTCACCCCCCGATAATGCACTATTTCTTTCTCGCACTTCACTCCGCTTTTTTTATCTTCGGGGAATGAAAAAACTCCGCGTTCGATCGACCGGTTGCAACTGATTTCGACGTGGCACCAATTTATGTCAAGCACATACCAGATACAAGTGATTTGTTTACGTCAATATATTGTAATGACGACTCCACATTCAACAAGCTCAATGTCAAAGATTAGATGACACGTGTACCGTTCGATAGGACACCGGCAAAGTTGTTGTAAGAATATGGCTAGTCACTTCTTTTCTGTCAATTTGTAGCAAAACGTCAAAAAAGTGAAGTGGATTGAATCATCAACTCCAGATTCCGAATGCAGACTTCGAGATCAAAGTCGAACTGATCTCCGACGGGAATCTCTCAGCAGTAGGTATCACTCGCGTTACTTTTGTTCTCAATGACTCATAATAACATTTGGCGACGCTTCAGGATGAACTTGGATAAGGAAACGTTACACTTCCAACGTTGTCAATGGATACAGTTACTGGTATATCAGAAATTTATTGAGTCCTTATTCACTTGGACTTTCCCGACTTGGTGCGAACCGTATAGTCGAATACTCACGCGCGAAACGCCCGTGATTTGCCAATCCACGAGACGGACGGTACGGAAACGTTCCAATCTCGCTGCGACGCAGTTGCCGACTGATAACACCGATCTCGCTAACGCCGCTATGTAAGTTAGTGTCTAGTCGGAAATGCGTTACGCAAGCTGTTTTATAGCTTTGTTTGCACTGACACGTTGCTTCTACCTCCAGCTCTCAAAGTAACGTCGCTGTACGAAAGCTCCGTCAATTCTCGCACTAGAGATCGTGGTCTCATCCAGAGTAGTAGGATTCCAGAGTTCGACCGACTTCCACTTACGAATCGTGTATATTTATAGAGTTTTATGTATTTCTAGTGACTCGGGACAATACCCTTGGGAGAAAGTTATATGGATAGACGGAAGCTGTACGCGACGTAAACGTCAAGTCCGAACCAAAACAACACTTCGCCTCGAAGTTCCTTCGGACTGCGAACACAAAGTTCACTTTACGACACACTTGTTTATTCACTATTTTTCCAATTTTCACTCGGATTTTTATTTCCAAAACATTCCAGAAGTTGTCAGTTTCACAAGTCATTCACAAATAGAGGAAATAAAGCACAATCCAAAAGAGATGTTAAAGTGTTGGAGCACAAAACCGTGAAAAAAAATGGACCGTTACGAGGTGAAGAACGCACCGCCGACGCGTTCAGTTCCGTCCGGTAAGGTAAACACGCGGCGGTAACTGTCCAAATGTATTAGAATGTGGTCGCTGTAGGTGTCGCTTTAACTCCGAAATGAGCAAAGGCTCGTTTTGAACTTTGTTGTATCTTCGATGAGCAGAAGTGAGATGAGACAAGAGGAATGGTGGAACGAAGAGGAAATAAAAGAAAACGGAGTCGAGCTTCGATGTTCCGTACAGTTGTCTTTTTCTGATTCGCACAAATGCTATGCTCCTCTGTTTTTAGTATAGATAGATGTAGTGTTGGAGGCGCGGGTGCGCGTGGGTCCAAGGCTTAGCCGGTTGAGCCTTTCGGACTGGCTGGCCGGCTTAAGTCTCTAAGTCGGGTAAGCCGCCACGGATCTAGTGGTCTTGGCTGCTTGCTGCTGCTTGCTCGCTCCACACACACTGGCCTCTATCTACCTACTCCTCGGATTCCTCTCTGCTTGTGCCAGACTCTCGTGGGCTCGCTCTTTCGTGGCTTGTGGCCCCCCTCTGGGCTGTGCTATGTTCTATGTGTCGTCCCGTGCCTTGCGCTCTAGGTTTGACGGGCGGCCCTGGCTTGCTTGACTGTCTGACTGCTGCGCCACCACTCTCCGGTCCCGGGGCCCTAGTACATCTCTCTTGTTTCTCTTTTCCGATCTCTCTTGCCTTCTCCTACTCCCGTTCTGCGTCCCTCCTGTTCGCATGCTTTTCAGCCCCCTAGCAAACTTGTGCTTCCACCCCACCCTTCACGACGATGGGTCGCGTGCTCCGCACGCCTCTCTCCCGACTGCGCTACAAACCCTCAACATTTCTCTGCATACTAGTCCATACAAGCGAACACACACCTACACATGAAAACGGCAGCACCCCTCGTTCCAGATCTCACGAGCTCGCACTCGATCGAGTAGAGATGTGTGAAGTGAGAGAGAACGGAGTCCACACGGACGAGCAAGATGTACTCGGGGGTCCATGGAAAATGCTACACGCGATCAGAGGCAGCTTGAATGTGTGCGATAGCAGAGGAGATTGCTACATTCCCACTTCTGCTTTCCAAGTGCCCCTCCCACAATCGAGACTACCCAAGCTCCCACATTCATCCAATGATCCTGTCCAAAGCTTCCCGTTTCCCCTACCAGTGGATGGATACCCCCGCCTTCGGCCACCAACGCCACTCCTGCTGTGATAATCATCCCCACCCAATCCTTTTGTGGCTGACTCTTTCAACTGATACTACTAACACAAACTAGTTTCTCCACAGCTATGCCATACTGTCTGCTATCGTACTATATGTCCATGCTGACACGTCGAGCTGTTACTACTGCCAAACCAGTACCATTCTTATGTATGTGTATACATCATATACAGCACCCCGAGGCTCTACTGTTCACGAAGTTTATTTTCTCTCCGTTTTCCATCACTCTACGTTATCGCGAAGTGAACACCAAGAACACGCGGAAATGTAGCTCTCGTAGGTTTTGACTTTTAGGACAACGTTTTGATGTGCCAACCGGGCTAATGGAGGTGAAAGATTCTTCGGGCATTAGCAACCACATATTAGGAAGTCAATTTGTCGATGGTCGCGCTAAAACGATTGCAATTGATGTCCAAAAGTCCAAGAGAATTAGCAAGGTTGTCTTTTTCTGAAAGAACTTTCAATTCGTTGAATCGTCCATATCGTTGTTGGGAGATTAAAAATGGTAGACTTTTGGATAAGGAATGAACAAAGTAGTATGTGAACGCTGATGAGTTAGTGCTTCACGTGAAGTCAGATTCATTATTATGGATATTAATCCTATACTGAGACTACGACGCGCACTTTCTCTAATTTCTCTTTTTCAATCCTACATTCTTACCCACTTACCGATAAATGCAACAGAATTGGCTTTGAACTTAGATGATAAGAAATCCTCGGCGTGTACGCCGGTAGGATGTCAACATCGAGGAATTACAAGAATCTTCAAATTCATACGACCCCCGCCCATGAATGAGGTGTAAGGGAACAAGTAATAGAAAAGGATTATTTAAGCACGTCACTAGCTCGGATAAGGGTCATTAAGGCATCCCAGTTGTGAAATGTGGTGGTCGAATATTGTAGCACCGGATAAGACAAAGTGAGAGGTAGCTGCACGTACAAGTTTGAAAATGAAAAGGAAAGTGTACAACGTTCGTCTCTCGTGCTGAGAAGAAGCAAAGTACTCTTATGGGGAGACCTGCAGATCGCAGGAAAGAGTCGAGTAGTACATACGTCAAGCCTGGACCTGGATGTGAAGGAGAGTAAGCAAAAGGTTACCACACAGCGTTGGAGGAAAGTAGAGACGAATGTGAAGGAGAAACGAAGAGGGAAGAGAGATGACGAGAGTGTTCACGGGGGGCAAACGAGGAATAAAGAGGGAAGGTTCAGAGGGAGAGAGGAAGAGTGAAGGAAGACAAAATATGGGATAGAATCTTTACGAACACAAGCAAATGGACAAATGATACTGTAGCCACGCCCACAGAGTTGAGGGCGTGGTGAACCGAGCAAGCCGAACGAAGCGACGACTAGCTGTGGCGTTGGTGAAGCTTCGTGTGGGTGATATCGGTGTCCGTCAGGAGGGGTATGCTCGACGACGCAGGGGTGAGAGCTATAGGAATCGAGGGGAAACGTTGATTTTTGAGAGCGAACAAGAGACGTGCTCGTCAACGATGAACGTCGAGAGTACATATAACACTCTCCGTGGTTCTTGTAGAGGGAGAAGGTACCAGAGAAAGCTAGAATGGATTGTTACAGTATGTTGGGAGCTGTATGAGTACAATTGTGTGTGAGGAACCTCGTTGCGAATATTCATAGCTCACCTCTCGGCTGTGTATTCCAATGTGTTATTCACGTATGTATCCAAGTATTGTAATTTGATAATTGAAGGATTATGGATTACCTATGGCCATCGGCTTTTCGCGGTCACTGATTATTATTGGCTCTTTGATTGCCGCTACAACTCCAGCGAGAAAGAGACCGAGAGAGGATACGAATACGTTCCATGTGCTATTATAATCGCCCACTGCATATATTGCTGTCCTACGTTATGCTCTGGGCTCATGAATTCCCAGGGATCGATCGTTAATGCGACCTCTGCCAGCAATGAATGTTTGATGTTCAATAAACGTAATAGCGCGATTGTCGACGCAGAGTGGATGAACGAACTCATTCAAAAATTGCCGCTCAATCCATCGAACGGATATTTCTACTTTCTAGCTAATGGTCAGGATGTTAATTAGGCTAGGGATCTCCTTGATCCATTGTGATTAATTCCTATCACCCACAGTGGAGAAACTATATTTTACTCAGATAAAATAAACTTTTGTTGATATCATCGAATTGTCAGGTATTCTTTAACGAACATATATTGATCCATAACCCTTTTAAATTAATTTTGAAAAAACTGTACAATGATATATCATTTCTTTTGGGTACCATTCCTTTCAGGTTTCTGCATTCAATAGTATCGAGGAAACTCTGTCTGCACTTTTTTGAGAAAGTGTTGAGGAATATTCGTCATTAACCGTCCATCTTAACGGCCATAGAATTCTAATTGGTTACATCCTGACAGGTATGTACAATTATTATTTATAGTATACCATTTGCTCGTAGAGAGGTATCGGAGAAGAAGCAACCCATAAACTAAGTTATTGCCAGCTCACCCGGTACGCTATAAAGGGATAAGATAGACATTTATCAGCTACGAACGGTAACGCATTTAACGATGAGACCGAGATTCTGTGTTAATGCAGAGATAGAGACAGAGCAGATATACACTGGTATAAAATGGACCATCGCAGTAAGACTCTCAGCGATTTGATCCAAGATATTTCAAATCTGCATCGTTACAACCCTCGAAATTAACATTCACTTTTTCCCTTTTCTGCAGAAAATATGGTTATAACTTTATCGATAATGATTTATCGAATAATCACTACATAAAATCGACCCTTAGCTTTTAAATTGATTTTTATACCTAGACAAATCGACCAGGGTATAGAATATGTACTTTTTTCCAAATTCAAAATTTTGGTTTCAAATCCAAATGTATAGTTTGATATTCAATCAAATTAAAATACAGAGTAATCGAATTATCAACGAATTTACAATTTCGTAAAAATTGATTCATAAATAATTCTAATGCCGTTAATTTTCAGTAAATAAAACACTTCTTATCTAACGTAATACACAACAATTATAAAGTTTTTAGATTACTATCCTCGTTTATTTATCGATGTCATCGAATTTTTACTTGTCCTATTACACTGTTAGTTTTCAGGTTTTTCTTCTTTCATTTTTTTTTTGTGTCAAGTCAAGACAAACAAGACAAGTAAAGGCGGCGATTGTCATAAAGGATATCTATCAGTTCTATCGTTTTCGTCGAAGGTTGTATACCTGAACATCAATTGCTGCCGACAAGCGCGTGGTGCTGCTCGATCGTGTTTTATTAGCGATAGAAGATGTTGTACAATAGCGATGAGGAGAACGATTCAAACATACACTTTTTTCAAGATTCATATCTTACACGTCTTTTGAGATAAGCTGCTCTTCACTTTGACTGCTTTTGCGGTAACGACCATTTAGATTTTTCTGACGTATCCACATTTTATATTGATTTATTGAACTTTCGTATTCATATTTATTTAATATTATTTATGATATTTTTTATTATTGATTTTAACGAGATATTTGACCAAAGTTTTGATTGTAGTGAGAAGAAATTCGAAGACGATTTGATGGATTAAAAAAAAAATGTTTTTCAAATTAATAATCAATCAAAAAATTGCGAATCTATAATAAGTTGAGTAACAATTCCTCGTTTTTCGTGAATATTTTTCCTTTCGTGTCTAAAAAATGATGGTCACCCATACGATTTTGTCTAAAACCATTTTTCCCTGGATCTCATCATTTTTAAACATCTGCAGCGTCGTATGAAATGGGATAAGGTTATAACGCAAAGTATATACATAAAAATCACGTCTATTCCGTAATTCAAAATTCGAAAGTGCGAGAAAGAGAGAAAGAGATATCTCAACTGATCTTTACGATCAGACACGACGATAAAGCGCATAACGCGTTCGAATAAAAATACCCTTTTCCAGCTCTTAGCGACAAAAGCATATATAACAAGAGATTCACCACTAGACGAATTATTCTACAGGGTGAACTGACTCTAATATTAGGACACCCAATAAAATTGACTAATTCAACAAAAATTATTGAAGAAACTAGATCTTTATTTCTTTCCAGTTCACTTTCTTAATGGACGTTCGGGACGACACGGGATGTGATGGATGTAAATTGTTGTAAATTCATTTTGCGTAACCTCACTGTGGCTCCAAAAGTATTTCTGAGAGTTGAAAGATTAATCACGCAGATGAAACAAGATTTTTTCTTCAATCCAACACGTTTTATTTCAAATATTTCGTTCAATCTGCAAAATTGACTAAAGCATTCAAGTGGCTCATCTCAGTTGTCTCACCCGATATAAATATATATTTATATCCACAAAATTCTCATGTTTGACAGCCTCCCTCTCTATTTTAAAAAAATTCCACAAGAACCGTACGTACTTTATCTTCATGCGACAATCCTATCGACTACTTCGCCGTCGGACGTTGAAAAAAACATTTCGCTGAGGGAGGAAAAAAGACCTCCTTTTCGATATTTCTTTTCCACGCACTATCATGAGATACTTTCTTTTTACAAGCTTTCGCACTCTCGTCATCCTGTATGAGGTTTTTCGTTCAAACTTTTTTCTTTTTCCGTGTTTCCCGTACTTTCTCCAACGTTTACATATATACATGCATATGTGTTGTCAAAGTTTGCTCCATTTTCTCAACGAAAGAGCCTAAAACTCTCATCTCCTACACACACTCCATACGAGCGAACGGCTCGGTCGTTACGAGGCTACGTCTTTACAAATTTTATATCATTTTTATGAGACATAAAGTCGTCACGAAAACCCTCGCCTCTGCCTCGTCTTGTAGAATGGAAAACAAAAGGGCAGACAAAGAGATAGAGAGAGAGAGAGAGAGAGAGAGAAAGAAAAAGATAGATAGAGGGAAAGAAAAAGAGAGAAGAGATTTTGAAGTGACAGTACAGTAAGTATATATATATGGTGGCTGCATGAGAGTAGAAAAAAATGAATAAAAAGAAATAAAGAGAGGGAGCAACAACAGAGAGACCTTCATTTCTCGGTGTTGGAATTGAGACGGAGCGAGAAAAGAAGATGAGACAGAAAATAAGATCGAGGAGAAGAATGGAGAGAACAGCTAAAACTTGAAGGGATGAAAGTGGTGGTTCCCGGTCACGTGGGTGGGCGGAGCACATTTTCAACCCCCGAGAAAGAGAAAGGAAAGTCTCGGTGGTAGGACATGCGAGGGAGGCTGACTGCCAATCTGGTGGGGATGATATTCCTTGTGTTGGTGGATACTCCATTGCCCTGGAGGGGCTGTCTGCTATAACAGCCATCTCCTTCCCTTTCGCACTGAGGACCATCAAAAAACGCTCGGGTTTGATTAAAAAATTTGGTAGTCAGCGGAAAAAAATCGAGTATCCCGAGGGCTTTACTGTTATTTTCAATCGAATTTCTTCTTTCTCTCGATACTCCAATCTTTCGAGGTTACGGAAATGGAATTTTATCCCATATACATTTTTAATGCTACTAACCCTAAATTACGATGGGTATAATGTATTTTTTTTTCCTTTTTTTTTTTGATGGATCATCAATTGATTACGGAAGTTTTTGTGGATTTCAAATTAAAATCATCTTTTCGTTTAGGAACTCCTGTTAAAAAAAAATAAAAAATTTTCTGTGATCAGCTGCTGTTAATATAAATCATGAGTACAACACATTCAAATCTTCATATAGAACCAATAATAAATATACAATGACGTTTCGATTTAAAAAAAAATCGATCTTAATTCGGGAGGCGAATCTTAATTTATATGTGATATATAATACGATCACTGGTTCACGATTCTTATCGAGATAAATGAAATTGATACTAATACCACGCAAGGGTCGAGGTCGTACAGGTTTATCCACAGTACGTAGAATCAGCGCAGAAGCGCTACAAAGTCGATAGTGTCTCCTCAAGAGAGGAGTACAGCATACCAGCTCGACCTCATCCCAGATTATTCTCAGTTTAACGTTAATCCTATTTAAGATGGACCACCGGAGTAAGATAAAGAGAAAGAGCAAGGAAGAGAGAGCGAGAGAAGGAGAGAGTAACGGACGAAAACTTGGCCTGTGGTACACTATAGTATAGTACTCGACGGTCGGCTCGTGTGGTGATATCGCGGTGGCTTAGCGAGGCATTAGAGTTAACGATGTCAACGAGTCTTCGACTCGCCCGAGATTTATTCGTGTCGCACGGGGTGTTTCCGGTGATTATATATACTCCATCTAATACGTGAGCCAAGTCCCAACATTTACGTCCATAAATGTTCAACATATATAATTTATTGTCCGTTTTTCATGAGTGTAGAAAAACAAAACATAAAAGATTATTCGTATAAGCCGATGCAACGAAGCTCAAGCTTCATGAAATGGCAAACATTCTGCATCGAATATGATTAAAAGTCAATTTTTTTCAATCGCACTCATCATGCAATTAAAATTTCTCTATATGAACATCATTTTACTCAATTTTTACTAAATTCGCATTCAAATTTTTTCAGAAAATTTATGAAATGAGAACAAAAAGAAACAGCGATGTTATAATTCAGCTCGTTTCTCAATTTTTATGCTGGCACTTGAAAAACGTATCTATATTACGGCAGTTGTTAAATAAGAATGAATAAGTTGAGGAGAAAAAAAATACTCGTATAAAATATATTCATGTACGCTTAGAGCGAGAAATGTTGAGTCGAGAAAAATCCTTGCTACGTGTATCTTTTTCTTTAGTGTTCTGAACGGCTTGTCAAACCCCTTATGTGGCGTAGGGCCCTCTATTATGTACAGTCTACAAATGTGTATACCTGTGTTGGTACGAAGAATAAAACTATATATGCGAATCGCGCGGGTCGCCCTTTCGCGTGTTTTTTGATAAATGAGTCTCCGAGAGCTCCATCGGGCGAGATCTGCTTTCGCGCAGCCTGAGATGCTTTTGCCAGAGGAGGAAAAGCATCGGAGGTGGGTACCTCCTTCTATTTCTCCGCGACCCCTCTGTGATTCCAGTCCATCAATTTTCAATCACAAAGAAGTCTCTACTTCGTGTTATAACGTTATAGCTCTTTCTCAGGTATTTACGTTTTCCTCTATACATAAAAACACATATACTGACGTGAATACGTATGTATTCACGTATATGGAGTTTTTCATACGAAATCGATCAGTTTTCAACGACCTTCATTTTTTATATGACTCGTACTGTCTTTATATTCTTTGTAAAAATGAGTATGAATTACTGGATTTTTGGGAACATTATTTATACGTCAAACTTTAAGTTTTCTGAAACTTCGACGGTTATCGATTTTGTAATTATTTAGGTTTTTGCAATTTTACACTATTTCTACAAAAATCGATATTTCAACGAAATTTAGTAAATTATACTACTGATTAAATTCACTACAAAGTTAGGTTTCGTCGTTGACTTGGGATGAAACGACCAATGTGTGGAAAATTTGTATGTGTTTCTTCCCCGTTATTCGCTTCGAAGGATTCCTCCATTCCATCAAGAACCCCCCGCCCGTTTGACTAGCCGAGAGAATCTCACAAACGCCCACGCACGCGCGTATAAACGACAAGACACACTACTTCGAGCCCTGACAGATCAATTGTATACCCGAAAGTTTGCAGTATGAGGAAGTTCTCGACGTGTGTGATTGTATGGAAGAATATGGAAGAATCGATCAAAAGCACACAGCCATATGTAAAGGCTTATGAAAATAACTGAGTGTTTTGACGTGGCTGTTTCAGGTTTTTATTTTGCGTGCCGAATGAAAACAACAGAACAGCTTAGAAATTTCCGAACTCACATGTTCAAGAGAAGACGATGCATCAACATGATTTAATGAATGCTTCAAATTCAATCGTTTGAGTTCATATGTGGCCATTAAAATGCTGCTTTGGATGAAAATATTTAATTGGCAACATCGTAGTTTGAATAATAAAATTATGACAAAACAATTGATGAAATTTTTATCATTTCTGAGTGAATGCAAGTGAAACAAGTGAATCTTGCTTTGCTTTCAAGATTATTTGTATTTTATGCAATTTTTTATTTATATAAAGAAAAACTTATTACAGGTATGTGTTTGTGTGTGTGGATGCGATAGAATAATGTAATAATAACCGGTATAGGTGTACTTTGGATCTGTACTCGGTCTTATGAGGATTTTACAAGCTTTCCTCTCTCGTCCTTTCGTTGCAGCATGGCGAAAGAGAGATAGAAAGAAAGAGAGAACATCGACGTGCGTGCAGCTGGATAATACGGATTAAGGATATAAACCCACCAGGCGATAAGCATTTTTATGGCTGATAAATGCTGTATGTGTACATAGAGGACTCTATTTGAGAGATTAATTTTAATAAATATCTACTGCGGAACGAAAATTTAAATATAACTGCAGTTATAGTTATCGCGCGTTATAGAATTAAGAAAAGACAATCTTTCGTCCTCATTAATTAGATCGAAAAAATAACGGATTTAAATGAATATTAATTAATAAATACTTAAAATTGTAAAAAAATCATCAAGGTTTCTAGTAATAAGGAAATACGAATGATTTTATATCATTTTTACACAATAACTTCGAGAAAGCCATTTGAGGATTGTTTGCGAGCAAAGTTTAATCTCATGCATTAAACCCAATAAGATTCGTAAATAAATTAAATTGTAAGTAATTTTTAGATTGCGTTACAAAAGGGATTTCTAAATATTTTTGTTGTCAGTTGTCAAAAAAGAGTAAAATTTGATCGACGGAATTTGATTATAAATATTTGACATGTAGAGGAAGAGACAGGGAATTTCAATTCCTGAATTTCTTCTTCAGAATCTCCGTGATCTCTTAGTGATGACGCTATCCCCAATGGAGGCGCAGCTACGGGGCGGCGCCTTCTCAATTCTGCGTCCAACATGGCAACCCTCTAAGCGACGCCAACGCCGTCAACGTCGTTTTTATTTTTCTCAAAGATCCTCTCTATCTTTCTCTTACTCTTTCGTCTCTCACTTCTCATGATCACTTCTTACGAACTTCCTCAACGAACACAAGAGAAGAGCTAACTTCGAAGGAACCGTCAACGTGTCTTTCGTACTTTTCTCTCCCACTGTCCTCCTCACCTTAGGGTGCCCAGCATCCCCTTGTGGAAAATAAGAGCCTCATTTTTTTTATCTTTCACATACTATTCTAACGCCTTCCTTTTGAACGAACTGAAAATTCATTGTAATTGTATTTTTCTGTCACTAAGTTAAATATCGATATTAATTCGTAATACTAAAGACATCACAGAGCGTAAGAAATCGAATTCGCCAAATTTCGTATGGTTACAATTCTTTTCATAGTTTGAAAGCATAAAATTTCCAAGGCGTTAATGGATGAGTCGATGAAAAAAGGTGTGAAGAGCATCATATGCTTCTTGTCATTTATCAAGATCTCCTCGTTTACTTTTGCTTATACAAATATCGAGAACCTCGAACAACCGCGTAAGGAGGTACGAAAGAAAACCCTTCAAAAATATATGAATATTCCTACTACTATTTCTGCGACTAGAAATAAAATGATGAATGATCGAAAACATAGACCGATTATCACATGCTTGTATGAAATATGATTGAGGCTTTACAAGCTTTTATTCCGCTCGAACGTCTCAACGTAGAACCCTCGAATTCAAAAGCTGCATGTTTTATAATTCATACAAATTTAGGTTTGGCTGTAAATATAAAAATTTTCCATAATTTCTCCATGATGTTCTGTTTCTCACAATTTTTTAAACTTACAGCCAACTTTCGTACTTTACCGTATCGAGTGCAAAAAAATTATCGTGCAATCTTGAGTCATTGAATAAACTAATTAGCTTCATTAAATTCCTAATCACTTTAATGAATACGATATTTTCTTTGCAAACAAAGACAAAGATTGCTGAATGAGATTTCTTGAAAACAAAATTTTTTTATCAGTCACGTGTCTTTATAGAAGATTATGCGAACGCATATTGCAATAAAAACAGTTTAATCTTTATTTTACTTTTAATTCATGCAAATCACAAAATTTAATCAGACACAATGTTTTTTTATAAGAAGCTTTTTATCAACAGAGCCAAATGGAAGATTGTAATGCACAAGAAATTCAAAGAAATGGAGGAATCAAAGATCAGTATATCTTTGAAACATCTGATTTATCCAGAGAAATGTATTTTCATCGTGATCATTATAGTTGCTGCAGGAATTTGAAAAATGATGCAAGCACCGAACGTATCATTTATTTTTTATTTTTTATATATCGAACTCGTTTCCTGTTAACTGATATTGCGGGTTAAATAGACGCTGCAGAGGACAATGAAACAGCGTAAAAAACGTTCTCTAGCATGGCGCGGACTTTTCACAGCAAACTCGTGATTGGCCGGCCATAAAACCTTATCAAGTATTAAAAAAAAAAAGAGGAAAAAAATTTCGAGTGTTCAGACGCCGAGACGAGTAAACGGTCCGCTCCTATCTTTTTCATTTTTCGCTGGTACGACCATGCTGTATAGGTCGCGCAAATACAAGAAATGATTATGTGTCTGATGGCACTTTCCGACAGTCTCGACTTTACGATCGTCATTCTCATTGGCATTTTTTAATGCGATTTTTTACCTGTCACGTCGTATTAATTTTCTTCACCTTTATTTCGATACTCAAATAACATTACTTTATTTGTTTTCATTGAACTTACTCCGTCAATTGGTTGCAAAGTTTTTGAGAAAGAGGATTTAAGGATCAAGAAGGTTTAGAAAGAAAACATGATTTTTGACCATTGTACGTTACCGAAAAATGTGCGACAACTATACATCAAATTTTGATTTATCCTTACAATCATTTCACTCAAATAATTGTTGAAGTATTTACACGAAATATCAATGTGGCAATGAGGCTCAAATTGTCTCGGATGATATGATCCCGTTCAACGAAGCGAGCAATCGCTGAATAACGCCCAACCATACGTTTTTTCGACCCTGATCTCCCACTGAACGTCAGACATACGTCAAATTCATACCATACCACGTTCCCTTCATAATTGTGACGTATGGCCTGGACGCGATATCCGAGTGAAATTTCACGGCTGACCGAAGCGCAAGGAAATCTCATAGGAGATTCTGATACCTCTAAATATTCGTTTACGTACAGGGAATTTTGTGCTGAATTAGCAAGACAACCATGTGATTATTAATTTTAACCAACGGCGTTATTCAATAAATAAAAATATAAAGAATCTCGCAGCAATAGAAACGATGACATTTTTCCGTAATATTCATCGTACAAAATTGATTTTCATTTAAAAATATTAAAAACAAACTGAAGAACTAATAAATATTTTTTTCAAATCGAACAAATTTATGATTATTTCTCGCTTTTCGTTCATTCACTTTCGAAACATTCAAACGACCGCATGGAAATTGAGTGTTATTATTTAATAAATATGCACGTTTAGAATGTATGCGAGGCGTCCATATATATTTATCGCTATTTCTCATCATGACAAGCAAGAGCGATTCTGAAACCCCAGTACGAAAGCAATGATCAAGTTACGAGAAAAAGGAGGAAGAATGAGCCGCGTGCCAACGTTCCCACGTACAGGGACTAATATTGCTCGGACCAAAGAGAATATTATATGCCATTTGCCTTGACGTGTTTTATTCCGTTTGTTCTAATACATTACAGATTGAAACACATTAAAGCCGGGTTTGTAATTAATAATTCGAATATGGTGTAGAATTTTGTTTGTACACATTGCTTCATTTTGTCGATGATTTTTTTTTTCATCAACATTGGCATTTTAACAATTGCAGCATGGATTTTTCATATAATAGATTTTCACCGAGTTTTTTATGGTTTTATCATTATCTTGAAAGTTATATGAATGTTTGCTATGAATTAGACGAGCCAAAATAACTTTTTATTTTTATTATTCATTTCTTTATCGTATCGCTTGTGATTTTCTCCTTTAAATATATGTTAAAGCGAAAGATTTATTTAGATGAGTCACGACAGTTGTTGTCGCATATCAATAAACTATCCACGGTATAGAGAGGCATAATCAAAATAGAAATACGAATTTGAGGTGGATTATTGGAGCAGCAAACAGGGATTATAGTCGTGTTAACCAAAAATACTTCAGAAGATTTGTAAATTTGGATGAGAAAAATCTTTTGCCACGAGGATACGAGAAATTTGAGGAAGAACGAGAAAAAAACGGGAGCATGAGAATGAGAGTGAGGGAGAAAGAATAAAAAAGATCCGATGTTATTTTAAGTGACGTTCGAACGAACAGGAAGAGAGGGGGAAGGTACGATGGTACAGGAGGGACGTCGAGAGCCCTCGAAGGTAATCTCGGTTCTTTCTCGAGCTCTTCGAGGGTTGCATTTTGATCCTCCAGGCTTGTGTTGTGGCACGCTCCAAACCGAGCATGACATCGGACATCATGCATTTTTCTATAATTAGAAGAGCCTAATGAACGACTAGAGATATTCCGAAGAGATGGGTAAAACAAATTAACTTCGAGACTGAAAGTTAAATTTTTTTCTAGAACGAGCAAACATCGGATATCGATAAAAAATTAATTTTCCATCAACTTGTCAGTTTTCTTGGCTTTCACAAATTAAAATGTCGATCACTTCACTGCCGTTTTTTACTACACCGTGGGAGAAATTGTCCCCAATTTCAATATTAAAATAAAAATTTGATCGTACGTTCAATTTTAGACTGTAACAATAACAGATATTTTTGATTGTCGTAGAAAGAGTTGTAAAGTTTTGGACGGTGCGAAAAAAAGAAAAAAAAAACATACAACAGTCGTTCTCTCGATGATGGCCCCTCGATCACAAAGTCTCTCTCTATACACGAGTCGTGATTTACAATCGAAAGATAAATAACGTGGTTGGGTTAGTCTGTTCTCTCACGCCCTGGCACATCCCCCTTTTTGACGCTTCCCGTCTGTATATCGCGATACAGTAACGCCCTCTATTTTTTATAATGTATTCCCTTTTTCTCTTTCCCACAATTTAAACAGATTTCATCGTTGGTACCCACTTTAAAAATTCTCGCGACTTGTTTTAAAATAACTTTTAAAAAATGTTGCATCAACACTTGAGAACGAAATCCGGAGTGTGCGAACATATTGCGAAAGGGCGCGTGCTCTCATAAATACATGTACTTCGTCAGAAATGGTAGGGAGGAAAAATATTGAAAAATAAGATGTGAAAAGAACCAGAAAGCGTGTGAAGCAGCGAGGACACAAATTGGTTACTCACTTTATCGCCGATGGTATTCAATCATATTGATGCAAATCATTCCACATCATTGCTTGATGAGTCATAAAAAATATCATCAGAATCGAATTATAATTAATCGGGAATTCGGAGAAAAAATAAGGCAAAAGATTAAGTAAAAAACTTGTATTTATTTCTGTATAATTCCCAATGGGTTTTTACATCTATTTCGTTGGTTATTTAATTTCTTATTTTTACAGTAACACATTTGTCTGGTGATCCGTCAGAATATTGTTGAAATAATGAGATTTCAAGATCGATGAGTACTTTGTTCCTTCATCTGGCAGACTCACGAAGATGAATTAGGAGCAAAGATGGAGTCGTTGATGATCATTGAACGAAGATATGATGTCCAGTTGCATTGCAGATTTTTGGAATAAGTTTCAATCGGTGTTAGTTTGAGAAGGAAGAAAATCCTCGAAGAAAAAATACTCATCAGTCCACGTCGGCTCATCGTCATTTTCCTGCCCGTTCGAAACATACGAAAATTCGTGGACATCGTCGTCGTTGTTAACGTCTGAATTTATGTTGGTCTCCAAGGGATCGACACCCTTTCGTACTCTAGCCACCAAATGATTTTCATGATTCTCGAAGGTTTCTTCAAAGTCGTTCGCGATTACATGGGCGTATGCCGGATGAACTGCGAAGCCGATAATCGCCAACGATACGAAAAGTAAGACAGACCGCATTTTTCTATATTTTTTGTTAGCCAAAACTTAACCGATGAAAGGAAGTAATATTTGTGTCAGTTTGAGCATAAAATCGAGCTTATATACTTCGATCTTGATGCCTCCTGGTTTGACGAAGCGACGTGTATCAATATTTGAAATTAATCTATTATTGGAATACGTGATGTTGGTGACTCAGTTAATTAAACACACGGTTTACGACAATACAAGGTAAGCAGCGGATCGCAGCATTTTTTTGGTAACCTTCAACGTCTTAAAGCTTGTTGAAGCTCTTTTTTTATGGTTACGTAAGATTCGACGTTCGTTCTTATTCTTTATTCAAATTATACATATATATTATATAATATAATTCTTCATCGTCGATATTGTGAGTAGTCTTTTCTGAAAGTGTTATTTTTTGGAAGTAATTAAGACACGCGGTTTATCAAGTATTTTCAAATTGTCTATCATTTTTGACAATATTTTGTTAATTTCCTGAAAAAATTAGCTTTGAAATCTAATTCGAGAACAATCTAGAATTGCTTCCAATTGCTTTCCGGAGTGTAATCTTTACCAGAGGTGGCTAAAAATATTCTTTACGTATCAAATAATGATTATAGTGTGTTTTTACTTAAAAAGGAATTTGACGAAGCGAGCCACTTGTGCTAATAGATGTCAAGTTCGTCATTGACGAAAACATATTTGAGATCAAATTTACTCCCAATACCGAAGACGTTCAATCGAAGCTTGCTCACGAAATACCAATTTTTTTGCTACCTATCGAGGCATGAATTTGAATATGTTTGAATAAAAAAAAATTGCTATTTTCAAACAGCGGATATCAATGATTTTAATGCTCCGGAGAAAGTGGATGTTTTACATTTTTAGCTAATTCCGTGCTTCATTCCCCAGTTATCTAAAGCACCATTTTGTTGCATGATTTTTCATCATCATCAAACCTAATAGGAAATTCGATAAAACGTGAAAAAAAATGAAATTTTTTTTCGATTTCGACTTCATTTAAATTCACAAACTGCATATGATATTCATCTACGCTTCTGAAATTTATGGAACAGTGTTGAAAAATGCACAAGTTTCAAGATGAAATTGTGATTGCTAGGATTTTCCGCTCGCGAGTTATTGTCTTGAAATTTCACTGAACGAACAAAACGTGAAGCTTTTTCAATTTTGTATATTTTTTTCTGTCAAAGATTCGATCTTCTTTCAAAAACGTTTTGGAAGAGAACCCATTGTATATAATAGAATGAAACTATAATAATTTCGTTTCAATTATGTATCACAGTGATATTTCTCAGATATTGTGAGACGAGTAGTTTTTTTTTTTTTTTTTTTTTTTAATTACATATAGTGCGGTACACTGAATTAATTCAAAGCAGCGAACAAGTTTGTGTAAATAGTGTTTAAACGTAGACTGAGCAAAGTATTTTTCAATCTTATCTACTTCATGTCTAGAGAGGTTTTTTTTATCAAAAAAGTGATTTTTTTTGTTCTTTCAAGGCAAATCTTTAAATACGGCAAATTATCAATGATTGGTGATGTTAGTTGTAATTTGTGGACACAGGAGGCCTCGTATAGTTCGGGAGCCGCAACAACCCTCTGATATATAGTAAATAGGACGTGCAGCGACGCGAAATGTGCGAAAACGAAGCATCTCTTCGTCGAGACTCGCGGAGCCGGAAAGGAAAGCCCTTCGGGTGAACGGTCGGTGGCGTGCTGCTCCGCACTGATAAATATAACGTAACAAGTTCAGTGGAATAGCAACTTCATCCCGAAGGGATCAACGCGTCTTTTCTCTACGAGCTACCTCGCCCTTTTCTCTTCTCTCCTGGAAGTTTCCTTCTCGACTCTCCCTTGCTCATTCTCGTATAGTATTTTCTCCGTTTTCTCTCTTCCCTCTTTTTCTTTTATTTTTCTCTTTGCCTTCTGTGGCGGCAAAATACACAACGAAATATACGTCCAGGAATCAGAAATTTTCTCGTTCTCCGATCTACCGAGTCTTTTCGACGTCGTCAGTGCCGTGAGACTGGACGCAGAGACGTGGAAAAATTCTCATATGAAGAATTTAATAGAAAAATAACGTAAAACCTATCAAAACAGAATTGTTCTTTCGGAAACTGACGCTTGCGTTACGGACTGACAGATCTGTGACCTCAGTTCTTTTTACTTATTCAGACACTCATCTCGAATAACGCGGAAAAAAAGTGTTACGACAAAACTAGCTGAAAAGAAAGTATTTTGTAATTTGTGAAGCTAGAAAATTCGAGTCTGTCGCCATGAACAAATAAATTTGTTTTCGAAAAAGTAGTTTTCACCATTTTTAAAACTGCAAAAAAAGTAATATGGTTCAAAGAATTTAACCCAAAAAATTGATCGATACATCAATCTTCTCATTCGATTGACTCTCAGACACAAAGAATCTCATCGTAAAATACAAGAAGCATGAGAAAATAGACATCGTTTGATACGCCATCATTCAAGAATGACTTTATTCTGAAATAAATAATTCATATTTTTACGAGTCCATTCAAGTCTTTTGTGCGCATGATGAAGTTAGTCAATTTAGGCTTGATTAAACTGTTGGACTGTTCCTGAATGAATAATATGCTGATGAGGTAGAATCCAAGAAAGGCAAACGATCCACGAGCCATTTGCTAATTCGTTCCATCGTTATCCGTGGATCCAATTTTCCCGCATCTCACTCGCGGCCTCGTTTAATCGGGTTAAAGTGACGGGGGCTTATGTTTCTCTTAGAGCTTTCTCTATTATTATATATGTATATATATGTATGTAACAGAACGTATTTCGTGCATATCTGTGCCCGAGACGAAGAAATCTTGCTCGATTTCGTTAACGCGACCGAGAGCTAGGCCGGTTGAAAGCACCAGGCATCGTAAAAAAGTAAATTAAATAAGAATTAAATACAAATAAAACCGTTCAGCCAAGTAATTGGCTCAGAGCTTGTTGCCCTCGGGGAACGAGATTCCACCTTTTTCTTCATCGTCGTCTTCGTCAAACTCGACCTCTTTTTCTCCCTGTCATTATTCTTTTTTCTCGATATTTTCCACGAGAAACTGTAAAAAGATATTCCACGAGCGAGTAAACCTACAATTGTGAATAATTCGCGTTAAATCATAGATTGATTTTCTGTAAACGAAATTTCTGCGACAATGTAAATGAAATTTTAATGAAAAAAAACAAGGAGATAAGATTTTCTGATTGATTCAGAAAATTATAAGGGTATAAACATTCGCTATGAAAAATATTAAATCAGCTGGATCACGATTTCACGATACAATGTTAATTTTCATCAGAGCAAATCGACTTGTGAGTAGGGTACACAAAAAAGCTCGTGCAAAGATGTAGATACAGTTATATAAACCAACATACAATAATACGTATCTATATACGTAGGGGAAGAAAAGTGTGCAAAAGGGGTTGTCGAGTACGCCGAAAAAGTGGAGCGAAGATTCGTGACCGAGATGGCGGAGCTCGCCTCTGGCACCCCGCGCAATCATGGACGGATTAAGGGGTATGTATAAGGATGGGACGTGGTTAGCTAGGGTGTGAGGATATTTTTCTATGGGGGGGTCAAACGGAGTTGAGAAGACTGAGTTTACTATATTTCTATACACATCAATATATAATATATATATTTATATACATAAATCGTCTAAAAATCAGAGGAACGTAGGAAGACCCTCAAGTTCGTGAAATACGTCCTTTCGGTTGCAAAGAAGAAATATATAGTTATAGATTGTGGGGTGAGAAGACATAAATGATATTCCATGAGGAGCATATGCGACCGTGATAGGCCTTGCTCCGGAGTAGTTGAAGGGACCATCGTGAACGTTATATACATGTGTGTGTTTGTGTTCTGACATAGCAGGGTGCTGGTTTATTACAAACATGGATTACTGGGTAATGGGACCTTCTCCGTCGGCTAGCTGGGACAAAAGTGTACATATAAACATCTACGTGTGTGCATCATGTGTCTGTAGGTGTGTTGAGTACAAAGCTCAAGCTCTCTCCAACGAAAAAAGACTGACTCACTAGAGTTTTTGCTCAAGAAGTATAAAAGCAGCTTCTACAAAAAAACTATCGCAATTCGTTTCCCCGCAATCTTTCAAAACACGTTTGCTAATAACACAATATTGTTTTATCAATAATAAGCCCTACAGTCAATCAGAGTAAGCAAACAGAAATAAAAAGCAACCATACTTTTCGAAGCCATGCACTTTCAAAGGTAATGAACTTCAAATACAACTACAAAAGTTGTTGTATAGTTGCATTGTAAGTTTTATGGCAACGCAAGATATTCCGATACAACTCTTGTTGTGTTATGCTTGCTTTTTCGTTCTAAAATATCCTTCTCAATAATTTTAGACGTCTGCTTTTTAGTTTTTTTTTTCATAGCAGGTTACAGGAAATAATTGAAACCTGAAAGCAACTGTATGACTTGGTGTTAAAATGACAAAAAAATCGAGATATTATCTCCCGTTTGCATTCTTCGACGACAACTTCTCAGTTTTATTAATCTTCATTGAATAAAATAAATTTAGTTACGAATTGAATTTGTTCAAACGAATTATGGAGCAATGTGATATCGATAATTGACGTCGTTTACTGACTCGACATGTTTTTATTTCTTTTTCATTCTCGTGGGAGATTAGGAACAATATTATCGCGAAAGATCTCATCCCAAAGAACTCTCGGGACATATTCCCGAGTGATGATGACCCTTCCTCGTTGGTATATCATCACCCATTGGCAGTGCTGGGATGTTGATGCCCAGAATTCTGTGTGCTCTGCGGGGCTTCGTTCCCAATCGTCGGATAACATCGTCCATGCCAATTTGTCAACAAGATCAGATATAACTCGGTTGCATGAACGGATCCGAGCGGGTATCTCTCGACGCCACACTCTCTGTGCTGTACACTTGGTTTGGCATCAGCCAATAATTCAATAGATCTCTCTATCTCTATTTCTCCTCGCCTTTCTCTCACTTTCTCTCTCCCTCTAACACTCACCACATGTTTGTTGACAGGATTCTGGAATCGGATATATGTTAGTCTCGATTTACATCTCTCGTGAATTATATGTGATGTGAGTTTAGCCAGCAGCAACAATGCGCCAGTTGCATCAGTAGCTCTTGATAACGCTTATTCGAGAGAGATAGAGAAAGAGTGAGCAAGACAGAAACGCTAATGTAACTTAATCCCCACGAGAGATCACAAAAATGTGAAAAAGTGAAAACAAAAAAAGCTTTCGACACATAATTCTTACCTGGTTTTTGTGTTTCGATGTTTCGAAACATGAAGATATGATAATGTTTTGAAAAAAATCAACTTGCTCGAGTTTTTTAAATTAAGGGTAAAGTCAGACTTCGTTTTGTACTTAAAACTCCATTTTGGAGGAAAAAAAAATGTCTAATTTATTATGAATCCCTGCGGTAAATAAAAGTCAAAAATTTCGGCTCGATGGGGTGAATATTCAAAGAACTTTCAATATTTTTCGGTGACCTGGGAAAATAAAAGTGCGGTGTACTTTTGGTAAAAATGTGAACTGATGTGTGACGAGTGAAAAGAAGCTTAGCATTGAAGATTAAAAATTGTCAGGACAAGCATAACCTCTCGAAACTGAAAGTTAAGAAAAATCATTGCTAGTTTCGTTCATCCCCATTTTTTCCCCATTCGATCACCCCCAGTTTTTATTGTTGCTGCAAAATCTAGGGATTTTTTCTCCTATTTATAGGGAAGTTTATAGCAAACATTTAGAATTTTTTTGTAAATTTTCATTTTTTCAAAATTTTTCCGGGGTTTTTTCATTTTTTTTACTCATACTTTACAGTAAAAAGATCTGTTATTCGTGGAAGAAATACCTTAAGCGGGAGAAATAAGGACAAAACTATTGCTCTAAAAATGTATATTGTAGCTTGTTCTTCAAGTCACAGAGTTTACAAATAAATAGTACAATTATAAGATATCCGAAAGCTGCACGGAGAAAAAAAGTAAGAAAATGTTTAAAAAAAAAATAGAAATTATATAATAAATAGTGAATGGAGCATCGGGGTGAAAGCTTCTTAAAATATAGCCCTTGTTAAAAATTGTACGTGAAGTTCCATCTTTGCAATTATCATGAAATAAGAGCCCACGTGTGATCTCATATGCCGTAAAAAGTTCCATCATCTTTTCGGCTGTATCCAGCTTTGGTTTGATCAGAGTGAGGGCCATCGATCGCTAGTTTCAAAGTGCTTGGATGAATTCTTTCGATTCTGTCAGGAATTCCATGGTGGCCCATGCCACCAGAATATTGATGTAATTGCCCCCCTTGACGTGCTCGAATCGCCTTTGAAGTAGGTTTGTTTGTCGACATCGAATACTCAGTTGGTTTTTTAGGACCTGCTTGGATTTTGGATCCAGTTGGCATTCTGGATCCACCAGCCATTTTACTAGCCGCAGCTGTTTTCGCTTTAGCCGCCATTTTTGCTCTGGCTGCCATTTTAACGCTCGGTGGCATTTTGTTAATATGTCCACGTTTACGTTCGCCAGTATTGTGCGCAGTTGCCTGCTCATGAGACATTGCTGTCATTCTGTTAGTATGTCCATGTTTACGTTCGCCAGTATCGTGCGCAGTTGCCTGCTCATGAGACGTTTCAATTTGTTCGAGAATTGTTGGAATTCCAAATTCAGGCGTGGTTGTCTACAAAAATGAATATTCTACAGTGTGAATAATGAATTTGACGGAATTCATTAGTATGAACAATTCACAAAATATTTCTTAGCTCTCACGCCGCGATTGTGCAACGTGCAATCTGAAATTTTGATTTTGACGAAGCTTTTTGTACATACATGTATATGCGCACGATTTAAATGGCTTATGAAATGTCCGCGAGAGCGAGACTTTACAAGTGAGAATACAAACAGCTGTCTCACCTAATGTAAATCACTATGTACAATATGCAAAATCTTTATCTCTTTCTCTCTCTCTCTCTCTCTCTCTCTCTCTCTTCGCTTGCACTCTCTCTTAGCTTACACGAAAATCCCTCATTCTCCCGCGCTCTTTCCTCTCGCGAGTGAGCTTAATCCACCCTTCAACTAGCGAGACGCGAATTCAAATTAGCTCGTACATGACAACGTCATCACTGTCATATTGTATTTTGTGTATATTCAAGAAATATACACGTGGAAGATAATAATATACAAGAAACATCACAACAATTTATTTGAATGCAGAAATTGTTAAACTATTAGAGTAAATATCAAGTGGACTTAAATCCATTTTTATTTCAAGTTCCAATAAAATCAATTCGAATGAGTTTTTTATGGCTCTGCGCAAATTTATAAACGTCAACTACCAACTTCTGAATGTTGATCTCATTTCCTCGTGTAATTATGTTTATTCTATTTACTTTTATCAGAGATAATTAACCTTAAACTTCGTGATATGTTAGTAATTCATAATTCAATCGTACCTTGAGCTCATTACGAAGGACTCTCCAAGTCTCGATTCCCAATGTCTCGGGCTGCATGCTGACGTACATTTTTGGTACGAGGGTGTCCTCATTGTGCACGTACGCAGAGGTGAGAACAAAATCGAGAGCATCATTGGGAGCCTTTAGAGAATCGATTGATCAAAAGTAATGCAAATATCGATGTGACATTTGTATTTAATTTCGTAAATAATATTGTATTTATACTTTTGTTCTAACGAGACGTTGATCTTTTCGTATACTGTTGAGAGTATGATGAGCGAATAAACGCTCATGAGGGTCTACTTTTGTTTTCCAACGTCTGTCGGTGACGATAACTTTTTTACCGAGTACCGGACCACGTGGTATCCAGGAGCCCTCGCTCGAGACATCCGGTATCGGATAAGGATTACGAAATGGCACTTTCTCGGGCATCCAATCGAGATTCTTCTAACTTTAGCCCGATCGTTCAACTGGGTGACATGAATTGAGGTGATTTTTTCAATGCGTAACCAAAAAATGTATATCTACTAAACTATTCTAAAATTATATCTATTAAAATTATTCTTGGCCAGTGAAATTGGATGAAAAAGAAATGAATGTTGATTAAAATCTACAAATTAAGACAGCAAATACGTAATGTCAAAAATTTGACTGCAATTATTCGACGATAAGATCTGACATTGTCTTGGTACTGGTTGACTAAATAATTGCGTAACGAAGTACGTCCTCACGTAAATTTATGTGTGTACGTCTATATATACACATAAATTTACACGTATATGTTTGTTGGACCATCTCCATTTGATATTTTGCTTTTCCTCCAGCAACTCTGATTTATGACTATAATTTCATGCTCGTCTTTACCGAGACAGTGTTTGTTTGCTCTAAATTATGTTCTCGAATCCGCGCATCAGTTGGACCTTGCTTTTTCCTCTCTGAATACAACCAGTCGTTCAAAGTCAGCTCGTTCGAAATATAAATGAAAATACGCAGTGACGAGAACTGATTATTTTTCCTAATTTATCAGTCGAATTTATCAAACGAATTGAACTTTTTTTTTCAATTCTGCATTATTTTCTCAAACATTATTTTCAAATACGAGGTCAAAATCGACAAAACGCTGCAGAATAGTAAGTTAAACTCACGATCATGGTAATTTAAAGAAAAAATCGATTTTTTTTTAAATCAATTTCTATGGTATTTATAGAAAACGATAATTGGTATAAATGAGGAAAGAGGTGAATGTCACTTAATTATAAATTTTTGATGTCCTCGAAATAGGTACATTTTAATGAATTTATTTGACAAACAGTACTAAGCAGACAATTTTTTTCTTATTCACAGTTTTTTTATTGGTTCAACTACCAACCTCGGAACATAAATGATCTTTCATGTAATTAGATACGAGCAAGTTAATATACTGGTTAAAGTTAATGTAATTGTTTCCATATTACAAATTCATCTTTTTATTTTTCAAATAGGTAATATAAATTATCGAAAAGCTCGGGGGATTGTGTCGCGGGCGTATAAACCTGGCAGTTCGAATCCGCAGTTATAGCCCCAACCGGGAGACGATTTAACTCTCCGTGTTGTAGATGTACATACTGGTTACATATACACCTATATATGTATATATTTATATATACATAATTAGTAGCATCAGTAGTAAAACATATACAGTGCAGTGTAAGCGTCCGCGAGCCGGCATAATTAACACGTTAACCGACAAACTACAATGGCTCGCTGTATAATCGGTAAACCGTAATGAGGCGAACCGGCTCGTGCGATCGTACATCAAGAGGTTGTATCCGAGCGAGTTAAACACATATGTAGAACGTTAAGTATAGACCACTCTCGGAACAAAAAAATGAACTATTGAAAAAACCCTTCAAATTAGATCTTTTATAATTTTCCTCACTTTTATTCTAACTAATAAATCTGCACATACTACAAAATTGTAATATATGTGTAAGAGAAAAAAAAGGACTTTGAATAAAACTTTCACATAAACGAGAGGCGATTTGAAAGGTTAAGCAGCCTCGGGCGAAGTCAATACTTGGTTGGATCATTGCTCAGCCATGTAGCAACTTAGTGATTAAAAAACGTAACAGTGAGTAGAGTATACTTCCAAATTGTATGATAAAATATTAAAAAATCCCTCTAAATGTTCGTAGAAATTCTAAACCTTTATGTTACTTTGTACTGGAACTCGGAAATAAATTATTCACAAAAATATTTTGTTGAGGAACGGAAGAATATTCACTCCAGTGCATTGTGTTTCATTCATAAAATTTTCATTCACGTTCAAAGAGATAGAGAAAAAAAAAGAGAAAAAGATGAGGTCTATGTACCGGATGCTGGAACGCTTCAATCGCTCCGGGGTTTCCACTCGTTTACACTATAATGTCGATGTATAGTTATATAGCCTTTCATCTCAACCGCAAAGCCCATAACGCTTTACTATAAAAGCTGTTACTATCATCTCTTTTTCACTCTTTCATTCACACCGAGTGGACGATAGAAAATTATGAATGAATCATTGATTCTTCAAGGATGTCTGGTTTCTCAATGAGTAGAAAAACAAAAATCCGCTTCAGTGTTATGTCTAAACGTATGTCGGACTTTTAGACTCTTCGACTTAACAAGTCTAATTCAACCAGATTTGAGTTGTAGTTTTTTTAGTGACAAAACGATTTCTCAAGGAAACGAGTGAAACTTTTTTTTTCATCAGAGCCATTAATTGAATATCTCACGAACGTTTGTCAAAAATATTGAATAATCGAACGCTTTTTAATCCTGATGATTAACCCTTTCAGCCATTATTTCCACAAAGTCCAAACACCAAACACCGAACAATTTTGCATAATTTTTTTACAATTTTTCGAACACTGGTTTTTTGTTTAGAAAAGACGAAAAAAAATTTAGATTTCGAAGTGTTCCGAGTTCCAATTCGTAATCAGCATGTCGGAAAATTCCCGAGAACTAAATTTCAAGTCAATAGCACATAAGCAAAAGTATCACTCAAAGTGTTAAATAAATCGCCAAGCTTCGCCATGCCCCAAAGGCATGACGAAGGATTTGACGCTGGGGGCAGTTGATACACTCGGGCGTTTGGCACACGGGACTCTTGATGCTACGGTTGGAGACTTATACGAAGGTGAGTTACACGTGGCAGATGACACAGTAGGAAGTCGTGTCGACTTGATATCTTTTTAATAATCTTAATAATCACTATAATATTTAATTATAACATCCATAATTAATAAAATAATTATATAGCTTCGATAATATCTGCTATTATTTAATGATTTTCCCGGGCAAGTAACTTTATAATCACGGGTTTTGGGTCCGAGGTAGAATGTGGGGGGTCGGTGTGACCACATGCGAGAAAACATGGAGGTAATGCGATTTGAAGCGAGGAGTGACGGAATAACAACGATGTAACGTCCGATATTAAACCCGCAGTAATTTATGTTAGCACGGTCGTGCATAATGCTGTTTGTACAAAATCGTTGGTGTCACGTGGCAGCACGTGGCTATCCAGTTGCCCTTAATTCGGACCGTCGCTTCTCACTGCTGGTGCCGTTACTTTGCCGGTGTATATTGGCCTATAGACGTATATACATACGTTTCGAAAGCTTGTGGTGTGCCTCGTTGTTTCCTTGGCCATACATACAGTGATACATCACTGGGACACCATATAGTAACTACCTTGGCGATATATGTATTTATGCACATTTATCAACACAAATACATATGTATAGAGAAGACTATGCGTGGGAGATGTTCATTGGCAAAACGCCCCAGTTTCTATTCGCCTATTTAACGTACATGCATTCGGAATCCGATCCCACCTCTAAATACTTTTCGATGGCACATCAGTTATGAGTTACGAGAAAATAATGTGCTATTTTTTCGACAATTCAGTGTTTAATATACAATTTAATAAGTCATGAGAAAGTTGAATAAATGTCATTTCTGTGCAATTCTCAAAGAATTTCTTCGAAGAATATAATAAATCGAGGCCTAATCAATATCAGTGTTAAATATGTGTTTTTCCTACCCTCCAAGAGGCGTTGTCCATAATTATTGGGTAAGATTTAAATTTCTAAAATGTATGAAATTACTCAAAAACTATGAACTACATCATCGAAAGTTAAGGGATCCCAAAATTTTTTTCCGGCAGATGCGAATGTCACGAGAAGGGAAGTTTTGCGAGGGTTTCGCGAGTACAAGTATACTTTTGTGTATAGATGTATATGGAGGAATAATACAAATGTCGTAAGGGCAAATATCTTCTGCGTCATTGCTTCCTCTTGGTGGAATCATCATCCAGCAAGAGAGCAACGGGGGGACATCTTCTTGGTGGGTTCCCTTGGTGGATTTTGCCTCAACAGAACGACAGGAGCCTGCCCCCATTTCAGCCGGTTATATAATATCGCTACGTTGAAGCAGCAAGCGCGAGAGATGACACGCGTAATCGCGTAATCGTGGCGCGTGCTGGAGTTCCGATCGAGGGAGCTTTGGGCCTTCGTGCACACACGGCTAAGCACGTGATGTGCTCTCCCGTGTGTTGCACGCCCTAAATCAACAGCCCGATCGTACACCGATCTCCAACATTGCTTCTCCCTCCCTCCCTTCCCATCTCTCAAATCTTCAGCATCTATATATCTATATATCTATATATATATATATATATACATATAAGTCTGGGATAATATCTCCGATCATTTATTACGGATGATTGCTATCAGATCTATCGGCAAGTGGACAATTAAATTGAGGATTCGAGAGTGAGAACCTTAAGACGATGTTTGCGTAATTTCATTATTAACCCTCGGGAATTCAGTACGAAAAAAATGCATTCATTTAATAATAAGTTTGAGTAATCATATGTTATGGAAATCTTCAATTTGGTCTGCTGTCTTGTCCTGCTATTCAGTGTACTTTAGAGTGAAATAATCAGCAAAAGATACAACAGTAAGAAAAATGGTACACTTTTGCGATTCTTGAATTTTGTTAGTTTCTTCGTTTGCTTGTAGTTGATATTAATAGAGTACTGGAATTACTTGAACGAAGTTGGAGTGATTCAGATTACACTCGTACACTATTGATGCCTTGGTAAGCCACATACAGCAGTGGCTGGACATTGTCTCGAATAGTAGACACTTGCTAGGGTGAAACCCGTTTGAGAGAGTGAAATATACATCCACAATTCGGTCGTGAACAGAGAGTCAGGAAGAGAGAGAGAGAGAGAGAGAGCTACAGACATGCACAAATTCAAATAAGAGCAGAAAGAGAGAGAGAAAGAGAGAAATGGAGAGAGCAAGAGGAAAAGAGCAGATCGCGAACAGAGCGGTACTATATTGAGTTTCGATCCTGCTTGCCTCTGGTTGGCGTTCGCGGCCGCGGGGATAAGCCCTCTCAAACCTAATCCCATAATATCCTGGAGGGAGTATATAGGCATTGACACCGAAATCGGGCGAGAGCATTCAAATGGACATCGTTCTCACACCCAGAAAACGCAGCCTGTATACGTTTTCGACTCTTTATATATAAATACGATGAAGAACGCAGCACATACAAACTCTGACCCTTCGTAACACCAGGACGTGAAATTCTCATACAAAGCAGAGAGCATCGGTTATTTAGGATACAAAAACAAGGATAGGAAACTGGCAGGTCTTGAAGCGAACAATACGAGGGATGATATTGCCAATATTTGGTTTTATTCTCATGGAACATCACTTGTGTGAGAGTCACGACTCCACACACAGCCATCGTGTGGGTGTCCTAGAAGTTCGTTTCGTTCACCATGTGCCCCATCATCAAAATTCGGCTACTCTTGGAGTAACTTCTACATCGCGTGAAAGTCTTGACACACTACACAACTTTCCATGTATTGGTCATTCTGCTCTATATAAACTTTTGGCTCCTGTATATTGGGCGTTCTTATTACCATCTGAATGCCCGAACCTTCCCCATATAACCGCACATATCTTCCTAACTCTCATCCCAATCCTTCTTCCCCTTCCACCAAATTACAAAGACTGTATGTCATCGTATAAAATACGTGATTGCTCCGTTTGCACTAGTTGTAAACTTGATCAACGTACTTGAAATTAAAAATCAAGGTTTTCCAGATTGAAGTCTAATTTTTTCGTTATTTTCATGAAATTTATAACATTGATGCTCAAAAGCGAAAAAAAGTAGTTTCCACATATACTGGATTAAATAATCTCGTTGGAAGGACAGTTTTTTCTGTTTTTTTCTTTTACAAATTTTTATTAATCGGAATTTTAGAACGCTGTCGCGATTGCTAACGAATTTAAAAATCATCAGAGTCTGATCTTCAAATACAAATATTTTTTAATGAAATTTTCCATCGAATCAATTTGATTTTTTTTTCTGGTCAATGGCTAACATTGATGTGAGGCATAAAAAAATTGGCCACTTTTTCTCTCATCTATTAGGACAGTCGTATCAAAGTAAAATAGGCCAAAATTGGTCAAACATTTTGACGTTCTGATGTGGAACAATAAAATCTCATATACCAGAAACGTCTAGGGCTTTGTAGTGAAGTTTGGACGCGTGCCATCGACGCTTTTATTGGAAACGATTTTCATTGTGGTTGAGGAGTATAAAGCCAGGAGAGTTCATTGACAATGGACGGAAATATTGGTTCAGCTTTACGTGAAAACGTTCAAACAGGGAAACACAAAATAGCCATGTGTAGTCTTATGTTTGTGTATATTTGAATCATTGTGGATAGTGGATCACTCGCAAAGTGACGAATTCGACATTTGTTGTGGTTCATACATGCCAGAGATTCGTACAAAATTTGGGGTATTGACTAAATTCACCCCAATGAAATGAGAAAGGTCAACGATTGCCAGGTGATGGAATCAAAAACGTATATATTTTTGATGTGTATTCTTCTTTATGACTATTTATATTATTTATAAGTTAAAGGATATTCGTAAAGTCAAGTGATATTTAATTAACATAATGTACACTAAATTCATATAAATAACAAGGTTGTTGATTATGAAATGAATGTATGAATCGCAAGAGGCTTCAATCTTCAGCAGATAAGTTTTGATGGAACCAAATTTCTGCTGCTACATCCACAAACTTTTGAATGACATTTTCGCACTACAAAAATGTATTCCTTTATCGTTATTTTTATTCGACTATTATTTCATAAATTCGGACAATTGTTACCATGACGAACTTTTGTAGAAGGGGAAGTATGAAAAATATAAATGTAAATGTAAATTATAGTGAACAATATGTAACGTTTGAAAAATTGTATTGTCATTTGTCGTTTGTATAATTCAGCAAATTGCGACAAAATAAAATGCAAAAAATGAAAAAAAAAACCATGTGTACGAATAATTCTGTATCGAAATTACGTCGAGGGTCAATGACCAGTGAGTAAAATAAAGATTTCGACAAAATTGAGACGAGGGAATGAAAACCATAAAATCTGGCTTGTTATCTTGCCTAATGAATTCGAACTAATCGTAGAATCGTCTGGTGATCATGTGTTCTTGCGTGTGTGTATAATATGCGCGACATTTCTGACCCTCGATGTAAAATAATGTGTTTTGCACCCTGCGTGTCGAATTTTCAAAGCGAGACAAAACGAGTGGAGGGTTGTCTTCGTGTGTTTAGCTAAAGGCAATTCTCTCGTTTCTATAGTGCGACAGGTGGCCCGTGAAATCAGTGCAAGATTCTTTCTTTCTATCTCTCTCGTAACTGATCGAGCGGTTCTGCACCCTCGACCGATGTGGTTCATTACGAAATTAAGTGTATAATAATATGGGAGCTACTGATGCTGTTGTTACTATACTCGGGCGTTGAAAATCGATGATGAAAAGATTTTTTATTCCTTCTCACGGCCTCATGATGAAAATACTTATAAAAATATTCCTTGTTTTCAGAATGGCGTAATTTTTGCAATTTTAGATGACATTTGAAAAAATAAACAAGTTTTGGAGGTTATTTTGAATGTAAAAAATATATAAATCTCAGTCTAAATTATGCGAAAAGTGTTCATGTTTTTCTGGCTGAGATTGAAGAATTTTATTTTCATTATTATTCATCGTACAGCTTCATTTCAATGTATGTCAAAGCGAATGAAAAACGAGAAAAAGCCCATCAATGATTAAGTATGAATGATAAAGGCTAGAAGCAAAGGATAGAAGTGCGATTCTTCACAACCAAAATGGCTGCATCAGCACCCACGAAAAGAGCATGCGGTTGGTCTATTTTAGCATTTCCCGTTTGTTTCCATTTAAATGGTAATCGAGTTCACGAGATATAATTGTATTTGCACATAAGCCGGGTTTGGCCCCGGCGCCATATCTCTCTCTCTCTCTCTCTCTCTTTCTCCCTCTGTTCTAAAGAGAGAAGATCTCGCTATTGTTCGCCATTGTTCTGTTCTCCCTAGCCCAGTTCGAACAATATCCTCTCGACAGCATTTCGGTACTCTTGTATATTGTCAGTGGCCACGAAAATCTGGTAGAAATTTGATGTTTCAAGTCATCGACAATGATTTTTTTCCTTCGAGTTATTATATCCACCAAAAAAGATATAAACCCTCAAGGGAACTTCTGAGTGTACAATCGCAAAGATCTAGACCATCATTAACATTTTGTTAAATTTTGGTCACGAAATTCGAAATCTTTAGGTCGCTACTGTCTCACGTATACAAAGGATTCGATCAGCTGTGGAAACCTTCACCTTCCAAAACGATGGATCATTCGAAAAAAAAAGTCGAACGTTAAAAGAATTCTTTATGTATTTCAGTATTCATTGGAATAAACGAAAAAAAACCGGACGGGTTAACGAAAGTCATTCGTTGTAAAAAGAAATCATGAAAATTAGCATTTTTTGTTTCCCTTATTCTGAAAACGTCCCAAATTGATAAATCCCAAAACAATTAGAGAATATAGTGAATATATTTCGATTAACAACCTGAATTGCAAAAATATAGAAAATCGTGTCTTTATCATTTCTAACAACAGTAAAAAATAATAATTAATTTGAATTCTTTTATTTCATAAGAATGACTAAGTAAAAAAAAACAACCCTTGAATTTTTACTATATACAGTATACCTTAAGTACAATAATTCATTACAGAATAAAACCCCTAAGTCGCGAGGGTAATTATAGGTGGGAAATTTAGCGAAGGGTGAGACGCTTTTCCCTCTGAGTTTGGTGTTCGGTTCGTGAAACGCATTGTTAAACATTGGACGATGCTCAAGAGAGAGAGAGAGATAGAGAGAGAGAGAGAGTCGTTCAGTCGAGTTGAAATACCGCGGGAGTCGGTTTGTGGCCGCGCTCTCGTTCTCTCATGGGGTCGTACACTAGCGAAATACATTTGGCATTGGGTTTTCAACCATAGAATTCTACAGAGGAAATGATTTTCACGTTGGCCGACCATAAATTTCTCATGTATATTGTGAATTCCATGTGAAACGAACGATTACTAATCGAACCATAAGGTATTTTATTATTAGTAAATTAAAAAGAAAAAACATATTTTCAAACAAGTAAATCTCATACTTTTTCGAGACTAAAAATGGCCTGAGTTATGAATATTCAATCACTTTTTATTTCAACCGACCAATTAAATTCAATCCAAAGTTTGTCGAGATACCCCATTCCTTGAATTATTGCTCAATAATGAATTGACATAAAAATTCATCAACATGTAAATATTTCAGCTTAAACAATAAGAAAAATAGAAAATAAAATCAAAACAGAACTTTTGGAATACGAGAATAAAGAACATATGGGAACGTGTTAGTTTTTCTGCTGTAGCAATAGATTCAAATATTGATATTCACAAGTATATGCGAGCTAACAACAAAAACTAAGTTCAACGCCATACAACAAAAACATTTCCCTTCGTTGACAATCGTTGCACGTGACACAGAATGGCCCATACTCCAAATACGTAGATAAACTACAAACGCATTTTGATCCATACAGTAACATATATTTGGACTAACAAGCAGAAAGTTTGAACAAACATCATCGACCGTGCAAATTGGAGTAATTACGACCTTTTGCTTCTCAATAACTTGAAATACGACCACATTTGTATATTGCTGTATATAAGGGAATTTATAGATGTGTTGGTACGAAAGTTTATATGTACTGGAGGAGCATACACATGGGCGAGAGTTAGAGGATATGGTAGAATTTTGGCTGCCTCGCAATCCACCCCCTTGCAACCAATGTTTCTCGCGCACCCCCTCTCGAGCTCTCTCCCTCATACATATTCATCAAACGCTAATTAATCATCGCCAGCCAACCCATAGAGAAGAGTTCCACCCTCCAGGAGAAGCAGCAGGGCATACAGAAGCTCTGTCTCTACTCTTTCCATTTCCCTTTCTCTCTCATACCCTTGCTGGCACTTTCAACTGTTGAAAAATATACGAATTCTCTCCACAGCATCCGGAGTGAGAATCCACGGCGTACCTCATGCATATTACAAAGTCGATCCACAATGCCACAGCATGCACCTATCAAGATTTCTTTTTGTTTTCATGAAAAACGATCGAGTTGTGGATGACGATTGTGAACTTTTTGTTGTTGTTGTTGAAAAACCATAAAAATTTTGCTGTGATTCTATAAATGTTTAAGTCTTCAGAAAAAGCTTGTCGATTGGCTATCACAATTGTTACCGTAAACTATCAATTGTGTATTTAAAAAAAAAATTTCAACCAATATGGAAAAGGGACACAGAAGATAAATATTGTACACAGTCGTGAATTACAGCCATTGATTATCGCATTCGTATAAATCAATGATTTTAAATTATTTGATAAATTAAATCGCTGCATGAAAATTTGGGTGGGTTCGAATCGTAATTTTGTAATCCGATTTGTCGAGTCAAAGAAATTTTAAGTCCCGTGTATCGCACCTTCACAGATAAAAGAGATCGAAACACTTGCTCGCCCTCGAGCTTTCACGACGACATACACACACGCACACAGACAGGAAAGAAGCGTATAATTAGGTATCGTTTATTTTACACCCAAGCCGCTTAGGGGTGACGCGAGGCTCGGCCAACCTCGTAATGCTCACCGCGGGGGGTTTTCTTCTCTCTCTCTCTCTCTCTCTTTTTCTTTCTCTTTTTCTCTCTTTCGCTCAACACCCCGGGTTGCGAGACAATCTTTTTCTCTTTCCATCCTAAATCAAGATACTTTTTCCATCTCTCTTTCATGATAGTAAAAAGGGCCTGGAATACTTACACAGCAGTGGTGGAAAACACTCGCTCATAGAACGCTTCACTGCTAATGCGATGCGATCATCGCCACCCCATCGTCCATTGATATTATACAACGACCAAATGGGGTGGTAAAATAAGAGGGGGTAGATATTTTATATTCCACGCATTCATTTTACATTTCAGTCGCCGCGATGCTGATCCAAGGTAAACGTATTTTACATTGACCCCTTCACTTCCCCATTATTCATCAGGTTACAACGACTATCTTACAGTTAAGTGCATATTCGAATCAGAAAGAAACACGAAAAAATAATTCATTCACTTTTCGATCTTTATCTCAAAAAAGCCCTCTCGACAAAGTATTTTAATTCAAATTTTTGTGCAATCATAAAACTACGTGCAACATTTCCAAATGATTTAACAAATTAAAAAAGAAATCATATTCCATAGATTCAAAAAATTAAAATAATTTAAAAACTTATTTTTTTTCAATATAAACAATAAATTCTTTTATGACCTTGAATAACTCAGTATATCAAAGTGAATAATTCGATGATATCAATGAAATTTTTATCCAGTTTTTTTTTTAAAGAAACAAACCATTTTTCGTTGTGCAAGCAGACTTTTCGTTTTCGTGATTTTATTGTATGTAGGAAGAATATTTGACGCCCACAAGAAGGAAAATATGTAGGTAGAAAGGATAATATACGAAAGTAGAGAGAAGAAAAGAGCAACCCTAATATGGACCAGGAAGGGACAGATGCGGGGGGTCCAGTCGCGAGTCTTTATAGTCACAGAGACTCTACTCACCCTTCGCGTCAACACAGTAGGTGTCGGCAAACCGTCTAAATGCCCCCAGAGGGGCTCTTTGCTGTTTTTTTGTCTGTTTTTTTTTTTTTTTTATCTGTACCTCGAATGTATACATTATGCTTGTGGGGGCAAACTTGACTTTTCTATACGCCGCACAGCGTCACGTTTATTTTTTTTATCTCGTATTATATTGTCGAGACGCAAACTGACGTTTAGGTGTCGTAAAGAAAATATTTCAAGTCGAGTCATGCGTAAAATAAGTCTGTACCGAGTTTATGAGGTGTAGCAATAAATTTTGTCATTATCTCTTGTGCTCGTGTAGGCTTCGAGTTTTGAGACAACGATACGATGTGGCCGTTGTAATAAAATAAGGAAACTTGTTCGATTTATTTTCGTTATAAAGTTTGTAAAATAAATTTATAATTCATCTAGAACATCATTTATTTCTAGCATACACGCAATAGACCAATATGGTTAACCCTTTGAGTCATGGTAGGACAGACGTGGTCAGACTTTTTTTTGCATTATTAAACTACTAATTAAACAACAAATACTTGATTATTTGATTCTAGATGGACACTGAGGGATCCATAGATAGAAAAAAAATATATGAACAATTATTGTTTGTTAATGGGACAGATGCGACATATAAATAAAGTCGAATTTTCTTACTTTTTCATTTTAAAAAATGTATTTTTTACTAAACGACGCACTGACCATCGGAATCTCAATTTTTGCACAAGCTCAATATTCACCAGAAAAATGTAAAGAATTTAATCAAATTTTTTTGTATCGTAGTGTTCGTTTTGAGAAATAAATAAACAATTGATTTCGAATGTTGAAATTTGTAATAAATTGAGACGATATTTAATCAAAAGGGAAAAGAAAAATGTTGTCGATTATAAAATAATATAAAAAATGGAAGTACTGAAGTAAAATTGGTTGAAAATGTTTGGTAGAATGGAGATAATTCTCTCATTGAACGTTCAATCGCCATAAAAAGTTCATATATACGGTGTCACAGGTATCGAGTCGAATGGTCCATGTGTTTTGACTGCAAGCCATCAAATCGCAACACCGGCAGATTGCGAGTTGACAAATGAGCGGCTAGCCCGCGGGGATAACGGGCACGAGGTATCGCGCGTGCGATGCATCGCATCGGAAGACATATGGCCCCATAAAAAAGAGATACAAGAGAGTACGACCCCTGGGTTACTGCAGTAACACCATCCCGTCGATCCGATATTAATGGAGACCAAACACCGCACATTTTGTGTCTCGTCCCGCACAGGGTTGTCCCCAGAGTGTGTACACACCCGGACAGCTCTACGTACAACATTTCGTCTAGCATAATGCCTGACGAGATCATATAATGTGTGTACACTCCCTCTTTTGCACAATGAAATGATCTATAGCCTCTAAAAACATCCGTAGATCCTATACCACAGTCAAATCCTCCCTATTATCATTTTTTTCATTTTCTTTATTATTCACTTCTCGATTCCAAAAAAAAAAAAAAAAAAAAAAAACTATGCACGCCCTAAATATCAAAAATTATAAAATTATTGACATTTTGGAAAGTTCGATAAAAACTGTTTCTAAGTTTTTTTTTTTCATTTTTCTTTAATTTTAATCTCATGAGTTCACGCCTCGAACATCGAAAAATATAAACGAATGCATGGTTTTCAGGCGTTTGTTCTTTTCAATTTTTTATCAACGGCTTTCGAGATAATGGATTGAGAAAAAAACTTCTATAGGGAAGAAAAAACCTCATCCAAGTTGGACAAAAACTGGCGGATCCAACTATTTTTTACTTCGAATTCAATAAAATAATTGCATGCGTCTGCTTCAAAATAAATCTGACATCAAACCAAGTTTCATATCGAGTGAGCTGTAATAATTTCGAAAAAAGTAGCAATACAAATAACGAAACAAAAAATAGTCCTCATCGTTCGTAAAATCGAAATAAAAAGAAATTCTCAGTCCACACCGAATAATAGTGAAAAATAAATAAAAATAAAGAAATTTCAATAATGATAAAAACAGAGATAATAACGATATTTAATTGAATTACTTAATATTCCAATTGTCAATAAATTCTGTAACAGGCAGTCCGGTAACTATATAATCAGAGAGTTTGGTCGAGTAATTCAAAGACACTTGGTGAGAGGAGAGTCGGAAACAAGTTATATTGGATTTGTTTGACCCTCGTGTCCATCGGGACGTCCGTCGTCAGTTACGATCACACGTGCAGTGAAAGACGAGAGAAAATTTTAGGAAAAGTTTTGCGCGATGTGTTGAGAACGAGAGCATGAAATTTGCTGAAGGATCAAAGACAACATGGGGGTGGCTGTCTACCTTGGGGCACTGACATATTAGCCGGAAATCTAAATCGACAGCAGACATGAGCAATTCTGAACCTTCCAAAAGCTTTGATCCTTTTATCTATATTTGGGAACGAAGGAACTATTTTTTCCATGTTTATTTTTTCGTGAAAATTCCATCACGAAATATCGATGCAATCGTGTCTAATATTTGCGAACTATTGCGGATCATAAACCGTACAGTTTTTTTTTTCAAATTAATTACATTTTCGCATTTTACGTAATAAATTCTTCAAATTATAAGATTTTTTGTTGTTGTTAAATACCTGTGTTTCACTGGGTTCAGTTGAATTCCAAAAGCGAAGAGGTTCGTCCGGTTGTTTCGCGTCCATGTGAGGCCCTGCAATTCGGAGGGAAGTTTCGTCTCCTTGGTAACTGAAGGAGACATCGGGTGTTCGTATCTAAACAGAGGTCAGGACCGCGTTATGTCAATATTACAGCCTTATAATTGGAGGCATATTTCAACCTGACTAACGCCATCTATATTTCACTCGAGGATAATCATCCAACGTCTTACCGGCGGCTGTTAACTCTTTTTTGGTTCATATTCTACTGATAAAAACAATTTCTACTTTGTCGACTGTTAGTCAACAGTTTTCAATGATCTTGAACCAGATCTAAACATTGATCATCCACCAGAAATCGTTTTCGCATGATTAATCATTGATTGCTCATTTTTTAATTAGCTCTTTAATGAAACAGTCCCAAATGTCTTATTCAATAAATTCTGAGACCAGAAATATACGACGGAAAACTGTAGAAAGTCAATTGAGTCGTTGAATCCAGAAACTTGATGAATTAATTTGAATAATTATTTAATAATGATATTCGGTAAAAAAATAACGAACGAAGAAGAACAAAAGTGATTGAAATATGAAAACGGAAAACAAAGATGTGAGATTTTCGAGCATTTTTTCTGTTCCGGAAATCGAACCCTACACGTAAACGTGTTTTAAACCCAAAGATTGTTTAATGTCATCCGCGTATTCACTGTTTCAACAAAGGAATTAAGAAATATTTTGAATTTTCATATCACGATGCAACATGAAGATTATTGATTAGCTTTAGAGCACGTACGTTTACATTCTTAACGTTAACGAAAAGAAAGTGGGGTAGTTTCGGAGCAAGTGAAATTTGAAGCAAATGCAAAAAAGACATTTTATTAGTTTGAAACGTGCGAATGTCGAGGTCGTCCAAGGCTCTTCGCGCAACCTTATTTTTTCTTCGATCTTTAAAACCGTTTTCTTTTCAATCTCGAGGAATTTATTCGACTGATAATTCGATCTTCAACTAAAAATCATGTTTGCTTTTGCAATAGAGAAATGGAGCCAAAGCAATTTTACAAACATGGTAAATTTGTTCATTTTTGCTTTAATAAACTATGTCATATGGACGTTATTACGATGGTGGCATACAAAAAAAAAGTATTGGAAATATTTTGATGAAATTCCTGGACCTCTCGGCTTACCGTTGATCGGTAACATCATCGAGCTGAACGTTGATCATGACGGTAAGTCGAATTCATTGTTTGTTTTTGTAACTCATTCAAATAATAAATAAACAAATATTCGTTTAATCAATTTTTTGACAATACGTTTTAACGAAAAATGTAAAGAGATACGAAATTAAAAATTGATGGTATTGTCCATTCATTTAATTTACATTCCAACGTTTTTATCGATTATTTATGATCATTTGAAAGCTCAGTTTATCAATTGTCACAACAAAAAAATATTACATAACGAAATACATTATCCCAATGTACCGAATGAGAAACAAAATCTAATTCTGCGCATTTCAAACATTTTTAATTGTCAAAAAATCGATTAACACGTCATAAAAATTGAACAATAATTTCAAAAAAGTTGTAGTATGAACTATTTTTTCTACAACAATCATGTATTGTTTAAATATTGACAAAAAAATATTTATTGGACGGAAAAAAAAAAATTAATGTTTCCGCCCGGGATCGAACCGGGGGCCTTCCGCGTGTTAGGCGGATGTGATAACCACTACACCACGGAAACGTCTCGTGACAGAAATGAATTGGCATTTGGTTATAAGGGCTATGAGGCATAGCTTATTACACGATTAAAAAAAAAAAATTCCGGTAGAAAAAAAAATTGAACGATTTTTCAAGTTTAGAACTGAAAATATTTCGTTCAATTTTTACTAAAAATCCATTTTCAACGAGCTCTGCTCCGTTTAGCTTGAAAACAAATTGTACCCAAAGAAGGCCCCTCTCAAATTCATTTAGTAGAATTGACCTAATTTTACTGACTATTTCTTTGACTTTCTAGAGTAATCATAAATTTCACCCACTGATTTTAAAGCAAGTTTGACCTTGAAAAATGGGCTTGAATTTTTTGTCATTCCAAACGGTAAGGCCAGGTACTTGTTTCGTCAAACCATTTTTCTAAAGAATTATGAAAAATTACGAGGAAGCATTTACGACACTTATTGAACTGCTAAACTTTACACTATAAACATTTTTCCTCAAAGTTTAGACGTTTTTACATCCCTATAAGATAAAACAACAGAAATTATTAAGTTTTCAAAAACTAACCGAAGAGTTAATGTGACCGAAGAGTTAAACTAACCGAAGAGAGAATGTGACCTTGGCGACATCACTATATCAACATTTCAAAACATTTTTTTAAAGATTTTCGTAAAATTACGATATTCCAAAATTTTTGTTCCCGAATGATTGCCCTAAATAATAAAACGCCTTAGAAATAAACTATAATAATAATAAACGCCTAAATTGCCTATCAAATAATAAAACGTGGTATATTTTTCAATAATTAGTACTATATCGAATCGTTTTAGAGCTTTACCAGCGAATTATTGGCCTGAGAATTTTGTGGGGATATCGTGAAGGCATAACCAAAGCTTGGGGCGGCTGGACTCCGTATGTATTTTTGAGCAAAGCCGAAACCGTCGAAGCTGTATTGAGCAGCAGTCGTCACATTGATAAAAGTTCAGATTATAATTTTCTACATCCTTGGTTGGGAACAGGACTTTTAACATCGTCTGGTAAGAGTTTAAGAAAAATCAACCGCAAGAGCAAGAGCGAGAGCAAATTTACGCCCTCCAATTTTTTACGCTTTTCTCGATTCTCTTATTTCGATTTAACATTTTGTTCTACCGTTACACAGGAAAAAAATGGCACCATCGACGAAAAATCCTAACGCCAAGTTTTCACTTCAATATTCTCGATGATTTTCTCGATGTTTTTTCTGAACAAACGGATACATTAGTCGAGAGATTGTCTTTGGAGGTCAATCGCGATGCCTTCAATATTTTTCCCTACGTGACGCTTTGCACACTCGACATAATCTGTGGTAAGAATCACATTTTAATGTCTTTGTTCGTAAATGCCAATGTAATCAATCGAAAACACGTGCGATCATTTTAATTTTGAACGGTGTGTGCAGAAACAGCGATGGGACGACCAATTCACGCACAAAAACACAGTGACAGTGAATACGTACGAGCTGTTTACGAGTGAGTCACGTTCCCATACTTTTGTCTCAAAATATGATCCAAAATTACCGTTGATGTTAAATCCTGAATATTGTGTTTAAAAAAAAAAAAACTTGATCTCATTGTCAATACTTCCTTTATGAATAAACAGATTTTTTCAATACAGGTTATTTCGAAAATAAAATGTTGCTGGCAATGATAAAAAAAGCCAAAAATGAGACGTCGAAATTGTCATACATGTTATGGCGTATAATAAACTCTGTCACTTTTCAAAATTGACTTGGTTTTAACAATTTACCAAAACAGGAAGAAATTTTATTTGCCATTGTTTCAAAAAACTTTCTTTCCACAAAATTACAACTGAGAAAAATAATTTCTTTGTACGAAAATTTATAAAGAGTCGTTGTCACGATTGTTGGATTTATTTACAAAAATGAGCGAGAGAGATCGTGACGAGTACTCGATTCTTGAATTCTTGTTAATTTGAGTTGTATCACGTAGGAAAAAAAGTAAAGATGCAATTTTACAAATAATTATTCAACTGTGCATGTTATAAATTAGTTTTTTCTGCTGCAAATAAATATCAAATTTTAATTATTCATCGTAATAAGTTAAGAGGTCAATAAATAGTATTTTTAATTAAAAAATTTTGCACACAGAATTGGTAATATAATTCACACCAGACAAGCGATATTTTTATATCGTCCCGATTGTTTGTTTCGCTTGACATCCCTTTACAAAAAGCATCAAGAGTGTGTTAAGGTTTTGCACGACTTTTCTTACAAGGTAAGAAAACCTCAGCAGAGACTTGTTTATCGCGAAGCGTTACGACTGTGTAAGAATGAAAATGACATGTTTGACTTTGTTGTTGTGTAAGGTCATCGCTGAGAGACGAATGGAAATAGAAAGGGAAAGAGCAAACGTGGACGTTGACGGTCGTAAGTGTGCGATAGCAAACAATTTTTTTCACATCATCCGATCATATTTTTATCAACAAAATTTCACTTCAATAATAATAAAGCTGAATGAATTTGAATCGCCTCAACCACTCAAACAAATGAAATATGTTTGATCATGAAACTTCAGTTTTCAATCTATTTGTTCTGATATTTTTAGTATTTTTTATTCATTTCATGAAACAAATTCGAAATAATTGCAATTAAGATTAATATAAATTGCTACCGAATATGAAAAATAAAGAAAAATGTAATTGGCAGAATTAGCTGACGAAGGAATAGGGAAGAAGAATCGTCTCGCATTTTTGGATCTTCTAATTAGAGCATCGAAGGATGGTACGGTATTGTCGAACGACGACATACGAGAGGAAGTTGACACATTCATGTTCGAGGTAATGAAAAACACTTGGAATAATGGGATTAATCATTTTTCAAATAATATCAACGAAATAATAATATTTGATACTAAGGGTCACGATACGACATCGTCTGCAGTATCTTGGACGCTTTATCTACTCGGATGTCATCCGGAATATCAGGTAGACTTTCAATAATAATCGTCACAACCAATTCTGTGTTTTGACGATGTATTTTTTATTTCAACTCAATTTTCATCACAGGAAATGATCGTTCAAGAGCTGGATGAGATTTTCGAGGATGATCGTGATCGTCGTCCTACTATGAGAGATTTGAAAAACATGAAATATCTCGAAAAATGTATTAAAGAAGCTTTACGCCTGTATCCCAGTGTTCCTTTCATCGCACGACGAATCGCCGAAATTGTCAAAATAGGTAATAATTTCACGTTTTTCAAACTATTCATGTCCCTACAATCAAGTCAAATTTTAACTCTTCGGCCAATTTACGGAGGTCTAAATACAATTTGCACGATTTGTCAATAATTTTAAGTAAATTTTCTCATTTGTAAGACCCAAATATCATAGCAATTAAACAATCTCCCTTTTCGATTCATTTTATTATTCGCTCACATGAGTAATTAAAAATTTGGTGTTATTTTAATTATTTTATTTAGTCGACTGTATTTTATGGAATAATTCGACCTTGGGAACGAAATTTCGTCCTTTTCAATGGAATCAGTAATACAATGTGTTGGCTACTTTGATTATTATTAACGAGCGAATTTCACGGTTATTATTATCATTCTAAACCTTCAGAGACAATAATTTTTATGTAATATTCACAGGAAAATATGTAGTGCCTGAGGGAACAACTGCTATAATAACCGTGCCAGCTTTGCATCGCGACCCAAACGTTTATCGAAATCCTGATAAATTCGATCCGGATCGTTTTTCACCCGAAAACTCAGTGGGACGTCATCCTTATGCTTACATTCCTTTCAGTGCTGGGCCACGAAATTGTATTGGTAAATGTTTATGTTAAATTTTTCATTAAGCTACTGTTTGAATCAGCATACCCCAGTATTTTTGGTTCCAAATGGTTATTTGGATCTTCATAAATATAAAATATATATCTATTAAGTATAAAAAAATGATAAAATTGTAATTCTCAGGTCAAAAATTTGCTATACTGGAAGAAAAAGTAATGATATCGGGAGTTCTTCGAAAATACAAAATAGAAGCTGCGGAACGTCGTGAGGATGTGAGAATCGCAGCTGAGCTTGTTATACGACCAACGAATGGCCTGAAATTGAAGTTAACTCGGCGAAAGTAATATTATTTTGTACGTAATTGTGTCTTAAAAAAATCTCGTACCCTACATTAGCTCATAACTTATCTCTAACGTATTGTTGTTATTATAAGTGTTTTGCGCGACAACTGTATACATCGCGTTAAAATGTATGGGTTTGTGTCGACCGCAAAGAATTCTGTGCAATCATATTTTCCTTTCACTGCTCTCCTCAAAGTAGTTGGCCGAGTAACGACCACTTATAATTTTTAATTAATGCGTGTAAGTTTCCCAAAACTATAAAAAATCGTAATTCGAAGAAAAGTGTATTTCTCGGTAAAATGTATTTTTTTCATTGTAATTAAATTTATCACTTAAATCAACAGAGTTTTCAATGAAAACACCGTCAATTTGATAAAATGAGAAATATATATATACATGGATTCATTATGCGCACTCTCATTAATTCAATATCGTCCGGTAAAATGAAAATAAACTGTTTGCAGTAAATATATGAGAAATAAAAAAATTATTTATTTTTCGCCTATCCCGTTCGATTTATGAAAACTTCGTAACGCTATTTCGAATTATTTAATCTCATTGAAACGCGTCAGTCGTTTGTTGTTCAAAAAATTTTTTATTCGATCATCGAGAATAAAAAAGTCGCGTAAAATAATTAATCGGGGTTACACGAACCTGTGGAGGTAAAAATCGATTTAATCCTTCGGAAGCTCACTGATGAAACTACACTACCAACTTCGAGTTTTCTGGGTTTTGTGTAAAACACAATTTTAGGTTATCTATTTTATGGTCAACAATAATTTGTAAACTTGTCGAGGTTTGAAATCTGTCGTGATAAATTCAAAATGGACGATTTACGCCACCGAAATAAGCGTTCGCACGGAACTACTTTTTTCTCGGAAGTTTTACCCCCTCCACAAATATCGTTTTTCTGAAAATTTTCCAGGAATCAATAACAACTTGCAATTCGAGGAATGCTTCATGTTTACCTCGAATGCTAAAGTACTTTGAACGCGTTTAACGAAAAGGGTTTACGAAAACAACAATGGCTTGTCTTATTTTTTATGGAACTGAACGGTTTGATAATCAAACGAGCTTTTTCGAATCAAAGAAAAAATGCTCTTTTACAAAATCGTTTCCAGTTCCGTAAAACTTATGGCACCTGACGCTAATTTTCCCACCACTAGATAAGATGTTGAAAAATGAATCTTTTACTTTTCAAAATGATCAAACTCGAAGTTTTTTTTTCAAATTGCGAAGTTTCAAATATTATTTTAATCACTTGTGTACACCCGATTTGCAATCGGAATTTCAATCATTGGAATGCACAGTGCATTTCATCTTGACTTTTAAATAAGAGTGTACGTATGGTAAATTCTTTAAAACAACAAATATGTATATATTAACCTTAAAATAGCAAAGTTTGTTTTGTTTTGTGCTCGAACCATCGTCACGTAACGTTGTAAGGTGCTTCTCTTTCTCCCTCGCTTTGTGGTTTGCTTGCGAAGTATCAAAACATTGGAACGGTTGGCAATTTGACGCGGTCGAAGTGTAACACAAATCCACACGAGGGCACTCTAATCGTTGTGAAGGCTTCATTACACTCGACGATTTATTTAGTATTACACTATTTTTTAATAAAAAGTCAATTCTTTAGGCAAATTCCGAGAACAATAGCAGCGCAGGTATAAGATTGTAACGTATGCTCTCCGACTACTCTGACTAATCAACTGATCAATTTAAAAAAAAAACCGACCGAACATCAGTGAAGTGAACGATCGCCATTGGAGGAAGTGTAAGCCGTCCTGAAAGGTTCGTCACGAGAAAGTTCGCGTCACGTGATCTATTGGAGATCGCTGATTGGCTATTCGAGAGTAAAAAGAGAGAGAGAGCGAGAGAGAGATGGAGAGATAGAGGGATAGAGAGAAAGAGAGAGAGAGAGAGAGAGAGAAACGTAAAGCTGCAGAATTCGTCATGATGCACACATAGCTAAAACGAGAGGAAATGACAGTCAGTACGTGCTCGGTCATTCGGGCTTTGTGAACGCGGTTTGTGTTTTCTCCAAAAACCTTCTTCGTCATTCGTACGTCATCATCGGCGTACTAAAGATCGAAAAAAAAAACTATTCAATCGAGGTAAACGAACAAAGTGTGTAAAGATAACGAAAGGGTAAAACGAACATTACTCTGAGGGTCTTTGAGAGACGAAAAATGAAAGGAGTATTGGTCGCACTATGCGCTATTCTCGCTGGTAAGTTATTTTTGTTGTTGTTATTATTATCACAAGTTTCCGTAATTGATTACGAATCATATACTGAGTTTTCCTTTGTCCCGAGCCCGTATGTTCGTTTCGAAATGTTATTTTAACTGCGAACGAATTCTTCGACGGACGATGTATTTGTGTACATGATGGTCAGAAAAAGCTGCACACGCGACGATAATATAAACTGCGTCGAAATTTAATATTGACTTGACTGTACGTGTAAGTCCGCGTGACGCATCTAATTATCTGCCAATTTTGCAGAATGATACAAATTGAATTAAACATCCTTGTTTTCATGTTTTTTTTCTTCTTCATATTGATCATTTTATACATTTTGGAGATGGTTGATTATTCGTTTTTTTTTTATGATCCAAGGATTTGCTGCCGTTTTAGTGCAGATTCTTGGATCTCCTTAATAGTCATGTCACTCTGATCAACCATCCTTCTCGCTTCTCTCTCTCTCTATCTTTCTTTTTCCTCATTTTTTTCTCTCTCTATTCTCGCAAACTGGACACAAGCGATGAGTCAAACATACTTGAACACTGCAAACCTTGAATGAGGGGATTTCTCGAAACCGACCATTTAATTTATCCAGTGAATGCTCAAAACCTTGCTCATACTTTTTCCTGGAGATTTCTGTCTCTTTTTTTATATAAATTTCCTGTTTGGATCCTGTTATATTTTAACTTCTGCTGTTTCGATTTACTGCAAAAATAAATGGACAAATATTTCCAATATTAGACCACTACGACGGAACGAGTTCTATTTTCTGGAAGCACACCCTACAACGGATTTAAAAAAACACTATTATCTTTTTTTTAGCAAAAAATGTTTCTTGTATGCAATAATAAGGTTTCATTTATACGCTTCTCTTTTTGGTTTCTGATAACAAAGAGAACGGTTCATGATAAAGATGCATAAACAACTACAGCAAATCAGTTTTTCACTTAAAAAAGTTGAAGTCGTTATTGACCCTGGTCTGGACGCTCAGGCTTAAATGTGCATCACGATGATTACAATACCATATTTTGAGAAAAAGGAAAGTTGAACCTTGTTTTTTTTTATCAACGATAAATAACCTGCAACTTAATCTGTTCTTGAAATTTCAATTCTCGAAGTAAAATGTACAGCATTTCTATTGACTGAAGGTTTGTCTTAAACTAAAGTTGAACTCTATCAACAAAAATTTTTTTTAACGGTCACAAAATCTCATTTTAGAATCGTTGCTGGGCTAAATATAGTGCCTTGTTAAATTCCATTCACAACACCGGTCTGTTGTAATTTCAACCTTTGTTTTCTTTTCTCTACTGTTTTATAAATGATGTATTGATATTGGAAAAATGTCATAAATTCTCAAGGGATTCGTCTGGCCACAATCATTATGATAGGTTGCAAAATATATAAATAACAGTGATAGCTGTTGAATCGTATAGAAATGTTAAAACTTATGCAGTTATGAAAAGACCGCTCAATATAAAGTTTAGCTCTTTAGCAATAACAAAGTCCTCAATGTTATCCAACATTCAAAAACACTCTGTCTAGGGTCCTTTTTGTTAAACTTTGTCATACGCTTATCTATAATTGAATATTTTATAAAAATGACGAGAGTAAAGGTTCAAAGTTACTGGGGAACATGTGAAACTTTAGCAGTTCTTTTTAAAAAATGCATGTAAAACTGTGGAATCTTTGAAATAAAACTTCTGAATTCTGGAACAATGAATTTTTGCAGAACTCAACAACTACTACACGTTCATTTACCACTATATACATTTTGTTTGATAAATAAGTTACATTTCTTGTGAGAAATGTAAATTATATCTTTTTTCTTTATGTTTACTAATAATATCTTGAATGTTGATTCAACTCTCTGAAAGAAAACATAATTTGTCCCACATTGCTGAATAGACAATGTCCACTAAAACAGAGAAGATGAAACACTGTGATGCTCTCCGATTAGCAACATGGACCTTGTCCTCTGCTAACCAGGAATGGAATTAAAAAAAAAATCTCAGAAAAGAGAAAACAACTGTTATCACATCTCCCACTCTCCTTTTCTCAGTGAAATGTATTTTGAGATTGTCGCTCTGAATAATCTCCCTTCTTGCTGAGAATGGTATATTGTAGCGTATAACGAAAACAAAAGTGTTTCAAAACTAATAATAAAATTAATCATACGATTTTAAATTAAAGAATTGACGAAAAGACTTGAAAACTTTTATTTCTTGCTTCAAAAATTGTCTACCAGTCCTTCAGCTCTCATTATGATCATAATTTTAATAGAAGCTCTTCGAATTTTGAATCAACTGCTGCAATTTCAATGCAGATTTGTATTTCCGGAAAATCGTTAAATTATTTCCATCAAACAATATTTTGCGTTTCTGAAAAATTTTCATTGCGTTTCTACTATAATATTATATTTTTCTTCAATATGATGAATATTCCAACGATGAAATCATTCATTAAAGTCAGGTCATTCACCTTTGATATATATGTTTTGTTTTCAGTTGCAACAGCGAGAGTGGTAATCAATTCGGAAATCCATGCTCCTCATTTGTTGGGAGAAAAAGAATGCACGTGGGGACCATCTTATTGGTGTCAAAACATAACGTAAGTTTCATTTCAAAATTTTATTTCTAAATAGCACCAAAATGTTATCTCGAACTTTCAACATATATTTCTTAAAAGATTTAATATCATATCCACAAAATTTCTAAAGCTCTGAACGAACAGTATCTCGAATATCACCTTCACAACAAGTCAACAAGAGTCTTTTCAAAAAGCAAAACAAATACTCACAAACGAAGAAATTCAAAAATATTGTAAAAACTCCTTCTATCCAATGAAAAAAATGTTTTGATTATTCGCTGAAAAATAACTTTTTCAAACAATGTGTTGAGCGGTTTCCATAGTCTTTGTTTTTCCATAACTTTTTCATATATTTTTGAGAACTGCTAAGGACTGGAATTTTTAAACTGGAAACTGTTTGGTGACGAAGTTAACATAAAAATTCAAAGAGAAATTCCCAATTCATAGTTGAACTAATTGGTTTTTTATTATTCAAACTTTTGCTCAATAAAAAAAACTGGACACTAATCATGAAAAATCCTACAGGAATGCAGCAAAATGCAAAAGTACTCATCACTGTATAAAAAAAGTGTGGGAGTCGATGAAAGTAGAAGAAGACAAGGACAGCGTGTGTGGAATTTGCAAAGACATGGTTCGTCAAGCTCGAGATCAATTGGAGAGCAATCAGACTCAGGAAGATTTGAAAGCAGTTTTCGAGGGAAGTTGCGCGTTGATGCAGATCAAACCTATCGTACGAGAATGTGATAGATTGGTCGATGAATTTATTCCCGAGCTTGTCGAGACTCTAGCATCTCAAATGGATCCTTCGGTCGTATGTTCAGTAGCTGGACTTTGCAATTCGGCTCATATAGATCGCTTGATCGAGGACCACAACAAACTTCTGCGACAGGTATAAATCATTTGGAAGAAAAGAAAGTTATTTTCTCTTTCCAGCCAATTTTTTTTTTTTTTTTTTTTAATCTCGAGAGAATTAATAAGATAAAAATGAAAGTGCCATGACTAATTTTGAGACGAAAGATCATGCACTGGTGAGTTTCATCTTAATCTTAAAATCCCTTCCTCTGTTACTATTTTATGGCTGTTTCTCAAGTCCCTCCCCTTTTTCCTTCCAGTACAGTTTTCAGGCGAAGACAATCAGGCGTGACAACGAAAAAATTATTTCGTGTCATAAAAGTTAATTTCTTTGAAATGCAACATTTTTTTATATTTGTTTATCAATTTTCTTTCATTCGAGCACTATTTTTCGAATCATGAAAACTTTATTTTGTTTTTTTTTCCTAATGCAGTGTTGTATCATAAAACCACTCACAAAAGAAGATTTTATTTTTCACGTAAATGGAAAATTCTCTAACTTCATTGTTCTGGTTTGTGCCTTTGATTATTCAGAATTCTGGCAAAATATCATCGCTGAGCAACGACGAGCTGGAGCCTGATGAATGTTCGAAATGTTTCACGATCGCGTCTCATATGGAAGGAAAATTGAATGCAGCATCGCGGGATCAGGTACTCGATTCGATGCTGAATATGTGCGGGCAAATGAGTTCTTTCAGTGACGCTTGTGCCTCGATAGTTCTCGAATATTTCACAACGATATACTCTCACCTTCAAGAGAATTTCCGAGCCAAGAATATCTGTCATTTGTCTGGTCAGTGTGCCGGAAAATTCCACACACACGAGAATTCCACTAAGGTACGAGGGAACATTGGAAAAAAAGTCTGGATTAAAAAATCCAAAATCTTCTAACTTGCGGATTGTTTTTGTAGGATCTCGAAGTGGAAATTCGTCCGTTGTCGAGTGTTGGAATGGTTGAGGTTGGCGATGATTTACCCTGCAAATTGTGCGAACAACTCGTAGGACATCTTCGAGATTTGTTGGTTGCCAACACCACGGAACAAGAGTTTGAACACGTGCTCGAAGGAATGTGCAAACAAATGAAATCATTTGCTTCTCAAGTAGGTTTATAAATAATATTAATTCCTGACGTTGAGATTTTTCTCTCGATTTTCTTTACGAAATATAATAATCCATTATCAACCGTTTGTGGTAGAGAAACTTGTATAGAATTTACACAAAATTTGATTCCTACAAAACCAAAAATCTAGGAAATGCACATTAGACATTGCACTATCCAATTCTTTCTAATAACAATTGTTACATTTTTTAAATCAAACGAACGTTGCATTTCAAAAGGCCGATGACATCGCTTTTCAAGTAAGAATCATTTATCTTAAAGTTACTGTTACAAAAACTACAACGATTTCACGTTCTTTACTATTATAGAAACGTTTATGTTTATTTGCATTTTCCACAAAATTGTTCAACACTTTATAAATCATATTGGACAAGAAATTACTACGTTTATGAATAGTAAATTTTCGTTACAACATGGTTTTCGTTATTTTTTTACTATTGTCTGACTTCACTCATTTTCAAGGCCCATGGAAAACTGTGACAAACCGTTTCTATACGGGTTGCTTCATTTTTACCGAAGTTTGAAACTCAAAAAAAAAAACTGCCTTTCACTTAGCGATCGTTACACGAGCCAGTGCATGGCCAAGCAGTCACCCAACTAAGTATTGGCCTCGCCTGAGGTTGCTTAACTTAGGCGATAGCCAGAGCCATGCACCGTCCGCTCATCCATCCCTTTCGATGTGAATAAAATGAATTTCCGTGTAAAAATCTTTTTCTTTGCGTATATATTGTGAATTAATTGAATATCTATTACAGTGCAAATCCATTGTTGACGAATACTATCCAGAAATCTACAACTATCTCGTAACTGGATTAAACAGTAACGGATTATGCACAATGGCTGGCGTGTGTCCTGTTCCTGGCAAGAAAGTTCACGTGAGTAAAGAAAACGTTGGCGAGGATAGTCCTCATAAGTTAAATATATAAAACACAATATCCTTCATGAAGTTGGCAAAAAACCAGTGTTCCTTGTAGTCGATATTTTGACAGGGCGGAGATTAGATAAAAAAAATCAGGACTTTACTAAAAAAAAAAAGGTTGTCTTTTATTCTCTAATGAAGAAAAACTGATTATTGAGAAAAACAACTATGACGAATCTCGACAATCGGATGGATAATTATAATCTTTTTTAACAAAATTCATACTTGTCAGGTGACCTCGATTGGTGACGATTTTTCATAAAAATGATGTAGTAGTTGCTAGAGAATGAGAACGTTTTTGAAAAAATTGAATCCTCAAAACAATTGGCAATAATAATTTTAACGGATGACATTTATACAGGATGGACCAATGTGGCCGTTACTTCCGGAAAAATCATTCAATATCGGAACGGAGCTTGTGAATAAACGCAAAAACGTCGGGGAAAACGGAGCCGGAATAAGACAAGAGAGTAAAAAGACTGAGGCAGATGAGATGCAATTGCCGATTGAACGAATCATGGGACCGTCTGTAATTATGGGTGCACCTCAAATGGACCTTAAAGGAAAGAAAGAGTGCGCATTTTGTGAATATTTGTTGCATTATTTGCAGCAAGTTTTCACGTATCCGGCGACCGAAGTACGTGTCAATTAAAAAGAATTCAACTCATTAGAAATCAAATTCACAATCGTTGATATTTTTTTCAGGATGAAATGAAGCATGTTATGGGCAAAGTTTGCCAAAAATTACCGAAGAGCGTGGAGAACACGTGTACCGAGTTCCTCAATTCTTACAGCGATGCGATAATTGCTCTTTTCGTACAGGAAATTGATCCATCCGTCGTAAGTTTATTCTCATAATTTTAATTTCGTATGCAAAATAAGATGAAAAGTGCAATACTAAAAATAATTTCCCAAACAAACTCACGATCAAAAACTTTGATTATAACAAAATTTTCGAAACTTTGTACACATTTTTTATAATATATTAACAAATTTTGTTATACTAAATTATAACAGATCTGCCCTATGATATACGTATGTCCATCCAAAGAATTTATGGAAGCTTGGGAAAAAATTCCAAAGGATCTTATGATTAAGAGCGAAGTGGAGGATAAACCGAGTTGCCCTCTGTGTCTGCTCGCCATCACTCAGTTGTACAACATCATAAAAGACAACAAGACTGAGGTAATTTATTAGAATTGTTATATTAATATTTTATCTTTCTGTCACATTTGTTTCGATTTTTTTTAACCACATAAGAAATTCTAATTAATGTCTAATTTTTTTGCTCGTTGTTTCAGGCTAGTATTGAACAGGCTTTGGAAAAATTGTGCATTCATTTGCCGAAGGATATCAGAACCGAGTGTGATTCTCTCGTCGAAGGTTACAGCAAAGAACTAGTTGAGATGTTGATCGCTGATTTGTCACCGCAGGAAGTTTGCGTTTACATGAAACTCTGCAATCCTGACAATAATCCCGGAACAAAATATCTCACTCCGATTGGCAAAGAAGGAGAAATACGTAAGTGATTTCCTTGTTTCTGTTAACTATTGAGTTATAATTGAAAAATTTGTCAGATTAAAAACGTTCTTTCGGTTTCTAGTGTCGAACGAAATCCCAGACTACTCAGTTGCATCTAAGACGCCAATTCAAGAAGACACTAAATGTGTTGTTTGCGAATTTGTTATGCAATACCTCGAAAAAGCTATGCGAAATAAATCTACCAAGGATGAGATCGAGAAAATCGTCCACGGAGTTTGCAATCATCTTCCTCACACGATCTCAAAGGAGTGCAACGGTTTCGTTGATCAATATGCTGATCTTGTGATCGAGCTTCTTTCACAAGAAGTTACCCCACGAGAAGTTTGCACGATAATTGATCTGTGCCAGGATAACATGCAGCACTTGCATGGTAATTCCTATTTTTCTAACCCAGTTCTAATTGTATTGTAGCAGCTCTTTTATAATGGCAACATTTTGTCGACATTTTATTGAAATTTGCACTTTTGAAAGACGATGATATTTCTTTGTCCATTCATTCATTATTCTATTTGTGAATACTTTTCATGACAAATCAGTTTTTCCGACAGAGTAACTTCTTAAATTCTCTTGAAAAGAATTCCCCATGAGGAAACTTAGAAAAATTTATCGTTTTATCAGGTGGTAATTACACTTCTTGATATTTAGAAAACTACTCAAAATAAAAGAATTTTTAGGCCATTTTGTCACAACGATGTTTTTGAAATCGATTTCAGCAATTTGAACATACTTGTTATACGAATTATAATATTTAGTTCTTTATTTTGACCTGAAAAGTACAAGTTTTTTTACCCAATTGTCCGAACTTTCTTTATTCAACCTTGTTTCCTACTCTTTTCAAGTCCAAAGACTATTCTTAAAAATGTTTCATATAGCTAAATTTATCGCATATAAAAAGCTGCGTAGTTTCTAACAACAAAATACTTAAAAAAAAGCACAATTTATGAAAATATGATAAATTTTTACCGTCGCCAACAACTTTGTTTCAACAACGTCGTTTCAACAACTTTCAATGAATATATTAATCTCTCGTTTTTTAGAATCTATTGCCGAATGCGCTCTCTGTCAAGGAGTGATTTCAACCATCGACAGTCTCATGACAAATGCTAAAGTCGACCAGGAAATCGAAGAAGTCGTATCTCGAGTTTGTAAATACATTGCTCCCGCGAAGCGCGGCAAGGTAAAAAAATAATTTTTATCTTCAATTTGAACGATGCCCAAGTAAAAATTTCATAATGAACCGATGTTTTTGTTTCGCAGTGTGTCATGATGATGGAAGTTTACGAGCAAAGTATCATAAATATTTTACGCGAGCACGGTGATAGAACAAAAATTTGTAATCGACTTGCTCTGTGCTCTGCTGGCGATTATTTTGCTATGATGACCCGACACAGGAGCATGGCCAAGACGTCGGATAAAGGAATGAAGCGTTATTAAAAAAAAAAAAAAAGATCTTCACTGATTGATTCGTCGACGAGGATTCTTCACGTTTCAATGTAATTTTTTTTTTTGGTTTTATCAATTGTCGTCCAAAAAGAGCTTTATAATGAACGAAAAAAAAGTATTCGCAATTTAATATTTAACGATTGCCATCAAATTTATCTTCATTAGAAATGCGCGTGGTTTATGTGGTTTTTTTTTTCAAATTTGTTGAATTTCTTGTTTGTATTTTCGATTATTGAGAAATAGAAAATATTAATTTTTACCGTATTTCAAAGACGCTTACTAAAATAATCCGGTTTTTAAATTCAACCATGTTTTTTTGTTTTCAGGTGCAAGATAAATGCAAGAAGAACATTTAAAACGTAAATTTCGCATCGTTTGCTTCTTCACGGAGTCACGAAAGCAACTATATAAAAAATGTTTCTCGTAAGAATAAATCTTTTTTTCTTTTTTTTTTTTTTTTTAATTGACGACAAATACGTTATTTACTAACATAAAAAGTTAAATAATAATTACACGGTATAGCGATAACTTTTGAACTTTATAATTCATCGGTTATGGCAGTATGTTTTTTGATGTGTCGACGAAGAATTTTTATATCTTCCGTAGCTATGATTTGAGACCAAATAATACGAATTAATTTCGTATGGGTGAGTTTTGTGCAAGACTTTTCATGATTTAGGGGCGTCTTAACTATTCCAACACTCACGAGCCCGTAAATTTCTGCGACATTATTAAATTTACAAGTAGTTCGACACGTGCACCGTGGATCAATTTTTCTCAAACTCATTCACGGAGAAGATTAAGTATCTTTTTTTTTAAGTTTTACGAAATTGTAAGTTACCTGTGATAAAGGGAAAATAAAGTTCTGAAACTCTACGACGTTTCATTAAATTTTTCTTACACCCAAACGCACCTTTTTATACATATTTTTATTTTGAAGTAATAACATGCTTGATCTTTGGCTTGACTAATACGGTCTACTGCCGCAGTCCTAGTACAGTACCTCTTCAATATCGACGGCGCAAGATACGATCCAGCAGTCCGACCACTCGCGGGTCAGCCCCCTCGAGTCAAATGAATTGGTTTTTTTACGAATATCTTGGGGGTAAACGTTAAGATCCGGAAAACGGTTTAATTGTGATATTCTTCACCGACAAACAAGTTTGCGTCGAATAGACCCCTAGTAAACCTTGCTAGCATGAAAATTGAAATCACAATCAAAAAAATTTAATCACTATTACGAATTATTTGTTTGTATTATTTATGAAAATAAAAATGCAATTCCTTTTCTTTTATTTCATTAAATAAAATTATTCATTGTTTACTAGTATTGTTTCATTTTTATTACATTAAAAAAAATTCAATCATAGAAAAGATCCTAGGGTTGTATAGTTATTTTTATTCGTTGAGGATTAAGAAGAATTCCACTACTTGTACCATAAGATATGAAGCGTACCGTTAAATTCACCGACCGACGCTCAGACCGCACTCCCCGTGTATCGCCGGCCGGTGCCTATTCGTACTGATAGCATTATCAGTATTATCACGCTCTCTCGCTCACCCGATCGTCCCGCGCCCGCCGAACCAGTTGCGCTCCCCCGCTGCCCCTCTTGTGCCGCGCCGGCACGGCGAACGTTCTCCCACTATGCAGCACGCTCAACCGTAGTAAACACACGGGACTCACGGGAGCGCGTAAAACGTAAACAAAGCAAACGCATACCACACAAGGTTACTTCGAATAACTCTGATTTATTTCAATATACCGAAAAAAAAATTCAGCAAATAATCATTTTTGCTTTATCAGTCCGCAAATATACTCGATAGTAGAATTGTATTTAATAAGCCTAATGAGAGTTGAATTATACATGTAATAAATTCATTGAATAGTGAATAATGCAAATTCATTCATTCAATAAATTTAAATCAAATAAATTTTTGTTGAGTGCTAGGGCCAGTAATAAATCATTTACTTTGTCAAAACTCCGAATTGATAAGATATTGACAGAAAAAAACCTCATACCTGCACATATTTTGATTACAATCAATTCAAAAAAAAGTTTGAAATCCCTCATCGGTTACTACTTGTATAATCAAAGCGGTAAGAATGAGAACGAGCGTGAGTATCACGAATTATAATTGAAAGATAAAATTATGTCGAATTACCACCGTAGAAGTACGGTAATACGGTGGTAGTTTAATAGTACGCTGGGTATCTGGGCAGTCGAATTTTCTTAAGGAACTCTCTTTTGTTCACAAATCCTTGAGAAGTGCACGTGCCTGAGTTGGGACAATGAAAATCCGTGGAGTTCGACCTTTTTTTCGCCTTGGAATGTTGATATTTCTGACAGATAATAAAATAATTCAAAATAAAAAGTCAATATAAAAAAGAAACAATAATACGCGGCACTGAAATTAATATTCAAGTAAATGCTGGAATACAAGATACATTTAAATGAGTAATTTGAAAACATGTGCCAGCAATGATAACGGGTGAGTATTTATACGTGAAAAGCACGAAAAAATCATGAAAATTTACCAACAAATGATACACAAAATAAAAAGTTAATTATACGGAACAACACGTTAACTTACCAGATAACGTGAACATGATCTTTTCTGACTTATCGGCAGCCACGTGGCTCGACGATAGTTTCGTGTATTGACAAATGGACTTTTCCGAAACTTCCATCAAAACTTGTCACATTAATTTCGATTTCTTTATTTGTTGAACAATAAAAATCTCGTGCAATTTGTATGTTTGGTCATGAGCCTTTTTATTGCTGTGTAGAGATGTGAGCAGTGAAATCATGAAATGTAGAGAGGAGCGCGACGTTGAAGGAGAAGGGCGCTTGGGGATAGAGAGTGGGAAGGTAAAGGGGAAAAGGGGAAGCTGAACATCGAGCCCCGCGAGCGAGCGCGGTGTCGGAGAGTGCGCGACGTTTCGCGTTGATGAAGCGTATCGTCTGCTACGAGCGAGAGTGGACGTCGGGCTAGGTGGAGTGGCCTGGAAATATCATCTCTCTGGGCTCTCCTTGGGAATGAAAACGCGCTCGATTTGCCAAAAGTTTGTCTGACATTTAAAAAAAAACACTAAAATAAGAAAAGAAAAAACAAACACGTTTCCGCCGCACGGTAGCGCACTTTTCCGTTCACGAAAACTCCAACAATATCGTGCGGGGACATATAAAAAGTAAGAAGTGAAAAAAAAAAATCATTACAATCACGCACGATCTGGGCTGCTGCTCGATGTGTGTTTTATCGAGTCGTCAATGTTGAGCGCGATTGGAAACGAAAAATTAACGTTCACGTTGACGTGCGACTGTCAACAGTGTCAACAATCGCTGGAACGGGACAGGAACACGGTGCTCCGTCAGTGAAAAGTTAAAACTCGTTTCTTCCAGAAATTCTTTCACTACGAGGATTTTTTTCTGTTTCATGAATCACTTTTTCCTTTCATGTTATTTCTTCTAATTTCCATTCGAAATTCATCGAAACAGTACGATGTGTATGCGCGAGTGTTAGGAACGTCATTCACGCAGATTTACCTCCGAAAAAACTCGAGGCTTCTCGCAGTTCTTTTTTCTTCCAGTATTGTTTGTTTATTTTAGATTTTTTTGTTTATATCAATTCTTAATTTGTTTTTGGCACAAAGAAATATACATTCTGCGTTTATCATGGCTAACAACAAAGCTCCTAGCAACGCCGTTCAAACCAAGGCTGTTGAAGTGTCCCAGCAGCTTCAGGATGGTGAAAAGTTTGTCAAGTGGGACGAGGTCAGTATTTCGCATTGAACATTCTTCTGTTTAGATTCTAACGCTCTTATCATTCGCTTCTGTACAATCAGATCTTATCTACCTGCTACTGTTCTTGTTGCGCAATAGCTTTTTTTCTCCGTGTAAATTATGTCGCCACAGCTTGCTTTGAGTTTTTCTATTGTCTAAAATATTCAAGTTTTCTTTCGTCACAGGTGTTAAAGGTTACGGATATACTTGTCGTCAGCTTGGAGTTTTATTTTTCAAGTCTAGCTGCGTTTCTAGTTTTCAGAATATTTTACTGTATCAAAAATGCAAACTTATTTATCGATCAAAAGACTCATTGATGAACAGTAACACTATATTTCAAAACAGGGTAAAATTCATCTTTTTCATCCAACAAGGTTTTTCAAATATTCCGTTTTATTTATTTGGAAGTCAAATACTAGAACGTGTAATCTCACTTGGATCCATAGAATTTCATAGACAGTCCTTAATTCATAAGTTGCGAACTGCAACAGAAGCAAAAAGTAATTACTCTATGGTTTAGTATCGTTGCTTTTGCTCTTTCATGTAGTGAAAGAATTCTTATGTCTATAAAAAAAACGTGATTTTTTGTTTGTTTGTATTTCATGGAAAAATATGCGTTTTCACAGATTTGTAGTAAAATTTATGCTCATAATGATTTGACTTGGAATTTTGTTAGTAAAAAATATAAGTGAAGCTTCAAAGCAGGATTATAAATAATAATTTTACAAATTACACAAAAGCCATCAGAATTAAATTTTGAATTGATGTATAGAAAAAAAAAAAGAAATCGTGAAAGTAACATCTTATGGCATTGAAGCCTATGGCATTGAACATTGAATTTGTGGCATTGAAAAATTAATTCATGAATTTCTTAATACAAAAGTTATGAAATGAAAGTTTTTTTTTCTTCCAGACTTTAAAAATAAAAAACCAAAGTTTCAAATCTGTGATTTGAGTCTCAAAAATAATCTGATCTACAAAATAACTGCACAAAACCATAATTAATTTGTGGGCCTGGTTGAAAAAAAAAAATTCAACAATCCAAATGTATACACTGAAATGTTTTAATGAATTTAATATTCTGACGTTTTTCGTTTCAGGATTCGGGTGTCGCTACTCCCGTTACTCTGAGAGTTGACAAATACGGTTTTTATTTGCACTGGATAGATCAGAATAATGAAGTTGACATGCTCGATATAGCTGTTATAAGGGACACACGAACTGGAAAATACGCCAAAATACCAAAGGTATAATTTCAAAAGGAGAAAATTTGAAATGTACAATTTCAATCTCAACGCACGATTCTATTTATTATTTTGCTTCGAATGACATGGAAGGAAAAGGATCAGGAAGGATTATCTTCTCGTTACACTGGGATTGATTTTTAAGCTGTAATTTCGAAATTCTCGCTCTTTCAACTCTGTAATCTTTCAAATGACAAGGATGCGAAATTCTAACAATTTTTCCATTCGATGCAGCAGCATCTATCATTGGCTTCTATTCAAGATCAGACATTTCTCTATAATTACATTCACCTTTTCGTTGTATACTCGTGACGCGCATCTTCGGACACTTAATAATTATTGATAAAATTATAAATAGAGAATATTCACCTACTTTTCTCGCACACGAGGCTTGGTTAATTTTCATTATTATTATCTTCTTTTTTTTTTCAATTCTTTTTTTTTCATTCCTGCCCCTTAGATCACCTCTTGTCCACAATGTGTAATAATCGCCTCTACGCGGAAGAGAGAGGATTATTTTTTTTTTTTTCATTCTCATCGTGTTAATGCTTTCCGATAAATCGATGCAATAAGTTTTCCACCGTACATCCGACCGTTCCATTATGCATTTTGCAAAGTTTCAAATATCTCCAAGTTTCTCGTATTCATTCACAGTCCTTGTGGTCTCGTATTTTTAGAGACAATGCGACATGTTACGGAATTCTCGACATTTACGACCACGTGTCCAACGAACAATGAAAATCTGGATTATGTGGAGCAGGCCAACACTTTCCTTTGATAAACAAAATCATATACGAATTTATATATTTTTTGATATATATGTCAGTAAATATCACGTTGTGGGATCACTTTGTTTTTTTTTTCAACATAAACTGAACTTATTTAATGAATTGAAACTAAATGTCTCATATCGATAAATTTGCTTTGTTTTTGCCAAAAAATATGGGTTATCCATTGTTTGACATTTTTGAAAATCGTGTCGATCGAATAATGCAGAAATATTTCTTTCCCAGGAATATTACGATACGTCATACATGTATATTTTTCATCAACTATTCGTACGTGGGGGAAAAAAAGAATTCTTAACGTTTATCGATCGTACAATTAGTAGCGATTCAATATTTTATTCATATTAATTAATTATCGTTCTATAGCAATCAATAAAATTAACAAATTTCTTGATGTCAATGTGGATTATTTCCTTTTATGTTTCAAAGTTTGAAAGTTTTCATAAAGTTTTTTTTTTTTTTAATCGTATAAATTAAAGATTACATCGTTGGAAAAAGACAAAATTCATTCGATTCGTTAGTTTCCTAGATTGCAATGAAAAAATGAGTCCCATAAATATAAAGAAAGTGTTGAAGTATGAAAAAAAGTAAATTTCCGAAAACATTATTTAATTACGATGAAATAATATTTCGTTTTGTTCCAGGACCCAAAATTAAAATCGCTAGTAACGTTGGGCTCGCAGGACAGTCTCGAGGACAAAACGGTGACAGTATGTTACGGCTCTGACTTCGTGAACGTAACGTTCATAAATTTTTGTGCGACACGAGCCGAAATAGCACGACATTGGACTGATCAGTTGTTTCAGCTTGCTTACAATTTGACCTTGTTGAATACGAGTACAATGTTGTTTTTGCAAAAAGCCCATACGAAACTGACGCTTACAGCTGACAAGTCAGGAAAAGTTCCAACCAAGAAGTAAGTGGAAGAGGCCATTATTTAATCGTAAAAGTGAATAAAGGTTGAAGAGTTAAAAATTGAGATTTCGAACGATTTTATTTTCAGTATAATCAAGATGTTTACTCAGAACAAGGAGGATCGCAAGCGAGTTGAGAAAGCTCTCGACAGTGCCTCACTACCATCGGGAAAGGTAAAGGAAGAAAATCTTTGTCGTTTGTTTTCGACGAAAGAAAGAGCTTTTTATGCTTCTGTCGTCTCCTTTTTTTTCAATTTTTTATTTCGCCCATTACGTATTAAGGTGGCATTCGGCCAAAACGCCCATTAAGTCGTTCAGCATCCGTTCTGGCGATAATTGCTTAGCCACGGTCAAGAAATTCACGGAAAAACCAATACATATTTCTTTTTCTCTCTGTGTGTCAATAAATAAACGAATGTATCGCACATTGCACTTTGAGATAATAGAGAAATATTAAAAATAAAAAATCGTTTTGTAATCGTTGTATTTGATATCGCGAAGCAGCGATAACGTTGTGTAACACTCGAGTCAAGAATTACCACCCGCTACACGCTTCGTGTAATACAAAACGATTTTACCAATCCTCGATAATAAATGCATCTTGTAATTTGTACTCTAAACTGTACAATCATCGCAACTAACGGGGATAATCGTTCGTCATTTTTTTTGGCCTATTTTTTTTTCTCAATTTTTAATTTTAGGAAAAAAAATTAATAAATAAGATATGAAAATTGCAAAATTTATGATGTCATACGTAATTTTGAAAGCAAAAATTTAAATAATAATTTGTAGACGTTAAAACTGTGTAAATCATTTCGTCACTTTGTTCATTACGGTTTCTGTTCAACAAAAACTATGGAATTCAGTACAATATTGAATGCCGTTAAAAAAAAAAAAAATTATAATCGATAAATCTCACGACATTTTGGTTCCTGCGAAAATTTGCAAAATTTCCGCTCGTTTCTTCTTGTCGTGCTTAAATCGGAAACAAGAGAAAACGGATATGGTCGCGGTTGCTCCGGTTATTTCATTAAATTATTGGCACTACGAGATACGAAGGTGCACGTGCCCTGTGAAGGTTGACTGTATTTTTCCCACAATTCACTGTTACTTCTTCTCTACATGCTGGCATATGGCCAACAATACCAAAGGAAGCTATAAATCTGCTAAATGCCATTTTTAACAAAAAAGAAAACCAAAAAAAGAACAAGAATAATTCTTGAAATTTTATGTAAGGACAGCTTCTATGTAATTTTCCAAGTGATTAATTGAATTCTTGTTCAATCTTTTTTCTTTAATCAATAGTTATATTTTTTTTTTCAATTTTTCACAGCTTTTTTCAGTCCCAGTAATATTCACTTAATTTATTCATTTTTTTTTTCATTTATTTTACAGAATGACGCCGTTTCATTACAAAAATTTCAATTCGAGGATTTCTTCACCTTTTACAAATCGTTGACACAACGGAGCGAAGTTGAAAAAGTATTCGAAGAAATCGTTGGTAATACGAAACGTCGATTAATGTCGGTACCGCAGCTTGTGGACTTTCTCAATCAGACACAGAGAGATCCTCGTCTAAATGAGATATTGTATCCGTATGCTAACACGGCACGTGCAAAAGACTTGATTAACCAGTACGAACCTAACAAATATAACGCAAGCCGTGGACAGCTCAGTTCCGATGGTTTTCTCAGGTATTTGATGAGCGAGGACAATCCCATTATGGCTGTTACGAAATTCGAATTGTCGGACGACATGGAACAACCGCTCGCGCATTATTTCATCAATTCTAGTCACAACACGTATCTGACAGGTGAAAAATAAAACTTCAATTTATTAATTGTAACAACATTCGACAAATTAACTATATTGGGAATAAATATTTACTCACAGAATTCATTCAAAGACATAACTTCGGTTGCAACTGTGCCCTGATGATTTGAAGCATCCAAAAACATGTTTTTCGAGTTTTTCAAACCATAAAAATATAAAGAAATGAGCAATTTATCAAAAAGCTTGAATAATAATTGTTTTTTTTTCGAATATTGACGTTCCCGACAAATCCTGAGCCCCTTCTTACAATTATAAAAACCTTTGTGATTTGTTATTGTCAATGAAATTTTCTTGAATTTGTTTAGGTCATCAACTAACGGGAAAAAGTTCGGTGGAGATCTACCGCCAATGTTTGCTAGCAGGTTGTCGTTGCGTCGAGCTGGATTTTTGGAACGGGAAACTCGACGAGCCTGTCATTGTTCATGGGTAAAAAAATAGTTGATATAGAAATCAAATAGAAATAGAAAATAGTATGCTTTGTACAATATTTAAATAGAATAGGATTTAATTTTGGTTGAATCGTAGTTAATTCCATTGAAAAGGTAATATTGTTGCAAACAAAGAAAAAAAAACAAATCTATATGAGCAGATACACGTTTGTGCCTGAAATATACGCTCGAGATGTGATCGAGGCGATAGCAGAGAGTGCCTTTAAAACATCGGATTATCCAGTCGTGCTCAGTTTCGAGAATCACTGCAATCCAAGACAGCAGGCTAAGATCGCTCAGTATTGTAGGGAGTACTTTGGTGAAATGCTGCTTGATGCCCCCCTCGAATCTCATAAGGTATTTGCTTGAATATTCATAGAGTTCTTCGCTCATTAATTTGCATAGACGCTCGTTTTCATATCAATCAACCCTTTTTTTTTTAAAACAGAGACCAGTGACCATTATTTCAAATAGTTTTATGAAAATTGAGAAAAATTGGGTCATCGAGATTCAGGACGCAGCGTTTATACCCTTAAGTGTTTACATGTGTGCAAATTTTACGTTTTTCTATTCCGTCTCATGTCAGTGCCGGGTGTGACCTGAGAAGCAAGCTCCACGTTTTTTACGACATGACTTTTCGTGCCTTCTTTCACTATGTTTTTCAAGATAATTTCTAAATCCTTCACTGTACAGTCGAACGAGTTATTTTTTCAATATTTCGTTTATACATATTTTTTTAAACAATCAAAGAACCAATTATTTCCGATAAAAACGCATGCCTGATTTAAAAATTCCACAGACTGCTCATTCGTTTTTTTTTTTGGAACACTAAAAATTTGCTCGACAGACCATAATGACCGCACTGTATTACAAATATATTTTCAAAGTATACCAACCCGTTTAATCCCGAATGAATTATCATGCCGACCGTACCGATGTTTTCGTTCTTTTCGTAATTATTCAACCAATATCGATTATCAGGTTGTACTTGCTTTAAAGAAAACTTGAGCAAGTTTTTTCTTACACATAAATAAATCAATCAACAATGTCTAGTTGACATGTTCCAATTTTTCTAAGGACCGTGAATAACAAAGTTCTTCAATCACACTTTTATTTTGAGCGTTAGAGTACATAGCACCTCAAAATCTAGTACCTGGGTCCTTACAAAAAAAAGTACATCGGAGCGCGTTCCGGGAGTCGCGATCTTCGCTACAAACGCTAACGATACCATGAAATGCCATTACTATAGGTTTTTCAGCACAAATAGCAACTCCCCGAACGCGCCTACTGTGTAACCTTTCCTGAGTTAGCACCTTCGAGTCACAGGATTTCGATTTTTTTACACATAAATCTCTTGGTGGTCGTACACAAACTTCGTGGTACAAGTTTCGTGGGTACACACACAATGAGATCGTCCAGTGGTATACCGTGTTCTTGACTAGCGTATAATAACTGCTAATAACGATCTTGAAGGCGAATCTTAAAGTTCACTTTTCAATGTTAATGTTATCTGGAAAATGTTTTTATTATTATTATCGTCACCGACAAACGATTCCGCGACGATTAGGCCCCTGGTAAACCGTTTTTGCATGAAAATTCAAATTTGGGTGGCTAGCAGTGGCTACACTAGACGAAAACACGGTACACCACTGAACGATTAAATTGTTGTAATTAATTATTAATAATAATAATAATAATTATTATTATTATATAATTAAATTAAACTGTACGACCCTAAAGAGATTTATAAATAGTTAATCAAGGCTTGAGGGGGCTACAGAGGACTTTATTGTGTACAAAGGAGGCAAAGTGGAACTTTTGCCGCGCGCGGCGTTAGTAGTAGTGCGGACTCGCGCGCGGCGTCAGTACTCGCGTTGTGCCTCTGAAGCGCTCACAAAATATGTCATATAATATGACCACGTATCTAAGTTTTTTCGAGTACGTCTACAATACTTGAGGTAAGTTTTTTCTTGTATATATCGAGGTAGATCAGTGGTCGGGGGGGAATATGAGAAACAGCATTTTAAAACTACGAAAAGGGTTCACTTTTACGTAAAGTCGGGCGCCATGTTGTCTCTACCAGTCTGTACCAGCCTGTACCAGCCAGTACCAGTCGCGGCCGGCGCGCGGGAAGCGCGCCATTTTGTTTGTACCAGTCAGTACCAGCCAGTACCAGTCGCGGCCGAGCGCGGGAAGCGCGCCATGTTTACAGTACCAGTCTGTACCAGTCTCAGTCGAGCGCGGGAAGCGGACCAACATGGCGGCTGTAAGCTCCATGCGCGCCAAACCGCCAAAGCGAAGAGCGAAGACGAGTAGTTAGTAGTGAAAACTTCGCGCGAGGCGTACGTAAATATGCACTTTTAATTTAAATATGCTGTTATTCGTATTCCCCACCACTGATTAATTCGACAGTTGCCAAAAGATCTTCAAGTATCGTAGGCACACTCGAAAAAGCGCGTTATAAAAAAGAACAAGTGGATCTCTAGCATCTATTCGTTTTCCGTGTTATTCATTTTCGAAAACCTTTCGGTCCATCCATCTACGATAATTTCACATCATTGCCAAATTTATCAATAGGATTTTATTGATATTGAAAATTGAGTTTTTTTTTCACGATTCATAAAATCAATTCGTTGCTACACATACGTAGCTCGAAGCAGGTCAAGAACTACCACCGCCAGCGTTGTTGAAACGTAAAATCATAATAAAAAACAAAAAGAAGCATCACCATCATCACCACCATAAAAAACATCAGAAAAAGCCACAAGCAACGTTGCACGAAGCTGTGGAGGATTCGCAGGATGTCGAAGATGACGCAGCTTCAAACTCAACCGCTGCCGGTGAAAATGGACCCCCTCCTGACATTATTCCACAAAATGAAGTTCCCGAAGGTGGTGGAACCGCTGGAGCCGAACAACAAATTGGAAATGGCAATGGTCCTCATCCTCCTATGCTTCAGCAACGCCAGGGCAGCAAAGATAGCACTCAGGAAGACGATGGTATGTCGATATTAAAACCTCGCAATTTATTTGTCTAAATTTCGATTTTTCAAAAAAAAAAACCTTACGATAATAAAATATGAAAACACAATATTCATTAATGGTTCAATTATACACTTTCACTGCATCAATAAACATTCGATAATCAAACTTTATCGCTTTACCTATAAATACTCATTAATAATTAATGAGATTCACATACGGAAGCTAGCAATTCAACCAATCAATTTATATGATATTTCATTCAAAGGTTAATTTCTGATAGCAATGAATTAAACACTTAGCCTATTGATATTCAAGGAAATCGAATAATCAATCATTTAACTGGGACAGTTATAAAAGAATCTTTATATAGTTTCAGGTTCACATATTGATATAAGATTCTTAAAATAATTAGAAAAATTACAGACGCAGTGGACAATGAATAGAAATGAGTGATCGCATTGCGGAATTAGAAAAAAAATTCTTGATTATTTCCGTACCTTTTGCAAAGAATTGAATATTTATATGAAAATTCTTCATGGTTCGTTATTCTGTGGATTCAAGAATGTATCTTGAAATCATTTTAGATTTTGATGAATCTTTTCTACTTGGACTACGTTCCTGACTAATTATTTCTTTAAATTTTTGTAAAAGTAGAGTATTTGCAGCAAAATTCAGAATATTGAGGAATAATGAAAGTTTTTGATCATTTTAGATTGAATAGTAGGCAAAAAAAGTTTTACAACGAGTTAGAGAAACTGATATACCCAAAACAATTATCGTTCTGTGGTAAATTGACACTGTAATGAATTTGACAGATGACGAGGATGAATCGAGCACCGAGGAAGAGGAATCGAACGTCGAAGACATGAAATTGCGAATGGGTGACAAAGTACCCGCACCGGACAAAGTAGCCTCGACCGCGAAAGAGACCGAAGCCGGAGCCGAAATATCGGCTTTAGTGAACTACGTTCAACCGGTTCATTTCAATAGTTTTGAAAGCGCTGAAAGTAAGAATTGATTAAACGGAACGAAATTTTGTTTCGCTTTATAAACTCAAACGAAACAAAACAATTTTTGGTTTTGTATTTTTCAGAAAAAAATCGTACTTACGAGATGTCGTCGTTCGATGAGAAACAAGCAACGACTTTGCTGAAGGAAAGACCATTGGAATTCGTTAATTACAACAAGCATCAATTGTCCAGAGTCTATCCCGCTGGAACACGATTCGATTCGAGCAATTTTATGCCTCAAGTATTTTGGAACGCCGGTTGTCAATTGGTCGCCCTGAATTATCAAACACCTGGTAAATTTGTTTCTTTTTCTATGATTGTTACTTTGCTTCTTTTTTCACAATTTTCTTTATTCGTGCCACACCTAAGCCACACCCTATTCAGTCGCTCTATTAACAGTCTTTTGATAGTCATGGTGTTTCTGAGAATTGCCCTTTCCATCAATTTCTAAAAGAACTCACTGGAATTAAAATCAGGAACATTTCCAAGGCAATCGAAAAATCTGGATGTAATTTTTCAAAAAAAATGTTGTTTCGTTTTTGGCTTGATAGAAGCGGAAAAAAGATCATCATCAAATCCATCCCTTCTTAGATTAGTTCCTCCGAACAATTTTCCACTCAATGTAAAACAAAATTTAGTCCCCGAATAACCGAGAAATTGATTGTGGAAGTGGCAAAAAAGTAAGTTGACTCTTTTCCTGTTCCCAGATCTCGCGATGCAACTGAATATTGGAATATTTGAGTATAACCAACGTTGCGGATATATTCTAAAGCCAGAATTCATGAGACGCAAAGATCGTCGGTTAGATCCATTCGCGGAATCGACGGTCGACGGTATAATAGCAGGAACTGTACACATTCATGTCATATCCGGACAATTCTTGTCTGACAAGAGAGTCGGAACTTATGTCGAAGTCGATATGTATGGCTTACCAGCCGATACAGTGAGGAAGAAGTTCAAGACTAAAATTGTACCTAACAATGGCATCAATCCTGTCTACGATGACGAGCCGTTTATATTCAAAAAGGTATAAACGAAATTTCCTTTTTTTCTTTCTTTCAATTTCACAAATGAATCAAACATTGAAATCAGTAATTATTTGAAAAATTCCAAGCAAAGTATCAATGAAATTGGAACAAAGTGATTGAAAAATATTAGAAATTCTTTGAATTATCGTGTCGATCGTGGTGGAAAAAGTAGTTTTGATAAAAATTTGTTTCTGGCATACTACGCGTCGGGCAAGCCCCGTAACGCACGCTCGAATTTATCGTTACAACCTTGACACCGTGTGGAATTAGTGGAATATAAAAATCAATTTTTGTAGAATTGAGGACATGTGTAACCCTTTAATTTATGAGGGATCAGACATCATTTAAATTTTTTATAGCTCATAAATTCGTCATAAAAATGGCAAAATAATATATAATTAAATTTCACATTTTTCTTTGATACATCCAGGTTGTTTTGCCCGAACTCGCTTCGATTCGTATAGCGGTTTATGAAGAATCCGGACGTTTTATCGGACATCGGGTTTTACCAGTTGTTGGTCTTTGTCCGGGATATCGTCACGTAGCATTGAGAAACGAATGTGGCCAGCCTCTTCCAATGGCAAGTTTATTTTTGAAAGTCGTCGTTAAGGATTACGTGCCACACGGTATGAGCGACTTTGCTGATGCTCTTGCGAACCCAATTAAGTATCAGAGTGAGAAAGAGAAGAGAGGCAAACAATTGGCGGTTTACGGTGACGATACGGACGCTCCGATGGAGGGTGAAGTTGAGGTGAGTTTTATTTTCCAATCTCCTTTTGCAGTTTGTGTGTAATATTAAATGTTTACCTGGAAGTGTCATCCTGGAACCCTGACATTTTTACCGAATGGATCAAAGAAGTTGAAAGTTTGTATAAATTTTTTATGATGTCGTATAATAATTCATCCACGACTCGAAATGCTTAAAAATGATCAAGGTTTCTAAATGACATTTGCAAGTAGAATGCCTCTTTTTTTATATTCTAATTTTATTATTCTCGCTTTCTCTCTCTCTCTCTCTCTCTTTCGTTTCCTAACTAACATGCTTTTCATTCGTTACTAACATTTCGTAGATTAAGGAAACGGTCGTTGTTAGTGGACCAAGTTCCTCAAAGCCAACGGTAAGTTGGCTTTTTAACAAAAATATTTTTAAAATCATTAAATCAGCATATAATTAATACATAAAATATAAATACAATAAAAAAGTTATATCAGCATATTTTAGCATGAAATTTAATTCATTTGTTTTCTGGTTTCAAGGACGAAACATCGAAGATGAAGAGATTACAATCGATGGAAACACCTAGCGTTCAACCTGCTTCAGGAAGCCCACACGGTAGACCATCCGTTGCTGGATTGAGCACAGCAGAAACACCAGAAGTTGAAGATGTTGTCACTTCAAGTACAGCTTCGGTGCTTGATACTTCAGCAACGAAAAGTTTAATTCCAACTCTCGGTGGTTAGTTATTTATTTATTTATTCATTAACTAGTATTATAATTTGACGTTTTCATAATCGAACACAATCTGTGATAAATCAGTGGAATTTCGAAACTTTTCGGTTTTATAAGTCGATTCAGTTTCAAAAAGCGACCAAACAAAGAAAAATAAACATTCCTTTTGTCCTTCGCTTAGTATTTCAGATAATTTTTCAAAACAATTTGGATTTCCAACCCTTTATTAGAATAATTTCGACAATTTAGCAAAAAATGTCTATTTAAATAAAATTATTTTGTGTTGTTTGATCAAAGTATATTCAAATTAACTGCCCATACACATATTTGAAAGAAAAAAAAAACAAATTAACTATTTTAGCCACTTCACAAAAATCGATTTCAAATTTTTTCTATTCGGAAATCCTCTGATATTTGAATTCTCTTAAAGACAGCGCTATTTTTATCATTTTTCATTATCTTGGACATTTTCAAAGTGTGAATTGATGTTTTAATTTTTTCTAAATCTATCTTATTTTTCCCGTTCGTAATGAATGATATATTCTGCATGTTTTTTAATTATCGCAGTCGGTGATAACATTGTTGCTGAACCTTTGGAGAAACTTATGGAAAACAAAGCAGTAAAGGAAAAGAAAATCGAGTTGGAAAAGAAACTTGAATCATTGAAACGGAAACATGAAAAGGTAATAAATTTTCTCATCAACTTAGTTTCTATCAAATGAATTTAATTATTTTATATCCCTTCGCCAAATGATTTAATGTTTGCAATAAAATGGCGATACGTTGTGAATTGGCGAAATCTCATAGTAGATGGTATTTTTATTCGATTGTATATATTTTTTTTTTTTCCAGGAGAAGCTGAGACTCCTCGATGGTGAAAAGCCCAAATCCAAGTTCAACATCAGTAACAAATTGGTGAAAAGACGTTCTAATAAAAATATGTGAGTTTAATCATATAAAAATCGAAGGAAAACAATATAAAAAATTCTCACGAATTGTTGTTTATTTGCGACTGAAATTTGCTTATTTTAGCAGTGTAGACACTTCGGAATGTCCGGATGTCGAAGGTACCGACGGACAACGTGGTTTACCGAGAAGTCAGAGCGAACGTTTGTTGGCCGTGTGCAAAGAGCATGTATTGCAAGAACGAGAATTGGAAGAAAAATATCACGACAGCGTGTACACGACTGTTGAGAAAGTAATGAGAACCTCACAGTCGGATCAGCTCAAAACGCTCCGGGTACTTTTGGAAAGGCAGAAAGCTGATGTTATGAGAAAACTTCAAGCTATGAGACATGGCGAGGTGAGATAGAAAATTTGCAGTTCAACATAAAATCAAAAATGACATTCGAAATGAACGAAATTTCGTTCTATAGAATATTAAAAAAAAAAGTTGTCCAAAATACAATCTACTTTTTGTTTTTACTACCAAGGTCAAACAATTGTCGAAGGAACACAGAGACAAAGCCGAATTGGATCGCATGAAACGAGAAGTTGACAAGATATCGATCGAAAAGGGAGTGAACGAATGCACGAGGTTAACTCAAATTTACGACAAGAAAAGATTGGAATTGGAACGACAACACGAGGATGTGAGACAAAGGCTGGACGAGGAGAAACTCAAGGTATTTATCCTTATTTACAATTTGAGTTCCCTACATTTTTCCGCATCGTCCAATGGTCGATAATCTATAGTCCGGTTTAATTTCTATTTTTTATACATTTTGATCTGTTTTTCAACCTTTGAAAAACCCATTTTTTCGAAAATTGATCATGAACTATATAAACGTTCGCGACGTGTACACGTTTTTTTTCGGATCCATCAAAAAGGACTCGGAATACAGGGTCCAATTTTTTTCTTATTATGCTCTTAATCGGTACATGAGTTACATGCAGGAACCCATTGGTTTCCTGTGATTTCTTGAAAAGTTACAAATTTCCGAATCATAAGCAGTCAACACGTTTTTTTTTCGGAACCAAATGTTTCGTATTTCCGTGGGAAATACAGGAAAATCTCGTTGAATGTGAAATTGAGAGATTCATTTGAAAAAAAGGAAGGTAAACACTTTTTTTAAATCTAAGCTCGAATTTTTCCACAATTTGCTCAAATATTTTCGAGGAATTCGACTTAACACACAAGCTGATCATATAGAAATAAATAAATCCATTGATTTCTTTGGATCTGATAAACGCGCTCCATTAGTCACTGACCAACAACGTGCGTAGAGAAAATGAAAATTTTTGTACGCGAAAAATTGATTTTCTACTGTTGAAAATTCCTAACAGTTCCGTAAAGATTCGATTTATTGAAGCTGATAACGCGAATCGCAAGACCTACAATATCATTAGCAGTCTGAGCTTCTTCGCTCTTTGCCCTCTTAAGTTTCCATTATTAGACACATAATGATAAAATAATATTGAAAAATGGAATAATTTCTGTATTTTATTATCGAAAAACAGGTTAAAGCGGATTTACAAGCTGAATACAATAAGCGTTACAACAAATGCGAGAGTGGGGAATTACCAGTATCACCGTCAGGGGGAACGAGTATTTCTGACACATTAAGTGGCACGATTCATTGTCCATCACGTCGTTGATCAGGGGCAGAAGATTTAGTCAAATAATTCGGAGGCCTTTTATAAGCCCAAAAGCATCGTCTGAATCTTAAGAGTCGATGAACGTTGTCGAAAGTTGAATATGAGCGAGAAAAGTGAGCGAAGCATCGAGAGAGGAACTCTGTGAATGCTCGTTAATATAATTCTCATTTCCAGTACGAGACTCGACAGCAAAATCGTTCGAACGATTTTCTTTATGTTCTCATTTTTATTTATTTCAAGAGAATATGTTTTTCTTCGGAATACTCTGACGAATATTTCATTCGATTTATTCTTACGACGTTCCACTGCAGAGTTTCTCAACGTCTCTCTTTGACGTCTATTGTGATTTAAGCATTTTGCCGAATCGACTCTGTCGAATTATCGGAGCAACAGTACTGCATTACGCAACTGTAAATGAACTGTTTTTTTCCCTCCCTTATTGCATATGCTATTTTTCACTATTCCTCCGCAGAAAATTCGGTTTTCAGGAGCCGCGAAATTGAACTTTCCTCAAAACTGTGGTCGGTTTTTTATTCGTTTTATCCATTATTTACTCGTGATATTAACCCTGCACATCCTCGGATCTTTGTCCGAGTATGCCTCGTGCAATTTTATCTCTCATCCCCCTAGTTTCATCTGTTCCATCTCGATTTTAAGTTGACGAACTTTTCCATTGGCTTGTCGCACAGTATTATGAGACGAATGAAAGATGCACAGAAAAATAATGAAATCCAGAATGGCGATGAGAAAAAAAACGTAAAGGGGATAATTATTGGTGAAAAATTAAAAGCAAGGGAATGATTACATGTAAAAAATAGATGGAAATTACGATGATTTTGAAAAAAGGTATACAATTCTGAATACTTGTAATCTTTTTGAATGATCGCGCTTCAACCTTGTTGTTATATACATAAGTCTCGTTATATTTACTCAAAATACTAAAAGAAAGAGAATAATTTAAGACCCGGAGAAAAAAGAAAACAGAAGATCGATTTTAACGGCGTTTCGAACTTAAATATTCCAATCGATGAAAAGGCGACAAAAAGTAAGAAAGAAAGTGCAGGAACACAAAACTCGAAAATCGTTTAATTTTAACTGAACTATTTCAACTCGAATTTTACTCACAATACTGAGCGTCCGACAATATTAATATTTTGATGGGAATCTCTGTGACCTAGAAATTTCGAACATTTTTATGAAAAATCTGAACGTCGAATGGAAAAATCTATTCCATATGAAAATCACAAGATTTCGAGTTTTAAAGAAATTCAGATTTCGAGACGGAAAGCAGGAAAGCATGAAAGTACGCACAAATAGAGATTCATCGCCCAACCGGATTGAGCGATCGATTGGGAAAAAGAATTTTTTAATTTTTTTCCAAGTATGGCCGAATCACGGTGACAAAAAAAAATTTTAATCGAAATCCACCTCTTCGAGGAAGACAATCAAAAATGTTGCGCTGTATGACGCAAATATATAGCGTTTGGATATTTTCCTTGTTGTTTCTAATCGTACGGTATAAATATTAAATGTAACTTATGATGGAATCCTCATTAGTAATAACAGAAATATGGAGAAAAGAATGATGAAGCAAAAAGCGGAGAATCGGGGCTGAAAGGGGTCGCGTGTGGTGAATATTTCTTTTCGTTAAATGATACGCGCGTTATTCATTTCACGTATTATTTCGAATGAATTTGTACTGAATGGTGTTTCGTAAAGTAGAAAAAATCTGAGATTCTCATCGAGTAAAGAAAAACCGAGTAATACGTATAGTCACGGAAAACGAAGACTCTTTGCGACTCGAGAGTTAAAACAAGTTTAAAAATGAATATAAATGAAAAACGTTTTAAAAAAGCACCGCGAACTTTTAACTAATCGCGGCACGCGAACATAGCGGGACGCGTTGTGATATTTAAGGATCTCAAAGCAATCGTAGGATCGAAAAGAATAAAAGAAAACGCAAAAAACAAGGGATAAAACTAAATTCACTACGACTATTTTGAGGGTTTGACGTGGATTTGAAAAAATCGTAACTCATGTTACGATGCTTGTAAATACACACGTATATTGTTCACGATAGCCTGATTCAATTAGCCGACAGGGTGTAATGAAAAGCAATTGAATATTTTTATCATCTCGCATCTCTTGTTTCACAAGCAAAACAGAACAAACAAAAGCACATTTTTTGTTTTCTTCTCGCGCTTACGGACTTCCGGGAAGTTTTGTTCTTTTCCAATTACCCCTTTTCTTTCTTTCTCGTAACGACTCTCTCTCTCTCTAGAGGAGACTCTGTTTTGCTCATTTAGATTGTCAAACGATCGAATCGAGACAAAACGACTAATCCAATTCTTCATTATTTAACGAAATCCAAATGGAGAACGAAAACGAAATTTTATTCATACAATAAATTCGTAGAGTATTTCTAAATTTTAATTTTCCATGAAAATAGTGTCGATCTTATTCCTCGAATTTCTTCCGACCTTCCAAACTTAAGCAAACAATTGCATTTGGTTATTTAATTTTTTCTACGATACTCACTGTACGATAAATAATGATAATAATGATAACGATTTATAGAGGAATGAGCACAAGAGATTTTTTTCCATGTAGCAAATAGGGATCTGCGTTAAGTCAATGTCTTTAGAGAATAGTAGTGTCGTCTAAAAACGAGGTTACCAATTTTTTTAAACATAAGATATTACTATTATTTTTCTTTCGTGATTCTCTTCGTCGCTTGGTCATTTTCCAATTGATCGAGAGTGTTGAAATTGTTGATTATTTCTCTCGATCGTTGAGTCAGATAAGAAGATGAACGAGCGATGCTCCAAGGTTGCGAAAAAGTGTCAATGGGATTATCGGCGACAGTTGAATAGAGGAAAAGTATGTTTAGACTTGTATTAGTTCGTTCATTTATTAGGCAAGTTCTGAAGAGTTTGTAATAGCGAAATGGTTGTATTGTAATAATTGATGTTACTGTAAAAACAACAACAAAAACGTTTTGTCGTAGAGTACATATAGTCGTAACGAGATAAAAGTTGAGTGAAACCCGTGCGTTTATGTCGATGTAAAAAATACGAGGGTGAGAAAAAAATGTTTAATTGTAAATTGTGTCGTCTCAGATCGATAGCAGTGCACGAAAAATTGATTGAGAATCTCTGATGCGTGGCAAACGTGGTTGAAAATTGAAGCTCATAAGAAAAAAAAACATCTTTTTAGTCGCAGTCATTTTACAGATAACTTAGAAAAAAACAAACTGTTGAAGGAATATATTTTTCTTGACATTTTTTTTCCTGTAACTTGTACAATTGTTACACTTCCGGAAAAAGTCTTCTTTCACTTACAAACAAAATAAAAACTATAAACGAATACGTGCTTCTAACGAGACAACAAAAAACACACACTTGTACGTCCGATGATGAAATGTGCAAACAACCAAATTTCTTCCACGTTAGCTCTTCCGTGTCGATTCGTCCTATGTATACATATATTTATTATTCTTAAGCGATTTAAGGTTAAGACATAGGTACATATATTATATTCATGTTGATATATATATTATGTGTTGTTGCTGTTGATGTTGTTAATTCTAAAGTAATGAAAGAAAAAAAAAACGTTAGTTATAACACGATTTTTCGGAATTGTATAGACTTAGAAAAAAGGAGATAAAAATATCTGCTGTTAGAAAAACGATTATTGCGAATGATCGCTTCGAAGAAAAAAATCGTAGCACGAAAGCGCTTATTTACGAGACCGATTTTCATCGACAGTGAAAAAGCATTTTTTTTTTCTTACGAAAAAGAAAAACAGTTCAGAGTTTCGAGGGAATAAAAAGTCGGTCAATAAATAATTAGTCTTCCCACACCTCTCCGATAAATTTATCAGTCGCTTATACATTCCTTGTTCAAGCGATGAAAAAATTGGAAAAATTGTTTGATTTGCAATTTATCAAAATTCGATCCTTTTTTTTTTTTTTTTTAGAATCTCACACTCATAATTCTTCCATTATTTTATGCCGGTGATATATTTCGGACCTCCGAACAGTATTAAAATTCGGAACTGCAATCTGTGCGATTAAATATTAGTATTTCTTTCGTAATAACAAAATAATTTTTTTGTTTTTACGAATATTTTCGGTGAATTAATATTATTTATAACATAAACTTGCCGGTAATATCGATTATGAAAAAATTCAATCGTAATGTAACGTAATCCAGTTTAGAAAAATAATTTAAACAGACGTACTCTCGTTTGGATAGAACGTTGTTTCTCTTATTTTCTTAAAAAAATTATGCTTTCTTTCCCAAAATAGTCAAATTACTTGGATTAAAATAAAACTTAAGTATCGAAATAATAATCATGGCTCAAAACGAGATTGATTCTCAAAGTCATTTTTCTTCACAACATCAAGGTACAAAACTATTCCGATTTTGAAGACGTTTAAGGTGATTTGAGATTTTTTAAAAATAATATACTTCTATGTTTTCGAAGCAATTTACTAAAATTTCAAAACTGATATAAAAAAGTCAAATTGACGTGCATACGTGCACAAAATTTTATGGAAATTATTGAAAGTTTATTTCTCTCCATTATTTTCGAGTATAATTTCCAAGGTTCCCAGTCACATAACGCATAAATTATAAGTGTAGTTGAAACGGCCTACATAATAATTTTAGCTAAGAATAATTGTGTCCTGCGTTGAAATCCGATGATTGTACATATGATGTCAAAAGAGAGAAAGAAAGAGAGACAGCGAGAGAGAAAGAGAGAGAGGGAGAGAAGGAGAAACTATCTGTGAATATCTCTCACCTTGCCTCGTACTTTAAAACAAAAAGACAAAAAAAAAACAAACTCTAACTTCGTATCTCCTTCCAAAGCAATTTCTAACAACGATCTCTGGATACCTGGTCGATTAACGACGAATTTTCAAAACTCGATTCGTTCCAATGTTCAAAGTATCGCATTCTCAAAGCCTTCATTTTCCACTATAAGAAGGAACGACAGAAAAAAGGAACAAAATGCAATGAAAAAAAAAGAAAAAACTAATTTATGGAGCAAAAAGAATGAAAAATTAAACACTTTCGGGACGGAATCTCTCTCAGTTCGAGAGGCAGGGGGATGAAAAAAGTTTACCCTCGCGAAACTCTATGATAGTATTGAAACTACGAATACTTTTTTATTAGTCAGTGATCTAAGCTATTTACGCTAAAATACTGTGTACGTTATTTTTATGAACCCGAAGAGCACCCAAACGAATTGAACAATTGGTTTGAAAATGAAGAAACCAAAAAAAAAAAAAAGCTAAGAAAATAAACTCTAAAATTCCAGAATGAAAAATACAACTTTTCGTATTGGCGATGCTCTCGTGACTGTGTGCCTGATCGCGTGTACGTATTTCTGCGTGTGAAAGTAAACGTTTTCCTTCATTTTCGTCAGAGCGAACCTCCAAATTGTCATGTGATTTTTTTAGTCGAAAAAACTATTAGAAAAAAAATGTTTGAAGAAAACATCGCTAACGCTACTCGTCAAATAATTGCTCACTCCTTCTCGTGACACTGATTTTGTCGGGATCATGGAAGGGATTATTTTTTCTCTTTTTGTTTTGCAACGAATGTTCCAAGGTTTTATATTTTATAAACAAACCCAAACAAAACAATATACGAATTATTGTTACTTGTAAACATGCGCTTACCACACAAACACACAAACGATGTTTACTCATTTGCCCTCATTGAGCAGCGTTTTGTGTTTTAAGTTCAAATAACTGTTGTCTTCCCATGAATAGCATTTTCGTTATTCAATGTTAACCACTGGTTGTACTAAAAGAAAATCTAAGTCGCTGTCATTACTGGCCCATAAATTAGCGTTGTTCAAAGCTAATTCTTCGGGTATTATTCCATCGTAAATTCAATCGCACAAATTCGAGCGAGTGAGTTTCACAAAATGGAATACTTTTGTTCTTTATTTATTTAATATTGTTATTATTTTATTACTATTTTGTTGAATAGAAAATATAACGTTTGGCGAATTCCGTTGTAGTTGATCGTTGCAACTGATCGTTGCTTCGTCATTCAATTTTTCGCTATTCGATTGTAAATTATTGTTTTATTTGTTTTTTTTTTTTTTCATGCTTCAGTTTAGCAAATGCATTAAATACTATTTTGTTGTGTTAATTCCCTCTGGTTTATTTAGTTTCATTATTTTTCAATATCCTGCTTGTGTGTTATCACGCTGTGTTATTTTTCGAAAAAATCATTCTGGATTTTCTCGATTTAAGGTTACAGACTGATTTTTAATGTTTTATCGATTTGCGATAGATTCAAAACCCTTTGATAGATGTACGGAATACTCGCGAGATACGACCGTGAAGCAAAATTCAATAATTCTGTGAAAAACACACGAATTTATGTATTTTTTTCTGATTCAACGAAGAAAACAACATTTGCAATTGTCTTTGCAAACAAGAATCATTTATTTATCAACATCATAAAATTAATAGGCGAACATAACGTAGATTTTCCAAAGAAAGTTTCTGCTCCTTGCTGCAGCAATTACGAAGATAATCTTCATGTGGAATGAATTTTCGGGAATTAAGCTACTTGGTCGTATTTCGTGAGTTTCGTCTGCTTCAAAGACTTGTCTCAAATTTATCATACGCTTCAATATCATTTTTACACCGCGACAATAAGTTTACGGTTATTTCCTATGCTCGAAGGAATTCTGTGTGTATTTCAAATTTATACATAAAACTGCTTTACACACACATAATTATAAATACAATTTATACTTTGATGCTGCTTTATATAATTATTATACGTTCATACGAAGAACGTTTTTTTCACGTGCTTTTTCAGCCCACCATGTATAGTAAATAATTATTATACATCGTATACGCGTACACTCGTAAAACATACAGTAACGTACAAAAGTATTGGAACACAATGATTTATTTCATCTGCTCCAAAAATTTGTCTCTTTAGACATTTTGAATGCAACAACAAGTTTTTCAAGAAAAACTAAAGAAATTAGCTACGAACTACTTCTTCATTTTTTGAAATCCTTCAAATTTCTAAAACAGCGAATTTTTGAAGTTCACGAGAAAGATTATTTTGTTTCACTCATTTTTTACGATACTGTATGGATAAATATATATATATATCACGATGAAAGTACATAAACTGTAATGTTGGGCCCCCGATTAATGTTAAAGTCGAGGCGTACACTACGTTTTTGAAAAAAATAACTTTCTTTGACTTTCCTTTAATACGAAACTTTTATTCATTGACTATACATTTTTTATTTTTTATTTGAAAAATTCTTTGCAGCACTGTCCTGAAGCCATATTTTTGGATTCAAGACAGAGGCTTTGCGATGTTATTTCTTAAGCAGTTGTTCGGATTAGTTATTTCGGTTTTCTTCTTTTCAATAGGTCAATATTTTTCCTTCTCCTGGGGTTCTATCTCAATACAGACGCCCTCACAAATATAAATATATGTACACTGCTAATTAGCCCTAGAACGCATGACCGGCTTCGCTTTCGATCCTCAGTGTCGAAAAAAATGTCATTTTTGTTGATTTTAATTCATCGTCAGATTTAAATGATTTTATTGTCAACTTAATTTATCATTCTGTTCGTTATTAAAAAAATGAGAAGAAATTTGGGCATCGGGAAATCTCTTTACTGAATAATTGATTCAGAGAAAATAGAAATCACAAGATCATTCGTTAAAAGGTTAACAAATTGGGACATGAGTTCTAGGGTCGAAAGTGTTTGCCCATCTAGGAAAATTGCTATGAAATTATTTGATTGAGACAAAGATTTTTTTTTCGTCCCAAACATTATTTCGTACGGTTGCCATTATTCGAATGAAACTCAAAAAATTTAAATATTGAGATTATTTCTGTATCGATAAATGGAGAAATAGGTGGGCGAATACTGTTGGTCGATCGTGTATGTATGTTAATGAATCAATGGGCAATTTTATTAGACCACGTGTTAATATAACCGAATGACACTCAGGCGAATATTCTCTTGAAATTGAACGGAGATATAACGACATGATTCTTGGCTGCAAACATTGGAATAATTTGTTGAAAAATGTAAAATGTTTCAAAACAATTCTATAATGTGATTGTTTGATACGAGACGGAAAAAAGAACGACAAGTTTTCCGATGTTTGCAGAAGGCTCTTAATCGAGAATTATAAGAAATTATTATTATTAGAATTGACGAGGAACTTCGACTTTAACGAACGATTAATCATCCAATAATTTCTTCTCTGACTCACTCGTGCCTTGCCCTCGAACATCCCTCACGTTTTCTGTACACGAAAGTCCAGGTCCCTCCTTAACTTCTTCCGCCCCTTAATGCCCTCGAGATTTCTAGGCAAATTTTCTTCGATGTTCGATGTCGCTTAAAAATATATTATAATGAAGTAACGAGGATTATTATTGTAAGTATATTGAAACTTGAAATTGTGCGGTTCTATTGCGAAACAATGTGTAACGTAATATTAAGGGGAATTGCGATGTATATTGTAACTTGTATTCGCACTAAAATTATCGCAGTGATTATGATAATCCTGTAACACATAATAATTTTTTACGCTCAAAAACAATGTTTGAGTAACATATATTGTTTTTAAGCTCTAATATCCGAAAGGCAAACAAATAAATCATTCAAAACTCGCGAAGAACAAACTCGAAGACCGGTCGAAAGCAGAGAAAAAGAAATTTTTCGCTCGACATTAAATCTAAAATGAAACGATAGCACAATTAATTGAAATTACGAAATATTCGTCACTTCGTTCGAATGAATTTAAAACCGTGGTTACAAAGAAGAAGAAATATTTAAAGAAAACAAAAAGATGATAATGAAATATTATTTTTATCCATCTTCGATTTGAATTTCTTCCAAGATATCTTTGTGATCACGAAAAATCTGCAGAAACGAGATGCAAACAAAAAGCGAATTATTTTTCGAAAATTTTTTCAGGTTACAATTCACAGGATTAAAAAATTCGGTCGTTGCGGAAATAAAATATATGCACGACTAATTTCTCGGTATTGAATTTAGATTTAAAATGGTCCTCGATCGTTGAAATTATTATCGAAAAGGCAAAAAAGAGGGTCGATGAAAAAAATATACACCGCTGTTATGTACTCGTAATATTATTTATATATTTATGTGTGTGTTCAATACGATTTGAAACGTCATCTTCCGGAAAAGCGTGTACCCTTTTTTCATCCGTCTGATTTGCCGGTTGTGTGCATCACGAATAATCACGAGACGATGAATTCAAGCGTGCTCGAACCTTTCTCGTACTTTTATATTCGTCAACGAGAAATGGTTTGAATATATCTCCAAGTCAGAGAAATTTCAACAAACGTGTTGACCACACGGCTTTGTCACGCAAAAAAATAAAAAAAACAATATATATAATTTAAAAAAAATATATATATATTAATATACACCAAACTGTAGAAAGTGCTTGGATCGCTTCCATTTGTGTGGTGGATCGGCACCCTTTTATTTACGATAAATTTTGAAGGTCTGAAAGTTTCGTCCGTTTAAAATGCTCATGAAAACCTCGAAATAGAAAATTTATTGAAATTTAATTTAAAAAACGCATACAGAGTTTATGGGTGTCACTGGATAACCGAGGTTCGAAACTGGAGAGTGATTCAAAATACTTTGAATTCTCGTGCCGATCCCAATTGATGTTTTAGAAATAGAGTTGAAAAAAAAAAAAAAAAAAAAAATACACACGACTTGTAGAATCGACTGTATTTTTTAGTAACTACATATGGAATAGAAAAATTGTTACCTGCTGTTTAAAAACCACTACCACATAGAACAAGACTCATAAATTATACAGAAGAAAAAAAAATAATAAGAAAAAATATATATATATATAAATATATACACATCTAAATATACATATACATATGTATGTACTACGAACGATCCATGAATAATAACGATATTCTATGAATGGCTATACCACAATGTAAAATCAAAGAAGTAGCGTAAAATAAAAACCTACCGTTATACAACTATAATAACAATGTAAAAAAAAAATGGTTAATCATTTGGCATTTGTTTGTCAATTCCTTTTATTTATTTATCATTTCAAATTTCTTCTCCTTGACTAAAAATTGGCCCCAGAACGATTTATTATTTTAATCCGTCCCAAAAATTATTCTCTTGTTCCGAGATATTTAATGAATTATTTTCTACTTGTTGGATTCAACGTTCCAATGAATATGTTCAAATTATTCACTCCTCGTTTCTGGTTTCTTAAAATATGCAATCAATATACGATATCTATCCAACACGCTGTACTGTTTTGGAATTTGGTCATTTTTCGTCTCGAAAAGAATCTTGTATCTCGCTACTTCTTTTGTTATTTCCTTTGTGTATTCCTCTTTCAAATTGTCCGGTATTCTTTTGTAGAACGGATTCACCGCTATTGTGTGTCCTGAAATGTTCATTTTTTTCGTTGTTTTATTTTTTTTTAAATTCGTTTAGTGTCGTGGTGATTTTGTTTTAAATAAGATTTGAGTCTCACTTACTCTGCAAAGTTTTCATGTCCTTGTAGATGAAACTTTTTTCACGATTGCTACAGTGAATAACCTCAAAACCAACATCTTCTAGAATTTTTTTCAAGTCGGCCCGGGCATTTGGACAGTTGTGAAAAGGTGGCACGTATTTTGATGCGTCCTATAAAATATATTCCATGATAAAGAGAAATGCGGCTGTTTTTGGCATTGAGTACGTTTCAAAGTGCTTTTCAAAATCGTGGTTGCATTTTAATTCGCTCTATAGTTGCTCTGATCCATTAAGACATGCGACACTTTTCTATCAATACTTTCACATTGTATTATGTAGTAAAACATTGCATAATAGGTTATTAACATAATGATAACAGTTTATGAAAATACCTGCATGTAAGCCATATATCGTGAGTTGTCTCGCATCTTAATGTAAGCATCAAAACCATCATTGAACGATAAAAACATAATTAACCCACAGCCTCCTGGACGTAGTAGTTTGAATATATTTTCAAACGTTTGTCTGCAATTTAATTTCATTGTAAAAACGTATAATGGGAAATATTTAGCATTGATAAAATACAGCCTAATTTAACGATATTTTGAGTAATCTATTAATTTGTTTTAATTACTTGGTATTTTGACACCAGTGAAGACAGTAAAAAGAAAGAGCGTTGTCATATTGGCCAATTTCGTGGATTGGTAACTCGTCGACTTCGATATCCAATTCAATGAATGACAAACGCTCTTCATCTTCGCAATACGATCTTGCACTCTTGATCATTGCTTTTGAAATATCTGCTCCTAATTTTTTTTTCATGGTTAATTAAAAAAAAAGTCCCAAAAAGAAAGAGGAAAGAAGTGTCCCATGCGTGGACTAGGAAAAAGATTTTTATTTAATGCTTACCAACGAGCGTAGTATTTGGTGGTAGTCTTGGTAAAATAAGATCCTTCGTCGCAGGTCCAGGACCGCAACCGATATCAATACATCTGCCGTTCATAGAAGCTATTTCGTCGGAAAATTCGTCAATGATGTCAAGGGTATCACGACGTTGCAAATCGCTTGATATTGTGTATTCATTAACGTTATCCATTTCGTAATATTCTCATAAATAATTTGGCTATTTTCAAATAATTTGAAAGAAAATCAGATTTCAATGAATATTCATATATTTATTTTGACTTTCGTTGTTTATAACTTTTCTAATGACTAATTCGCGTTTCTAATTAAAGCAACAAATGATGATATTATTTTATCCACTTTTTAAAACACTCGTTTTTTTTTCTTTCAAAATGAAACTAATCGTAGTAGGAATATTAGAAATAATGAATCACCAAAAGCATGAGACGTTCCGGAGACTAGACTTTTACTGAAATCATCTCGAACAGTCCAACAGTTTTTATACGCTGCCGGCTCTAAGTTCGATGTGAGTACCACCTCCAACATTCATCTAGTGGTCTCTATGGTCTACGAATCTTGAGTACTTCGTTTTATTATAGAATTTCTGGCTCGTACTATTACAGATAGTTCTTACTACAAGAATAGGGTCTCGTCTTAATACGATAGAATTCCAAGTCCAATAAAAAAAAAAGTCGAGGCAAGATGACGAGATAGAAATTTGAAATCATAGACGATTCGTTGTAAAACATTTCATCTCTGTGTGAAATAAAAATATTTAGGCAGACACTTTTAAATACTCAATTAAACGAATATTTTTCATGAAATTTTTTACCCACCAAATTAGTAACTTTCATTAAAAATTGCTATTGCAGTTTTAATTAACAGCTTTTCTGAATACCAAAAAAATCCTGCATAAATTTACATAGACTGCATCGTAAATGTATTTTATGAAAAGTCTTCTTGAATATCGTATATACGTTTATTGCAAGAACGTAGGGTTTCCAAAGGTATTAACGAAAAGCCCTTTTTAAACAATTTGTATAATCGATTCAACGCCCACTAATCTACATTATATAGAAGTCAAAGAACTATAGTCTCGACGGTTACATAAGAATGCAGGCTCGATAGAATTTGGGATAGGCCATGGACTTTCATTTTGCCTCGTTAAAGGGCCATTGACCCCCAAGTGGGATGGCCAGAGATACTCAAGAGGGAGGAAGGGTTTTAACTTCGAATGAACACGTCGCTCGCTCAATCCAACGCATTAGAGTTTTCATATGCGGGATTATCGTCAATTACCAAAAGTACATTTTATAATGATACTTATTTCGGAGTGGCTATGGGAAGTATCAATGGGAGAAGTTTTTTCTAAATAATTTTCAATTAATTACTACAAAAAGATATGGGAGTAGGAAAAATATGCTTTGCCTTTATTTTATTAACAAATTTATCGTAACCTCTACGAATTGTATACTTGAAAATTTTGAATATTGGAACACCAAATAAGTAATCTAATGGAACAGTTTTTTCGAAACGTAGTGATTTCGAATCTTTTTTTCAATGGTCATCTTGGAGATTCGGGTTTCTCTTAAGTACAATAGTTGTGGTCACAAACGGGTCGGTAAACCGGCATTTTCTAGCGCTGGTATGGTAAAACCAGTCCATGAAGTCGAAAGTTTCAAAGGAATAGGGTGGGTAGGTCAGAATCTTGGGGCCCAAAAACCAGTAAGGCCTGTTTTATTTCGAACCCTTATCTACGAATTTTATTTATCCCAGCTATTCAAGAAACCTGACGCGACTGATGAGCAGCTATAAAAATGTAACTGTTTAGAAGATCTTTTTTTAACCCTATTTACATTGTGTACAGGAAAATATATTCAAAATTTAAGTTCGTACCCCGTGTCTATTCTATAAATGTTTCAGTTTTAATTCTCTCCGTATACAAGCTTCAAAAATACCTATTCAGTAAAACCAGTCACTCGTGACTTCATGGTAAGATTGACAAGTCATTGATTGCAAGAAAAAAAAACATAACCTCGCTATAGTGAAAAAAATGGTATTTTATAGCGCATTGACGTGTGACCTTACAATTCAAATCGTTCGACAGATCATATTTTGTATCAGTATGACGCTTAAAACAATACCTATGCTGGAGGGGATTATTTTGGAACACGTATTTTACCCAACGTGGCGAGTCAGACCACGCGTTAATCTTGTTCTGACCCCTTGAGTACATTATAACTTTTCTCATAGTATATGGATATTTACATGTATGTATATATATATGTCAACAGATGGATTTGTGCATGAGGATGATAGAACAGAAGTTTTGCCAGCAACGTGCTTGATTAATAATAATTGCACTTTAACAGCGTTCTATCTGCAACACCTTCGACGCACATTACCTGTCACATTCTACAACTTTATCAAAAAGCTCTGATGTTCTTTGAGAGTAATTTCATAGAGAATGCTCAAGCTTCTCATTGAAAATTATTCAGGAAAGTTGCAATATTACAATATACATTTTGATTTAACTTTTGCCATGAGATCTCGAGGTGCCATCATTCGAAAATTCTCATATTAAAAACGATACTAAATGAACTGAATCTTTGATTCCATCCTTTGCCACTTGATGCTACAGAATAGTTTGTAGCACTTAGTTTTTTGATATGTTTTACTTAAAGTGATTAATTATCTTGAGAATCGTTTTATTTATTTATACTATTAGCAAACTGTCCACTTGATAAGAAATAAATAACTTTCGATCATAATTTAACGGTAGCATTTTCAATAATCAGAAACAGAAATATTTTTCAACATAAATCATTATTATTTATTGTTTACAAAAATAATAATTACGAAGAATAATGCGTTTCATTGACTATTAATAATCCGTGACAATTGAATGACTAGAGATACTTCAAGATTGATGAACTTAGTCGTGTGTCACAAAAAGTAACGAAGATGACGGAACGAGAGAAAACTTCTCAACTCACATCCATCCTTCTTCGTTCGTATGAGTTCTCTATGTACGATTTTCAATCCCTCTTGAGCATATAGTTATACTTTTTGTAGGTTATATGCGTTGTTCTTATCTCGTGCTCCCACGTATTTGCATTTTGGACAGCAGCCTATTTACGTATGCGCCGGCACACTCCATACACGTCTCTTCGGATAACGTACCGTTGCTCGGCCCTTTCCTAACTAAATAAACGTATTTCAACAACGAAACACACACTTCGCGATGCTTGGAAACCCTTTTATTCAATTTTTTTTAAGCTCCTTGTGCTACATCTCCGAACGTACGTAGTTCCCACTGGAATTTTTATTCGTTTCGAATGTCATTCTTACTATGATCAATCATGAAATCTTTAAAAATTTTGGCGACGTATTGATTCCCAAATATTGGTTTTCACCCAAAAAGTCCCTGTAGAATTATTACTTGATTAATTTTTCGAGTTCAAATATTTTTGTCTCATTGTTTCTATTGGAATAAAACTATTTTTCCTCTCTCTTTTCTCACTGCTTTTCTCTGTATAACAAAATCGTTTTCCCTGGTAGCTTTCCTTTCTTCGTCTTCTCATCGCACCAAAGCTGACAGCTACCTTTTCAGGAAAGCAACAAAGAAAAAAACGGAGAAGAGAGGCAAAAGAGCCGCGAGGCAAAAGCCCATGGTCGTGAGAATGAAGAGTATACAGGAGACTAGAAAGCTCTTGCGAGCTGCCTTTCGCTCTTTTTCTCTCTTTCACCCTTTAGAAGAGGCTCGGGTCTTCTTTTTCGTAGCCGAGGGATGATTCTGGAGCGAAAAAAAGGAGGTTGAGTGTCGAAGTCGTGAAGGGGGTGAAAAACGATCCTGAAGAAAGAGTCGAGCGAGAGAGAGAGAGGCAGAGAGAGAGAGAGAGAAAGAAAGAGAAAGAGCCGGAGGGATTTAGGTAGCCCGTTCGTTCGCGCGAAAACCGCAAGCATGGGATACTCGATCAGGGCTACGGCCTGGAAGGGAATGGAAGCGAAACTCCCCTCGCGCCTATATATGCGGGTGTAGTTTTTATACGAGTAAAGAAAGCTAGGCACAAGAATAGAGAAAAAAGCTAAAAAAAAAAAAAAAAAAACCGAATGAGAGGAAAAGAAAGAGAGGAAAGGCTGCCATCGATGATTGGCACTTTGTGAAAAATGGTCAATCACCATTTATTGGCGTACATTGCTTTTTCTTCCGATCGATATACTTTTGAACAAAGTTTTTTTTTTTTTTTTTTAACCGATACCAATCGTCGTTGCAATGCCAATGACGATGTTTCTACTTCTAACAATTTTCAAAAATCTAAATCCTATAATTTCTCATTTATTCGGATTTTATATTCCTTATTTTGTCACAAAATTCATTTGTGTTTTGTCAAAAGTATAATAGAATTTTCTCAAATTTCATCAAGGATGATTATTTAACAATTTGCTTGAGGTAATTATTTTTTGTTTTCTTCCTTTTCGAGGTAATTGCACTAAAAGGCGTCGACGTGAGTTTTTTTTTTTTTTTTCAAACGTTAATGCACTGCTGATGAGCTGTTGCTGTTGTTCCCCTTTGGACACAAGAGAAAGAAGAAAGATTAAATAAAAGACAGAGAAAGAGAGAGCGAGGACACTCGACGATGTCGCGGGTGGGCTCAGTCGTTTGGGAATTTCGACTTTAATCGCTTCAATCTAAAGTTTCTCCCCATGCCGTCATGAATATAGATGACGAATACACGAGAGAGCTTCTGCTACTTCCGCTATATATATATAAATACATATAAGTTAACGAATTTGATTCTTTATATATTGTATACATATATATATTACGGACGTTTAGTTCGTACATCTCGAGGTATGCTAACATCTTTTTAATCGATTTAACGTGATAAGTCTGTTTTGGTCAGACTTGACGTTTGTTGAGGGCTGGGAAAAAAGCTGATGCCTACTCTTGGCTATTTTTGTCGGCTGTTGTAGTTTGAACGAATTTAAATGTCTCGAGTACAAGACTTTGTTATTCGTGTAATTATGTCCAAAGATTTGAACGAGTGTGAAAATTAAGGGAATCTATTGATGATCTCATTCTGCATTGAGATTAACATCAATTTGGTACAAAATATAACACTTTTCGATGATTTTAATTAAAGAAAAGTATAACAAAAAGATAATTGAAAGAATGAAAGGAAAGAAACATTCAGGGAGCTGTAATAGTGATAGAAAGATGCAAAAAACACGGTAACAAACGATTTTTGACCATAACCATCTGTGTTTGTTTATTAACTTGAAAAAATAGTAAAGTTTGTCAATGGTTGGCCGATCATCGTTCTCCAGTGCTTGCGGTTCAACTCTTGAGTATATGTGTGCGCTTTATCAGAAAATACTGAGTGAGATATATGATGAGATTATGCGAGATGGCGTTTCAGAGTCGAACAGGGCGCTATCCTACGCTCCGTCAATTATGCTAAATTCGATTGCCCGGAGATTAATGGAAGAAGGCATCGTCTCCTTCACGACAACGGGCTTTCTCTCACCATCTCTGTTGCTTTTATTCATCGAAAATTCTGCTTTTCTCGAGTCTTCCCGCATTTCTCTCTCTCTCTCCCTCTCTCATTCTCTATCGCCGACAAATATAGATCGATCGCGAAAAACGTGACGTTATAGTTCAAGAGAAGCCGCCGAAGCGTACATAAATGCAAACGACTTTGCTCTCCGAAGATTCCAAGTCGATTTCCTATGGAAACAGCAAGAGCTATCCCCATATAATGAGTTGTAGGTGATCTGGTGGAAAAATTTAATTGTAATTATGCCAGCGTGATTGATCGTTAATGATTGAAAGTGATTGGCAATCCGTTGATACTTTTGTTACACCAATCACCCACATTCATTTTGTCAGATCATTATCTCGGCCGTAAATAAATTTCGTAAGCAAATTCTTCTTTTATACAAATTCATCTCGTCTATTGCAAAAAACTATACAGTGGTGATCATCAGGAAAATTTGTGACTCTAAATTTCCAAGATTACTCCTATCGAACCATTTCTGCTGGTAACAGTGGCTGAAAAAAGATTCATGACGTTCAATATTCTCAAAAAGAGTATCCATTCTATTTAACTGTATCTTTTTTACCATAACCATTTTCTTTATATTCTCGGAATATCTTTCGTCGCGATTTTGTCATAAGATACATATATATATATATGTGTGTGAACAATATAAGGAGATAGGAGAGCACAACGGCAACGTTGGATTTCTCTTCTTCACCTCTTCTCTCTGTAGGTAAATATCCATGTGGAGGTGAGAGTATATAGCTCGTGCTATATAGGAGCTAGAGTATAGACGGTTGACTGGGATTCGTGGTGGAATGTATCGGAAACTGGAAGACGCAGTTCGTCGAAGCAGAGGTAGGGAGGAAAAGAAGAGGGGGGGGGACAACGAGAGGAGCAGGTATGGAACGTGAAAACAGAAAAGGGATAGATGAGGCTTAAAGGTGAAGTGAGTGAGCGAGAAAAGCTCGCGAGGGTTGAGGAGGAGACGGAAATATAGAGATAGAGACGAAGGGGTGTGTAAAATAGAAAGAGAGCAAGAGGAACGGAATAGAAAATGAGAGGAGAAGAAGGGGCGGGAGAGGGAAAGAGAGAAAGAGAACGAGAGAATGGCGACACAGGCACATCAATAATACATGTCGTCTGCTCCACCTTCTCCCACCTTCATTTTCCACCACCACGACTTCCATCAAGAGAACCCAGCCACCACCTCGGCATATCTCCATCGCATCTTAAAGTTATAACTGGCTCTGACGTAGGTGACCTCCCTGATCTATCCACCGACCGAGTTTCGTATCGTTCGTATTATATTGTCGCCCAAGAGAGAACTCTTTTGTCGAGAGACGTGACCCTTTTTTTCTCCTACTTTTTCCACTTATTTTTCTACTGTGACCTATCTCTTTCTATCTCTCTCGCTCGAAAACAAACGGCTGACCGAATTGTAACACTAGAATCGAACACTTGATGGCGAAATCCATTTTTGGTTCTCATGCATTCTTTTTAACATGCGCACAAAAGAAACACGGCTTAACTTCAAATATATTGCACTTGAGGTTCGGCAGATTGTGAAGAAATAGTTGAGCTATGACGTTAGTAAATACATATTTGTTTACGAAAAGCTTGTACCATTGGACAAAAGATTTTTCTCATTTTTTTTTAAATGAAAATACATTTCTTTGTTATACTCAATACTTGGCGTTATAGAAATATTCTCACAAGAGTGCATAGACGAAAAATTAAGATAGAGACATATATAAACTCACTTGCATGTTACTACGAAATTGGTAAAATCTTCTGACGGAATATATCCGTGCCCAGTCGGCGTTCGGGAGATCTACTGGGTAAGGGGTGGAATTCGATAATCCGACGTCTATAATTTTTCCACCCCGTGGCTTGCGGACGACCGCTCGTTTATCACTTCGATTGGCACACGAGGAGGCAGACTTTTCTGCTTCTTTCTCTTTCTCTTCTCTCGCTTTTTATCTCCTTCGTTTTTTTCTCTATCAAATTCTTTTGCGATTCGAGCGCAAATATATTATTATTAGTTAAACCATATCTTTTATAAGGAATATCAATTTTTTGTCACCAGCTCATGACCAGAAAAATAGCCTGTTGAAAATATATTCCGTGCTATATACTGTGAAAAATAATGGTTTTTTTAATATAAAATATGAAACCCTAAAACTGAAGTCACATTTTTTCAATTTTCTAACGCGACGACTCCTTGGTTTTCCTGGCCGTGTAATCGTTTCCCCAGAGACTTTTCCGGACGTGAATTCCTCTTATTTTCTAATAACGAATGGAATTTAATGCGAAAAACTTGATTACATGAATGTTAAGTCATTCAATTCGAATAATGACGAAAAAAAAATTATTTTATGCTAGCTCTCTTTTCAGTTGCATTCCCGAGTTTATTTACTCCCGTTTTCGTTTCGATCTTATTGCGTCGTGAAAATAAACATCAAAAAAATCTATACACTTGCAGCGACTTGTCGTTGGAGAAAATATCCGTCATTTAAAATGGATGGATTTAGGTGGATATAAAAGTGTACGAGGGCTGCTGTATAGTGACGTTGTTGTACCGTTCTGAAAGAAGGGAAAAACGTCAGACTGGGAAAATGGTGAGAGACGTTGGTTTCAACGTGAGAGTGAGAGAAAGGATCTCGTGGACGGACGACGGGGTTAGAGGGCGTCAGTTTTGTTACTGAGGTTCAATATATACGTATAAAGTTCAGATATACACACGGAATTCGACATGAACTATGAAAACCCAAATTCTTTTGAAAAAGGTCCATTATTTTGTTGAATCGGTAAACTAAACATTTTCGGACAATAAATATTAAATGTTTATCATTATTTAATAATACGTAGCCAACCGTGTTCAATAAAATGATCAACCTTTTCCAAAGAAACTGGATTTTCAGCAAAAACCAAACAACTTTTGATCGCAATGAGTTTCCAGTTCTCTAATTTGTAGGTGAATAAAACGAATGAAAAAAAAAACGGTTTCGGTTTATAATTTTTATTTTATTATATAGTTTTAAAAAATATACTAGATTATAAATCTTTCCATATAAAAGTGGTACATTTGAACCCGGACGAAAAAAAAAAAATAATGAATTGCCAGTGATCGAGGTAGTCGATGGATGTTCTTTATACTGAGCTTTTTCGCGATGTTAGTGGTCGCCTGGGTGTTGGAGATTTAAGGGAGACATTTTAAATGGATGGTCCTTTCTCTCTTCGTTTTCTCTTATTTTTGTTATTCCTTTTTCAACCTTTTTCTCTTCTCCTTTGTTCTCTCTATTTCTTTCTTCCTCATACTCTGTGCCGTCAGATTTTCTCTCTACTCGACCTCTTCCACATGCTTCAACCGCGTCTGTACGTATATATACGTTACATTCGAGAACATGTTCACACTTCGATCTACCTTTTCTTGACACCAACGGTCTGGCCTTCGTTGAGACTGTAGCGAAAACTATGGAACGAAAAAGTGCGTTATTATTTTGCGACAGCAAAAATTATCGAGGTTCAACGTGTCAATCATGCATTTATGATTCGTTAGACATACTGGTACATTCTATTGTGCAGACTGTAGAGCAATGTATGTTATATCCTGTGTGTATACGCGTGGTATAATTAGATCAATCAAGATTAGCTTTTTTTCCACATAATATAAAGAAAAATTCAAAACTTGTCGTTGAAAAATCGTCTTAATTACACAATAAACGCAGGGTGATAAACTCAATGTTATAATTCTATGCAAAATCGATAAATATACACCAAAAATCGTAATTTTCCGCATAATTTAAAAACGATAGTGAATAAACAATTCCGTCTAGATTTTGAATGATTTGAACCTCCACGAATAAATGTTTTAGTGATGACGGGGATATCCGATTTGAACATAGTTTATTACGGTAAAAAAAAAAAAAAAAAAATACTTATACTCATAAAAGTTTTATTTTGGACATTCCTCAGCCATTTTTTCATTTCCCCAATCTCGTTTTTCTCATGCTTTATTTTCTTTCCTCTATACTAAAACATGTAAGATACATTATATGGAATAATAATAATAATAATATCGTGGCCAAGACGGATCCGACGGGTCGATTCTTCTCGTCGGAACATGAATGTTCCGGTGTGTCTCGTGTCGGTGTGCCTCGCTCGTAACTCGAGCTTTATTCCCGATATAACTTGGAATTAATGGAGGATCGTTGTTGTATAGTCCTTCAGAATCCACAGCTCTTATCTGCCACGAAAAGAAAGACAGAAGAAAAGAATTTGAAGAAAAAAAAGTATTTCTTCTATTTCCCTCCCCTGCTTCCCCATTTCCCATTTAAGCATCCCATGTCGTGTCAGTAGTAAAATACAGTTTGGGCCAGACATAAGACACCGCGTGTAACGATATTGAAAAACGAATAGACGTCACACACGGTTCTCGAAATAAAGAAACTAAAATACTTTGCAACACAAATCAATCCGCAATTTTGGCCTAACATAAGAAAACTTATGATTTCCGTTAACTGTCAGCAGTAAAAGTAATAAATAATGTCTTTTCAAGATTTTTCCACACCTTCGACAATGGGAACCGCCTCATACATTTTGTAAGAATGATTTTTTTACAATTGCGAACTGAAACGTAGATTTTATCCCTGTGTTGTGAGGTGGTACCCGAGTCGACCATGAACCAATGGGAAGGAAGAAGATTCGCGAGCGACCAATCCGAATATTTTGAGTATTTCGATGTGACTGTTGGAGCCCTTGTTTTGTATATATATGAAACAGGTGTGACTACATAGATACGTTTGTGTAAGATTGAGAAGGTGAGTGAGGAGGAGAAGTACAGTCAGATCGATGCTAGGCAGAGAGAAATAGAGAAAAGTGGGAGCAAAGAGTACTGTACATGGAGTCTATATGTGCACATTTGTATATATAAATATTCCAGCAACACATTTAGGAGGAGTACCAGCCCCTGGGTGAACGTCCTGCGCTCTCGGATTCGTTTCCGTTTCGTGGAAATTCAGCAGCAGTCCTGGATTAGCGTGGGAGCGAGGGAGGGGGACGGGGGTGGGGGAGTAGAATCGTCGACAGAGGTTTGCGATGCAGAGTAGTATTTCGCGTATTTGCGCATTTCATTGGTCTGTGAATGTCGCTGCGGCCAATGGAAATAGTGGATGCCGAATGAGCGGGTGAGAACTCGCGGGGGTTGTACGATTCTCGCAAGAGAGAGGACGGAGCGCCAGGAGGGTGGTAACGCCCCGCAAGAAACGTACATGTACAGTTGGATATACTTGGGCATATAACACTATTTCACATGTACATATCTATCTACATACATTTGTATATATGTATAAAATTGAACATATAGAAAACGAAAGATACATATAAATGTGTATATATACAGTGACTGTAAGAGGGATGCGACGAGGTGGAGGGTTCGAAAGATAGAAACGGTGGATATACATATAGCTCGTAAGCTTGAGTGTCTGTATATAAGAGGAATAGAAGAGGAGAGAGTAGCAAAAGAGGGAACGAGAGAGAAGTGGAGGAAAAGAGGAAAGGGAGAATAAGGGATGTCGAGAGCTGAGGTGGAAAAGCGAGCCGTCGTGCTGGCTTCATATGTATATTTATATCTACGTTTGTATATATTTATAAGTTGATAAAGGGCGTAAAACCAGTTATTATTTTGAAAAAACTGCATCTGTTACGTCCTTTTACTTCAGAACCATTGATATATATGTTAATGTATATGTGTGTGTGGGTGTGTGTTGGGAGGAGGGTTTAAGTGCTTCGCTGCCAAGTGTCTGGCTCCTTGTGGGATCGAACCCTGGTGCGGACTCTCCTCCAACTACAAGTCTTCTCCGTCTCTTTTTCTCTCCCTGTTTCTCTTTCACTCACTTTATTCGCATTCCATCTTTATTTACCAGAGTGAGCAAAAGAGACGACATTATCTCATGTCTCTTTCTCGGATCGAAACCAGCAGAGGCGCACGGCAGCTCTCCTTCCACCTCACCCTCCTTTTCCCTCCCAAGTCCCTCTTTCAAGCACCCTTTTTTACCCTCCTCCCACTTTCTTCCTCTCTTTCTCCCTCCATTTCTCTCTGTGGCTTCTCTTGAGAGCAACACCACACAGAGTCTCAAACTCGGTTTTTCGAACACACTCTTTCTTCCATCCTCTTTCAGCATCCAACATCTGCAGCACTCGGTTTCGTCTGTCTGTGTATATTTTTATATCTGTACATACAAATATATATATCGTTGTATCATGATCACTAAAACGGCGTAATTTGTAAAATTTCCTTAGGCATCGTGGGTATTTTACGCCTTTTTTGACATTTGAAATATGTGTACCCAAATCAATGGTTGAAGAGCAAAAGGGCGTTCTTTTGCGTAGCAAGGAATGTGAATTACGTCTTATTGCTGGTCGTCGGATGATTCGCCCACATACATGTATTCTCTCGTACTCTTTCGTCTCCTTGCTATTCGCGTATACTCTCACTGTACTCTTCATATTGCTCTCTCTGCAGAACTGCCGAGTTACCTTTCCTCCCTGCTCCTTTAGTTTCTCTTTTTCTCCTCGTACTCTCTTTCTCTATCTCGACCATCAGTAGCAGCAATGGCAGCACCATTCTCAGGCCGGCAACCCCGTGAATAGCATGTACCTAAAGAAGGGCGGAGAGGTTCTCTCTTGGCTTGCGGGAATACTAGACGACTTTTTCTTCATTTTCGAATTCTCTTTTTCTCTTCCTCATCCTTTTTCTGATCATCCCTTCCTCGTAGCATATAACCGGCCAGATGCTGAACTTCGCTAGAAGAAAAAAGGCTAAAAGAGAAGGGGGTGCGGAATACGTTTTCCTCGAGATTCTATATATTATGCGAAAAGGATATACGACCACGCTGACTGAGAAGACTGAGATATATGTTATTCATATATAGAGAAGTAGCCAAAAAATTGTATAAATTGGCTGGCGTTTTAAGTTATCAGAATCAACGAGGCTTTGAGCATTGATACTTCAGAAAAAAAATCCAGACTTACATTATTACAAAGTAATGAATGAGAAAAAAAAAATAAAGTTTGCGTAAAACTTGAAAAATGCATTCTCGGTACTTGTTTGGGTTTATCAGAAAAATATGATTCCATGGCACAGCACTAAATGTTTCTGAACATAAGAAAAAGATTCAGGCTCATCAAGGAATTCGATTTGCCAAGCCGAGAAGACCAGGCAGGGAAAGGAATATTCTTAAACCTCAAATCGTTGCTGCTCTTGCTGTAATCACTGAAAAAAAATCTGTAAATCGTAACAATCATTAGAGAGCAATGTACAATTTTGAAATTGGTAACTCATCTACATATATTGTAACTTGAAAAGTTATAAAAAAAACTGGTAGTTGTATTAAGATTCTTTTAATACGTAGAAGTTTCTGATCAAAGCAACATGTACGACATGAATGTGCATATACATTTTACAGGTTGGGTTGCAGGCTGCGAAACTGAAGGCACGCTTGTAACCAACCCGTGAGAGAGGGTGAAAGGATTAAGCGCAGTTTGGGGTTGATATTTAACTCGGGGCTCGCACAGCTGGTGAGGCTATACGACGTGTCGTTAAAAACGAGCTAATTGGTTCATCAAAGCGTACACCGTTTTGTATACGTGGCCCATACGCTTTACTGGTGACTCTCTCGGTAGTACAGAAACGAGACGAATATACATTATATTTATATATCGAGTGTACTATGTAGAAGAGTTTCAGAAAATGGAAAAGTTATAATACATTTTTTCAATACATAATTTTTTACTTTTATTACGCAAACATGTAAAAAAAATGGTTTCCAAGTAATAGAAGTAGCCAAATAACATGTGTTATCGTTATGATCATTAGATGATCAAAATAATGCATGAAAATCTGAAGTTTAGCTTCAAGTCTAGGAGATACTTTAAATCCAGATGAGAAGTTGCGGACGTCTCGGAAAATATTATTCTCAGTTGAAATCATATGATTCAAGTAAACAGAGAAGTTTCCTAACATAATCACGAATATGAGATTGATCAATAAATTTTTTAACATATTTTTGCGTGGTGCACAGAATGCAAGAGACTTGAAAGAAGTAACGAGAGTTGGGTGTTGCGAAGAGAGATTGCTTGAAAAAGACGTGGTCTCGCGGTTCGAAAGGTTCGTCGTTTACAAAGGTAACGGGAGTGACGGGGGTTTCAGGAGAGGGTGAAGAGGGTTTGCGCTAAAACCCTTTAGTCTGGACCGCGGGAACATTGCGTCGTCCAGCACTGTGTAGTCGTGTCGCACCGAGACTTTTCTATTTCCAGGAGCACGGTGTGAGGGTCGGTCGGGATGTTCGTTGTGCTGGACTCGCCCTAAGGTTGGGTCGCACACCGCTTTACCGCGAGAATAAATTTGACGGTGGCCTTTCGCCCGTGGTGGCACAGGAACATGGTTGGAGCGCGCTAAGACCGAAAATAAAACAAAAAGAAAGAAAAATGGTTGCATGATTATGTACATACACATAACACATGCATATGGGAGTTAAGAATGTTGGGAAGGTATGAGATAGAAGGTGTTGGAGAACGCTTGGGTGGCGGGTGAAGGAGGTACGAAGAAAAAAGAGGGTTCAGAGCCGGAGCTGTACGGAAATAAAGGGAGTAAAAGAATGAGTGGAAAAGAAAGAAAGAGAGAAGTCTGGCAGACGGTTCGAGCTGGTTTATGGGAGAAAACGGTGAAAGAGGTGGTGAAGGAAATAAGGGAGGTAAAAATATGGGAAAGGAAAGGACAGCTCGGGTAAGAAGAGAGGTAGCGTAAAGAAGGAACATAGATGGAGTACATACGGTAGTATGAACTTGTACAGGTATACTTGAGTGGTGTGTGCATATATCTATATCAACAAAGAGAAAGAGTGAGGCTACGGAACCGCCTTTCGCTTCTCTCCTCTTTTGCCTTTCTCCTTCCATCGCCTCTTAGCACTACCGTCTGGTGCAATGACAGATACAAATAAACGATCCGGGAGTCTCTCGCGCAAGCGCTTCTTCGATTCTCAATGTATCTGCAAGAGGTTCTTGGCACATATATACTGGAAAGAGATGGAGGTATTTTGCTGTATATGGAGGTGAACTCCCGTTTACATAGGCAAACTTTTTCTTGCGACACTTTTCACCTTTTGGCGAGGAAAATTTTCGCGATGCGGGAGGATATACACAGATGGATCCCTCTTTGGGTAAACCTCCGTCCTCGCTACCCTGGGTGGAGCCTGGCAGTTTACGTCATCAGACGTACAGATACATAAACGGGTCAGACGTAGAAACCAATGCGAAACGGGAGACCAGGTGGCACGACCAACCCCGCGAATCGACGTCTGCGTACTACACTCGAAAACGAGCAGAGAGTCCAAGAGAAAGAGAGATCGTAGAAACGCCCTGTTCCGTTTACACTGCTTGCTTTCTCTCGTGTTCACTTGCCATTTCCATCCCGGCCCTGTTTTGTGTTGGTCTCTGTCTTTCTTCGACTTGCAGTTACGAAAGTGCTCCATGTTTGAGAGAGGCTTACCAGGCTACCACGTGTTCCTCCCTATTTTCGCTTACCCGGCAAAGCGGGGGGTGCACCACCGCCGCCGACCACCACCACTAGCATTTCCGCCACCTAGGAAATGCGGGAAGGCGAGAGCGGAAGTCGTAGCGGATTCGAGGGTGGAGACCCCGAGGCGACTCTAGATGCAGACGCGAAAGAGAAAGGGATAGACAGAGAAAGAGAAGGAAAACAGCTGGTCCGGAGAGGGAGTTGGGCGGTGCAAGAGGATTTTGCCAAGAGTCTGAGAAAAAGAGTGGGTGGGTGAGGTAGAGAAAATAAGTGGAATTGCTCAAGATGGCGACGAAACTATCAAGACGACTAGCAGCCAACTGGCTTGGAGTTCCAGGGCTACTGCCAAACGTACGAAACGGCGGTACTTTCCAAGTCGAGTTTAGGTGTTCCAACAGATTTATGACGAAGTAACTTTGGTTGATTGGCATGAATCACCTAATATTAGAAAATACAGAAATGTTTATTCCTTCCAATAATTTTATAAAATCGAAATAATTCTTTAACTACTTGCTAAGAGATCATTTTAGGTGATCATTCTTAGGAAGAACCCTACAGTTGAACTACATCCCATTTCGTCTTCCAACCGTTGTGTCTACTGTATCGTATTTTCCCTGTATGTTGTTTCTCACATTTCTCTGTCGTGCTTTTGTATGTACGTGGGTCTACTGGTACATTCTCCAATCTCACGTGTAGATAATCGAAAACCGGAGGGGGTTAGATGAACGAACGGCTACCAGGCACGATAATCCGAGTGAGGTGGCAGTAGGAGGGTGGTTGAAAGTGGTTTCCGGCTGCAGTGGAACACGCGAGCTTCACTACTGTATGTCTCTCATTGCTGCTGTTGGTAGAATATACATGGAGGTCTAGGAAGAGTGTACAGTGTGCAGATACGACATTGCACACCAATACCAAAAACCCCTAGTGAGACGAGAGCATCAGCAGAGGAACGTGGCCCCCGGTAGTAATGCCGTAAGAGTAGAGAGAGAGAGAGAGAGGGAGAGAAAGAGATAGATAGAATAGAGGGAATATGGCAGATAGAGGTGGCTTGGAGTCGAGTGCCCGGGGCTGAATCGACCGGGCCACAGCGCAACCCCCAAGCCCATCTCCTCTCTGTAGCTCTACTATCTCTGTCTCGCGTCTCTTTCACGTCCAGGTCCCTCTGCTTGTTTCCTCTCTCATCGTGTCCTGGTCTCTTTCCCCCGTCTGTTCCGTCTGCTCTTCGTATTCGGTCCTCTCTCCTTCTCTCCTTTCTCTCTCTCTCTCTCTTTCTCTACCATGTTTCCATATTATCTCTGTTTCTCTTTCGAATTCCCGTCTTGTTTCTACTCTTTCTTCACTCTAGGCTCTACATCTATGCGTCTCTTGGTGCTATACATGTTCTGGAGCTTCTCTTTACTTCCCTCTCTTGCGGTACCTTGCTCGAGTTGTTGGTATTCTCTCATAGCACCAGCTCGCTGTTCCAACTACCTACTGCTGCGAGAAAACCTTCAACTTTCTCTCTCTCTCTCTCTCTCTTTTTCTGTCTATTTCTCGGTGTTCCTCCCGGAGAGATCCACCCTAGAGTGAGACAGAGCTTTTTCTTTTTTGTCAACCCTTGGGTGCTACTGTCAACGACCTAGACACTTCTTATTTTTATTCTATATCTATATAATTGTGTGATGACTTCCTGACAGTCTGCGACCGAAATTTTTTTCAAAACATTTGTTTTTCTCGGTCTATTCGTTTTCTTTTTTTTTTTTTTGGGAATCTGACTGTATTGCAACCAATGGATGCAGTAACAATGCCAGCCACTCGAGGAGTGGAGCAGCCATTGCTGATCCCAAGCAAAGAAGTTAAAATATCGGAAATGCAGGTGATTCAAGAAAAACTTTTCAATAAGAGAATTAAAGACGTTAGTCACAGAATATCGTACGAATAATCTGTTCCGTAATGATGGTATCGCAGCACTTGTCAGTGCAGAGGGTTTGATAGCAATCAAGCTTTTTAAAACGCGTTCATCATTAGCACCCACTTACAAATCGGGTTGGGATGATTAAGAACCCTCCAGGGAAAGAGTACGGCAAACCATGACGGATAACCCAACATTGAGATATGACATTCGTAGTTACAGTGAGTACGATTAGGTGAAAGATCTTCCGATAAGTTTAACAGGAATTAGATGGTCTGGATACGTTTCAACCTCGACGACGTCAGTATAGAGTCAGTGAAGAAATAAAGAGACGAAGAATGAGGTTTGTCATCACGGGTAAGAGTTGGCTCATTCACATCACGAATAAAAGTCCAATCGACTGTCTATTTACCCGCCAAACATAGCCATAAGCGGGTGTGACAACCCTTCTTTAATAAAAATCTCTCTCCATAAAACCTTTGAAAAGAAAGAAAAGTAGAAAGGAGAATAATCGTGTGGGGCAGCTCGAGACATCCGCGGGCGCTCTTGACCAGCTTCAAACACAAGCATCCTACGGTAGAGAGAAAAAAAAGCGTAGAGTGAGAAAAAAAAGAAAGGGAGAAAGGGGAAGGCGCGAAGTCGCGTCAGTGCGAATCTAACCAAGCAACGGTGGCTGGGCTCACACCTCAAATATCCCAGGACAAAACCCATCTCATTCCCATCTCAATCTATATTCGCACGTCCAACACACTCGAGATTATGAATGCGTGGGGTTAATGAAACCTCTGGTGGTAAAAGCGTCTGCCTTTGCACCAACCGAGAACGAAGCGTCGTGTAACCTCGGCAATTGTGTGGGTACGAGTTTATACATATAGATAACTACTTCATGTAGCCACATCAGGATGCCATCATCATCAGCTCTACAGAGCACAGCGACACCTTCCAGACCCGAGACTACTGGAATAAAGCCTGGTCGCGTTTCAGGTTAGCTTTATATGTCGACATCACAGGCGTAAAAATATATTTGAATCTGTACGGTAGGCCAGGATGAAGTTGCTTCCTTACAGTGATCGGTAAACTTCAGGGCGTATTATTAGACAACACCAAATTTTTGTTTGGTTAAGTTTACAAACATTTGCAAACTGATGGATAAAATGATGTAAGTTTGATTCGCTTATAAAACGAAATAGATTGAAGTATTCATATCAATTATTCAACAATTCTACTGTAACATATGTTTCGTACATACAATAATGAAGAAAAGTAAACTATACATTTCTTTCTTTCCTATTTTCGAAATTTCATGTCATCTTGCAAAGCCTTGTGCGCTTTCAGATTCCTGACGGCAAATCTGCGTATGTAAACATAGCAAATACACACTTCTCCTTGTTGTCGTGGTCGAGCTACACCCTCGCACTAAATTCTTCACACGTCAGGCTTCTGTGAAACGCTACCATTGATGATTGCTTTACTTTTTCATTCAGCCACACAGCAAAGCTGAAAGGATGGGTGAAAAAATGCTAACGCTTTTGAAGTCTTTTTCATCCATCTGTGTTGAATTGTGTACAAGAGACGATGGTGTAAAATTGATGTACGTTTTATCTTGAAAAACAAAAATGGATATTCTTATATCTATTTTCACAACTATAAAATTTTTTTTTATTTATTGTCATTGGAGTGAAAAATATTTTTAGTTGCAAACAATATATATATCAAAGAATTCCTATAGAAACTGTCTTTTCCGGAATATGAATTAGTTGAATTATATTAATGAATATTAAGATAAATTCGATTGAATGCAAGAAGTCTTTCCATTAGTGTGACCATTGATTATCGATTTATTTTTGCATTTTTTTTTAAAACATTCGAGAAAAAAGTTTTAAAATGGGTGGAGTCGAAATCGGGGTCTTTGGCCCCTGAATAAAGATCGCCCCCGTTCTTCCGTTGGTATATCGTTCTCTCTTACTGCTTACTGGATTCCGTGTTGAGCAGTTTCTTCCTAGATGTCTCCACGTACTACACGATCGACCCGTTTGGCCACCACGAGTCTTTGAGAAAAGTCAGAAAGAAAAATCTCTCACTTGATTCTGAACAACATAAATATTAACAAGAATAAATAGAATAATAACAATAATGATATCGTGCATTTCATAATCATGCGGTTGACGAGCAGAATTTTTAAAAATAGTTTCTGAAATTCCGTTGAAAAGTTGAGAGTTCATTGACTAATTTCACTAAAAATGAGCTCTAAATGTTAGGCTTAGTTAAGCTTCTCTAATCGTATTTTATTGCTAAACCCAATGATATGAAAAATGCAATTACAGTTGAGTAAGAAGAGTCATAAGAATCCAGATTTTTTATTAATATCGACGAAAGAAATGTTGTACGATCCTCTCAGGTCCATAAGACGGAACGAGAGTACGTCAATAAATAACGAGGCAAAAGGTGGACGCTGTGTATGCGCGCGATGAGGAGAATAAAAATGGATGGAAAGTGAAGTAAGATCGTAAAAGTCTTTATACTTTAGGCGTTATCCTCAAAGTAATGTTGGCAGTAAAGCATCGAGACACACGCCCATGGGATCTATGCGGTAGAGTGTCGTGATTTTTTTTCTTCGTCGATAGGACTCTCAGCTACTTGGACGACGGACATATATTTTGATACCTTTATTGTTCTCTTTTGAAGCTGGAAAAAATGTATAGAATATATAGGTGAAATTGATGTTGCATTACAAGGATTTATGCGTTTGAATATACTATTTTTTCTGCTAAAAAAAATGAAAAAAATGAATGTAACAATGAAGTGGTCCAAATTGTCACCAATTGTTCTAAATATTTCTATACGTGAGAAAAAAAATAAGCAGCGGGGTTTGTCATCGAGGCTATGCAAATATATCGCCGTGGTTGGATTAGGGGCTGGTTTGGTGGTGAAAAAAAAAATTACGGCAAAGTGCTAAACGATCGCGACGAGACGAGGGTGAGAGGAAAACTGCTTCTCGCAAGGGGATGGAGAATCAAGGCTCGCAAAGAGAATAGAAGAAAGAAAAAGAGAGAAGGAGTAAAGACAGAGGGTCGCTGAGGCCACCTTATGTCGAGTGGGTGACTTCGTATGACAAACTCTCTCAAAGTCCTGAGAGTAAGAGAGATAAAAAGACGAAGAAAGCAGAGGGTTCGACGGGATTTTTAGGTCGGTATGCAAATAAGCCACTCCCGGATATATCTCGGGGGTTCGATTCGTTTCAAAGTTATTGCTCAACGTCGAGTGGAATCATCGTCGCCGACGATTTGACGAGCGACACGTGCGTCCGATCGCAAAACACTTCTTTTCCAAGCGAATGCCGCGATTGACAATGTAAATGCTGATTTATCAAAATTATCATTGCATATGATCAGAAGTTTTATTTCTCACAGGTACCAATCGCAATTCTATTTGATTATATTGGGATCTCATTAAAAAGGATACAAAAGAAGAAAATGTTGTGGAACTTATAAAGTATCATTGAAAAAAAAAAAAAAAAAACTCGATCTCAACTTATAAACTTCTTGGTCTTTGATATTGAAAACTACGATTTATGCGCTACGATAATTAGTAGCTAAACAAATATGTTCAATTAACAATTAAAATAATTAGGAGTATTCTAAAAAATGTACTCAAAGTTATATCATTCTTATCTGTTCCATTGAATTATTTTGTGGTGAGCAAGAATTTGCAGCAAAAAATTTTATCTCGAGTTGAAAACATAATTAATTTTCTGCATAAATGTAATTTCAATTTGAGGAAACAACATACGGTGGTCAGCTGACAACACTGTCATAAATATGAAACATCAGTATAAAATCTCGAATACAAAAGCAACTGGACCAACTAATCTGAACGTAAAAGAGGGAGAAAGAACGAGGAGTGACGAAAGAAAAGGAAATGGGAAGGGGGCGTAGGGGAAATGCTTGTTCGCCCTTCGTTGAGCCGCGTGGCCGTAAATGAATATTGATTACCCGTAAAGTTCATTGCGGCTGAAAAAGAATCGTATCTCTTGGCAACAAGCGACCGGCTTCAAATGGAAAATCAAATCGACGATCTTCCCTTCGCTATTCGCGACCCAAAAGTATATAAATAGATATATATATATGAAAGACCATAGAAAAAAATCTCTCAGTCAGGCTCTCGGTAATGAATAAAAATTATAATTACGTTCTTCATCGTCAAGAAGAAGATGAAGAAAAAAGTTAATCAATCACGGGATATACCGAGAATGGCAACGAGCTTTTTTCTCTCTTTCTGCCTCCTCCTTTTTTCTCTTTTTCTTTTACATACACTTGCTTTTCGTTTCTCCCTTAAAGAAAGTACTCCATATATCGACCACGTCTTATCCTCGATGGAAAAAAGGGAACCACTCTGCGACCACCCTCATCCGTTTCTTAAACCTCATTCATTGAGAGGGACGAGACGTAATGTAGAACGATCGGCGAGGAACTTTTGACAAAACCAAAAAAAAAAGAACTATTCCATACTTTCAAGAAATTTCAAAACTTATTTTCAAGAATAATTATAGCATATTACGTTCCTTCCACGTACCATGCAGCATTGAATTCATATTTCTGAAAAACTGTAACAGTTTGATGACTTTTTCACATTTCATAATTTTTCATAATTGATCTTACGATTGCATAATTCCACTGTACTCGTGTCATTATAATTTGTATGTCAAAATAATAATAAAATTTTGATCAATAACTCGGCAATGAAGTTATTAGCAAACTTAATTTACTCCAGACTAATTTTCGATTCCTTAAAATCCTTCAAAGCTCAATATAATATAAAAAAATGTTCGAAGGCATAAAATCTCTGAAGCCCTGAAAATATGAATGCTTCCCAAATCGATCATCCATAAAAGCAAATGAAGTTTCGAGAACTCCATTGGAAAATCAAAAAAACAAAACGAGATAAATCATATGTATGAGAAATGAGCCAGGGGTGTAAAGTCGAAGGTTTCCAATGAATACGGTTCGATCAACGTGTATGTATATGTGTGTGTGTGTGTGTGTGTGTGTGTACATGGTTAACGCCCGGTAAGGGTAGTTTTGGTTGGGCTGTGCACATATACACGAGAACAACGTAGAAAAGCTGACTATGAAAGGAAGTGAGTGAGTGAATGAGAGAGGAAGAGATGGGGAGGAAGAGAAATAGAAGCTTTCTCGTCGAACGATTAAACCA